>JYDO01000041.1:0-128007 GCA_001447755.1 Trichinella papuae | reverse complement strand
CATAGTTTCAATTTATGCCTGGAGACATGATGGTGCTCAGAAATTAATAAGTTAACCTTCGGATGATTAAAGTGGGGTCAATTTTGGCCTGGCTTGGAGTTTTCTCTTCATTTTTTATTTGAATGCTGTTCAGCATTTTGAGGTATTCATTAGCTTTACTTTTATGTATTTTCGACCTAATAGAGCCAAGAGAAGCAATGTGCACTCAGCGACAATTTGAACAGCGATGTAGATGCTTTCTCAAATCATTAAAAATCAAAATACGCTCCCACAGTTTTCAGCTGAATTTGTTGCCTGATTGAATTTGTCATCTAGACTTGATGTAAACTTGGTAAACTTAATGCAGCAGATCAGCAAAATAACAAATGATCCTATCTGATTTAGAATCCTCAACATTTGGTCATAATTGTAATACAAGAACTGCAACTTCAACAGTCAGTCAACCCAGTAGCTTACTGAAAAATAAATTTACAGATTTTTAGAAAAATTGATTTCAAAAAATTCATTTGGCTACCATAACAACAAAACATATAGAAATTTTTAAAATCATATTACAAATACTAATTACTAAAGGTGCAAAGTAGAAAAGTAACTATTTAAAAGAAAAAATAGCTAAAAACAATGAAAAAATTCCACTGTCAAATTGGTGACGTCACTAATCAAACACTAAATGAGATCAAATGTTACGTAATGAATTGTTATGTAATTGAAAATTTGGACCAATAAAATAAACAAAATTGTAGCTAATTAAATTGTAAAAGCACAAAACCAAAGTGTAATTGGTGAAACACAAACGCGACATTGTCGTTTTGAAACGTCTTTTTGTTAATTTGCTGTTCACGCTGGCAATTCAAAGTTTTCCATTGACGATAAGCTATCTGATTTCTTAACGATGTTCTTGTCATCAATGTGAACAACGTATGGCTATATTCAAGTGATCTGCATTTATCACGCACGCAATATTCAGAGTAATCGAAAAGCAACGCATCCTGGAAATGTTCACTGTTTTGGTAAAAATCGTAAAAATTACAAAATTGCACAACCTCAAACAGACTGTATATAATTCGTCTGCTAACAACAACTAAGCGACTGAATAAACACGATGTAAAGACATGCAAACAAAAAAAATTTTATTTTCGTTCCTTTTTTCTTCACAAATGTTATTATACTTATGAAAAATTAAATGTACATTTAAAATGATCAATATTTTCGAGTACAATTTAAAAAAAATATTTTTCTGAATAATCATAAATTTAATGGCTAGATATTATTACTGTATTTTATTTAAACATCTCACATTCCTGATATATATATTATACAATGAATAATATCAATTGAACAATTAAAATAATTCAAACTTTTTGCTATAGCGTTGAATTAAAAGTGGAAAATTTTTTAATATGCAAACAGATTTGAGGGAAAAGAATTTCCAACAAAAATTTTGACAATTACAATTCAGTTGCTTTGGAAATTCAACCAAGCATTCAGTAATTTATGCAAAACTCGTTTGAATAATATTCCTTTTTGCCATATGATAATCAGTTTAAATGTTAACATTGCAATTTTTCAAAAGTATCCTTTAATGTTTGAATAAAATATTTTAATATATATGAGCATTTTTAAAATGTAAATTAATAAAATACATACAACAATACAGGATTAGCAAACTGGTGAAATGTTTTAAAATTGAATTCTTGATCAGTGAAATGCAATGATATAGCGGCAAAGTTATTCAATAAAATTGCGTGTAAACTTTTATAATTTTCCATTCAAGTTTAATTTAATAAAAATTTAATTTAACTGATGTTGTTAATTTAATTTAATTTAATTTAATCGCATAACTTCCAAAGTAGTTATTACGTCAGTTGATCGCAACTCACAGACTGCTGAATATGATCGTGTCTGATAGCGCACTCCATGAAGTTCACCTCAGAAGAGTTCCAACAATTCTTAAATGGAGAAGGTAGAATTCGGGCACACTAGAATTGTGCCTTTTCATCCGGCATCCAACAGACAACAGCGGGACGAATGATCCGAGTGACAAAAGATGCGTTGCGGAAAATTATTCATGAGAGTTGGAAACAATGGCTGGCAAATTTCCTGTTCTCACGCTTTGCGCATCAATTAAAAAAAAGCCCAGCCGAACTCATCATACAACGTCAGTTGTGTACGATCCTCGATTGCATGCACCCTGACCTTGCAGAAGAATTAGTTGAAGGTAAAATCGACTTAACGGAGGCGAAAAAACAAAAGATAAGCAAAGTTTGCCAGCGGACGATCTGATCTTTGCAAGAAATTATGCGCCTGGCCCCCAGTGCAGACCCGCATCTGTTGTGATGTCGACGAGACCCGTTTCCTACAAAGTAAAATCGACCAATGGCCAGTCATGGAACCAACAACTACATCAGTTAAGTTGAATCCATCACAGAACATCTGACCAAACCACGACGGAATTGCCAATAACAAAAGTGAATAAAAGACTGTGTTGTTTAACGGGGAAGGGATGTTGTGTATTAAGTGACATAAGTTGGAACTCACATGTATACAATATACACAGTAGTTTTTCAGTGCATGTCACGAGCGTGCACGTTATAGTGAGTGTATTATTAATTATTACTGTTGCATGGTGTAGAATAAACGTTTATTCTCATAAGAGATGTTCTCAATAGCGGGAGCACAACTTTAATTTAAATTCTAAATCGTAAAAAAGTGAAAGAAATTTCAAAAAACATTGTCATGATAACTATTCGTGGTTTGTGTCAAAATGTTCATAAGTTATGTAAAAATACATGTTTTTTTATGCATGTCATTTTTCTCTTTTTAGTGTACAGTAAAATCAATCGTCTGAAACAAATAATACAAGCAGAATTGCTTTGCTTTATGTTGCAAATGAAGCAGGTTTTACAATTGATGCTGTTGCGCTCAATGTTGCTATTTTGTATGTTGGTTGCATTTGAAAATTTTTTAAATACTGCTAAAGTAAAGATGCGGTTAAATCTACACGTTTGTTAACACGAATTTTGTTTAAATTTACACTTTATCCACAAATTCACATATTATTCGCTGTTGCTGTTATATTTGCTGAAGGAAGAATTATACAGTTTGTAACCGACAGGAAAAACATTTGTCATGTAATGTATGCATATGCTGTATTACAATTTATTGATTTTAAAACCAAATGAACAAATTTTACCAAAATTAATAATATGTTCAGTAAAATGCGAAAAAGTAATTTATTTAATAAAAGTGTTTACAGAAAAATTATAGGTTTGCATACTATTTGTGTTTATACAGGAGAAAGTGCTTTTTCATTTATAAGCACAGCAACTTCGATTGTGGATTGTCCAATTCTGATTGTCTACTACCATGGCAGTGTGCTCTAATCGACTTTTGAATTTCTTCATTTTATTATTGGCTTGCACAACTGCTCTCGTGTTGTGCAGTAATGAAGAAACTCCAGAAATTGTACCAAAGGAAAGTCCAGTAAATTCCAAAGAAGTCGCTACTGCTGATGCTGAAACGACAACAACACCTCCTGCTAAAAGAAGGAAACGAGTATCTTTTAGTTCAGCTGTAAAAGTGGCCAACATACCAGACAAAAAATCAGTAGACGAGTTTACAGTAAAAGAAAGCATAACTGAAGCTGAACCTGAAGACCTGAAAGCTCCAGCAGAAATATCTAACAATTTTACAAAAGAAAGCTATGACATTCCCACTGATTTTGATTCTCCACGGCCAAGACCTTTAGTGCCGCCGAAGCATCAGCAGCAATACCCGTCTTACACTCCGTCTAACAGTCCGTCTTATAGGCCGTCTTACAGTTCATCTTACATTTCGTCTTACACCCCAAGATCATATTCTTCCTCATATATATCTAGCTACGAGATAAGAACTAGACCTTCTTACCCTTCATATTCTGCTAACAGACCCTCAATACCAACTTATTCACGTCCCAGTTATTCTTCAAGCTATTTGTCTAAAGGCTCTCAGTATAGACCTTCGCAAAATTTATACACTGGAAGTTCAATTTTGGGACAAAATTCATACAGGCCAAGTTACGGCGGCTACGGAAGCTATGGTAGCTCATCTTCTCCCCTGAGACGTTACTAAACATGAATTAGTTAATAACTTCGAGAAAACTGTACTGAGCAAACTTGTTTTTAATGCACACTGTGTATATTTACAATTTTACATAATCAATAAAAATGAAAAATAAATGTAATTGCTTGAAGAATGCAATGAATGACTGACTAACTCGATAACTTTTGTTAATTTTTATTGAATATAACCGTGATTATATATTATAACAAAATGACAAAAGAATGCCATATACTTGGAAAAATGTTAATGTTTAGAAAATGAAAATTTATGCAATGCAATATGCTCAACTAAATGAACAAATCTTTTATGACAAAAATAAAATAAAATACAAGAAATTTGCTTCGCGTTAAGCTAACCTGACTCGGTTTATTGCGTGTGTACTATTGAGCATTTTAAAGACCTTGTTCAAAAGTTTGCTTTCTATTAATTTGTTTCTTAATTTTATGACAATAGAAGAGAATACAAACAGAGAATACAAAAAGAGTGACCCTTAAAAAGAAATCAAAATTTGACAAATAGCACGCATTACAATGACGACCAGTAAAATTTAGATTCGCGACAACAAATAAAACTCATCGCAACAACGACTAATGGAATTTAGCCTGCGTGTAAACCAATGAAATTTAAGGCCAATCAAATTTCGAGCGGTGTGCCTTTGAAGTCAAAATCGGGAGTAAACCCTTGCTAAATTTATTATTTCTTTATCATTGGAAAAATATAAACATAACATAATACATCGTTTTTATATTAAAAAATCGACATTTTTGTAGCAGTTTAAGTTCAAAAATTTGATTTAATATATTTCATGCTTAATAATTTTACAAAAAAGTGTTTTTAAAAATAATTTTAATTTATTGTCAAAGTATAATTTTTCTCACACAAATTTTTTTCAATTCTGAAATCAGTGTTATGATTTATGATTCGTTAAGTAATTATTCCGAATTTCATGCATATTTTATTTTTTACTGTGAAATTATTAAATGCAATAGTTCGTTTGTAACTGAGTAAATTTCAAATGTTACAAAGTGGTGTTGCAAGTTAATAAATGTAAGAATCTTTCTTTCAAAAAACACTAATGCATATAAGATAGAAATTTCATTAATCATGGTATAATATTACACTTAATTGAATGTTTTTTTTTTGAAAAATTTAATTATTATTCTGTAGTTTATTTGCTTACGTAATGGATTTTTAGCAATACTGCATGAATATTAATCCAAAGTAAAAATGTTGCTTTTAACACGCAGGCTTGCAGTAATATTACATAAAATAAATTTTTTAAACTGCACACAGTCTGAAAATTTGATCCATTTTTTCATACGTTTTTTTATTTTCGAAACAATAATTAAAGCATTTCGTTGCAGTTTCGCAAAATAAAAATGTTATTTTTTATATATAATGTGATGTGCAACATAATAATTGATTGTATATAAGTATATGCGTTTATGTAAAAACTATCCTTTTTTATGAGATGCATTTAGTTTTGATGATAATGACATAACATAGCTAATAATAATAATAATAATAATAATAATAATAATAATAATAATAATAATAATGAATTCAAATTTTAGCTTCAAATGTTGTTGGATGTAGTTTTTATTGAGAGTTAAATTGACTTCGCGGTACATTCATAAAAATCACGTTAATTTACATTAGAATTACACACGAAAAAAATATGAAATCATCTGCAAATGAAAAATAACATTATTTTCAAAATAAGCTGGCTTTAATTTGAATGCTTATTTAGTTTAAATATTTGTTTGGTAAATTTTATTTTTACCATAAAAAGGAATTAAAGCAATGCAGAAGAAACAATGACGCTGTATTCTAACAAATAACATATGAATAAATTTCATTTGCATTTAAGCAACTATTACGTAACGGATCCACGGTAAACTTACACGCTCGAAAAACTATATATAAGCTTTAAAGACAATTGAGTAATTTCAGAATTAAAAATGGACTCGTCAAAGTGCATTTTTATCTTTTTATACGTTTTTTTCTTCATTTCACTTCAAGAAACAAATGGCTTGAAATCTGCATTGAAGAAATCTGGCTCAAATCAAGGACGCCATGTAGTATTTAATCCTGAGACCAAAGTAGCTGTTATACCAGATAAGATAGAGGCGGATTTTGTTGCACCTGTAGATAGCATCCTTGGAGTACACAAAGAATTACTGAAGCCAGAAAAAGAAGATTTCATTTATCCAAAACGAAAACCATCATTTGATCATATGGGAATGCAACCGAATTATGATACTGAGGGATATTATGTGCAGAATCCACAACCAGTACCGCAACCATATCGAATGCCGAAAGAAATACAACCACCATATCCACATGTACACCAAAATGATATGATTCCTCAATACAGGAGAAGTGGAGAAGATTACACAAGTAGAGAAAATTACAGAAGCAGTGGCTCTTATCAACAGCATCATCAGGCATATCCCAAGAAATATATAAATATGAAGGATTATTATAAAAGTGTAGAAGATTTAGCCGCTAAAGAAATTGAACGTCGTGAAAGACGAATGCCAAATTATGCTTGATAATATAAATAAAGTTTGCATTAATTATGCTGTTGACTGTCCATGTAACAAAAAATAAAAACTTTTCCTTTGTTGGAGCTTTTTAAAATAAATGCTTTTAAAATTTAAATCATATATTAGTAACAATAATATACTAAAATTGAATTAATAAAAATACAAACTGAAAATCAATCGCTTCATAATAACATGTGCAAATTGTTGCAATTCTTTTGTCATTTGCCTTTAAATGATGTTAAGAAGAATGACATTTTGCGAAACGTTTCAACAAATAATGCTTGAAAATTGATATTATTCAGTAAATAATATTATATTATATTATAAATTTACATTTCAGTTACTTTTGTATTAAAAAGCCTGTTTTCTTTATTGATATATGCACTGGCGAATTTATTATATAGGCGTTTATTCAGCTATTTAAATAAAAATACATCACAATAGATCATACAGTGTTTTCTTATAAATATCTTTACTTTGTAACAGGTGACAAATGGCATGTGAATGTAATGTTTTCTAAAATATGATTTTTTCTATCTTTTAAACTGAAGGAATTAAAACAGTAATTCAATAAAATAAAGTGTTTTATGCAAAAAAGAAGAATGTGAAATCAATGATTTTTCTTTTGCTATTTATGATGCATAAAGTTGTTCATATAGTCTACATATTATTGTTGCTACGTTTAAACATATATGCAATAAAATAATTTGAATAGTAGAAACAAAAAGAAATAAAAATTCATTATGATCGTCAGTAAACTTCTTAAAATAAAAAACCAAATTATTGCTACCAGTAAATTTTTTTAGTTAAAATTTATTATTCATTGAAATTAACTGAAAAGACCTTTATTTTCTTTTTCTAAATAATAATATTATAATAAAAAGAAATGCATGCCTAAAAATGATTAAAACTATAAGTTTATAGCTGCACAAAAGAAAGGGCACTGAATGGAAAAGGAATTTGAATTAAAAATAATTGCGAAAAATGAAATTCCTATAAAATTTCAATAAAATTATGACATTACAAATAAATTTTCAAAGGTACAAAATAAATTTTATTACGCATTTTGATTAAAAGAATTAATTTCAGGAAAAAATGCGAATTGAACCAGCAGAATGACAAAATCATTCCCATCTGTTGTTTATTTAAGTAGCTTTATTGCAGAATTCAGAATACGAGTATATCGTCTGCTGCTATTTATTATCAAAACAGATAAACATACACATACAATACGAGAAAAATTAAACAAAAGAAAAGGTACGACACACAGTTAACATGTTCACTTCTCAATCGGCTACTAAATTTACATACAGTAGTGATGTAAATATAATTAAGTATGGTATATTTCTATCTTTCACTATAGAAGGAATTCTAATAATCAAACAATGTATTCCAACAACATCATACATACATGTATATTTATTTATTTACAAAAATTTTAATTAAATTAGATATTAGAGATAATTAATTTTCAACTTTTATTAACTTCTGAAAATAATTATAAGTGTAAAATATAGGCAGGGCCCTATATTACACTTTAATAACTAACAATCAGGTTCCAATACTGACTGTAGTTCTTCGCGCCTTATTCGTCCACGTGACAAATAAGCTTTCTCTGGTTCTTTGTTTTATTGTGATAACTACTGCGTCCAAGCAAATATCGGTCCGCACAAATTTATTGCCTTCAGCAATAACGACAATCAGATAGAAACAGTTTTACTCAACGAATTCAACAACAACAACGCTCAAGCAAACGGCTGACTACACCGCTCTGCTACACAGTTTTTCACTGTTCTTTACACGGAGTTTAGACCACACTCCCTCTCTGCTCTTCTTCTCTCATATGTATACATGCTGCTCGTGCACAATGACCTATTTTCATTGTTATCTAGATATAACTTCAATTCCAGGAATTGAGAGTTTCCAACACGCGCACTGACAATATCGATTGCCAATTATTTTTAGCAGAGAGCAAATATTGGACAACTGCCAATTATTTCTAGTTTTCGACGTAATGTTTGCCAGGAGTTAGTTGCTAGGCGTTTGTGCAAACAAGTTATTTATAGTATCTAAAATGTGCAAATGAATTCTAATTTCTAACAATAAGTAAATTTTTTTCTCTTATAACCAATTACCAATTATTATTTGCATTACCAATATATTTAAAATATGCAAAACTGTTACTTATTTCTAGTTTTATAAATAACGGTTCAACTAATAACTATAAACTCTATAATATATTTGATTGAAATTACTTATTTTCACTTTTCCGTGAATAGGTTTCGTTATCAATTAACGAAACATTTTACAAATAATAAGTTATTTGAAAATTGCAAAAAACATAACTGTTAATCTTTAATGATCTTTGAAAAACGTTCATAAACAATTTCATAAATAACCATTATCTATATATTAAATGCAGGCATATCCCGCTTAACGCTCTTGGTCCGTTGCAGAAAAAAGAGTCTCGTCCTGTTCTACAAAATGATCGATTATTTGTGTAATGTTGGTAACGCTGTTCTTGAAAAATTCTGCTGTTAGAGTACTCAAAGGTATATCCTCTTTTGAATTAACAACTGTTGGTTTATTATCAATGCATAGCTCTGCCAGTTGTTTTGAGTCATCATTGCTAAGGCTCTAGTTGTGAGATAATGAACACAGCACACCAAAAATATATGACTGAATATATGAAATGTAGAGAAATCCAAACCAGTTATCGTAAATGATTGACAGAATGTATGAAATAACTCAAGCAAAATGATATTATAAAATCGTTTCAGTGTTATTAATAATGCTTAACTAAATTTCTCACTTTAAGGAAAAATGAGTCACGTGACATGCCAAAAAACAGCGTTAAGTGTGGTATGCCTGTAAAAAGTTAGTTTTTTGTTGCTAACTACTTGTTTATTTGCATATAAAAAGTTTATTTAGCAAGCATCAGATAAAAATTTGGAAGAAAAAATCGGGCAGCAAATCTCGCAGAAGTAGGCGATCATTGCTATTGTGCTTGTATGACAAGTCTCCGTCCTTGTGAAGGGGAGTGCTAACTAGCTCTCCTTTCATATTGCACAATTGCTGTGCGCATTAACATTCTATATAAACGTTGTCAGATGAATGCAATTCAAAATTTGGGTTTTAAAATAATTAAAAATAAAAATTGTACGCCAAAATATCATTGAAAAAAAAAAATTCAATAAATAATAAAAGTGAAAATAATTTGATAAATGCCTGAATGCATGTTTTTTATAAGTTTATTTCAGAAAAAATGTCCAAAAACAATTGTTAAAGTGCACTACTTTTGCATTTTAAAATGTAATAGTTTGTAAAACATTTTGCTTCGGTTTCAATAGTTTTAATATTTTATCATCATTTACTGGAAAATGTAGTTATTTATGATTTGTATTTCAGGACAGCTTTTCTCGTATCGTTTTCTGAATAACTGAAATTTATTGATCTTATTCTTTCATTGGCTTAAAATGATCTTCGCTTGATTCGTTCGTATGCAAATTATTTTTATTGGTGCATACAGGTCAGCATTTTATTAGCTAAAAATAGTCATTTGTGAATGGCTGCAATGTTTAATGTTTCATTGGTCAAAATATTTCTTTTTTGAATTTTGTGTAAATTTAAAAAGAATTGCTTTGAACATTTTTCAATTTATGTAAAATTCACAAATGTTTCATTTTATAAAGTTTAATCATCTATGAAAATTGTGTTGAATTCAACTTATTTCAATAGCTCATTTGTTTTACAATGTAAAATTTTCAATAATCAGTATAAGAAAAGTATTCTTATATTATATTTTGTATTCCAGTATCTAAAATTTAAGGATATCAGCCATTTTAAACATAATGCAAAAAAATTAAAAACACTTTACCATTATGACTTTAAATGTTGAACCTGCACTTGATCTCTTGCTTTATCTTTTACCTGTTGGTTAGAAATTTAGCTGTAACTTATCCAGTGCATGACAAAAGCTATACATGTGCCGTGGAACTGAATCTCATTTCCAGGAAATACTTATTTTATAAAGCACTTGTAAAATTTTGTATTAAAACTCATAACAGTTGATAAAATAGTTTATTAAACTAAGACAGTAATAAATCACATCGACAAAGATAAGTGATAAGAGAGGAAGGGAGAGAAAATATTCTAATAAAACACAAATTTCACTAACGACCTGATACAATTGAAGAAGTCGCATCATGTGGATAGAAACACTATTTAAAAGCGCATAAAATATGACAAAAACGAGGATAAACATGTTGTAAACATTATTTCTACCAAAACATTCTACGATGGCATTTTGTTTCCTCAGGTTTTAATGCTATTCAAGTTTTATTATCGTTGAACATTCCAAATATCCTTGAGATTTTAACAGTTAGAATTAGCGAATTATCGTGTTTGCTTTTTTGTTTTAAAAAGCTGGTTATTATTTAACAATTGCTGGGCTCAATATTTTCACAAGACTGACCGGAAAGAATGGTCAATTAAAATTGATAAGAATTATTTTTTGTAAATCAGTATGATGTTGATGAGCAAGAGAAAAACTGTTTCATGCTCAGCTACCAGAGAACAACTGTTCTCATATTAAAATTTGCTAACCAATTCAATCAGAATGTTTTATTCCAGATTTCGGTACGGTTGCTTTTCAAATCAAAGCAATATAATTGATGAAAAGCAGCATTCAGCTTACAATAGCTAAAAACAAATTGCTCACATTTTCAAAAGTTTATAAATTAAAAGGACTGATTCAGAATCATTCATCAATCAATCAATTAATTAATTCTATCTTTAAGAATGGCATTTCTTGAAAGTAATATCGAAATGAGTGAAATAAATATAAAGCGTACAACATTTTGACGTTTGCTTCGTTCTTTTTTTTATTCCGCAGAAAACATTTTTACCAAGACGATTCTAGTGGGAACCTGATATCTCAAACTACTTTCATCTATAATTATGGATCATTTGAAATAAATTTTAAAATAAATTCAGGTTTAAATTTAGTAAAATTTATTATTTAATAAACATATAAACAAAAATTTTGTAAAAATTGAATTTTCTCATCATAAAAGGAATTAAGGCATCCCATTAATATGGTACACAAATACAAATTTAATTTACCAATAAAGGACTACAGTAAAACTTTAAAACCTTTTCAATGTTTCAAAGTTTTTAAAGGTTAGCTTAAGCTTCATAAAACTGATCAGAGAAAAACAGTCACTGAAAGCTCACATTGTACACTCCTTCTTGCAACAAATTGCGATGACTAGCAAAAATAAAAAAAAAAGAATTTTATCAATTTTTTCACTTGAAACATTATTTCGATAATTTTCATATTTTGTTTCTATCATCTTTTTTTCTTTAATGCACATAAAGAGGTATAAAAGTAATATTTACTCAATCGCTCCTTAGCTGTTTAATTGATATTGTCGATATTTAATGAAATGCAGGTATGCCGTATCTTATAGTTGGCATGAGCAAACATTTTTGTCAAAAATTGAATGTTAAAATTTTATACTCTGTTAGAAAATTGCGCTTGAAAATTTCAGTTTTACATATATATATATGTATATATTAATTAAATTTCATTTTTATGCGTATTACTTTTTAAATTAATTCAATGAGGTGAGCAATAATTTTTTATAAACATTCTTTGCTTTTATGATTGCACCAATTTTGCAACTTGAGAGAAGAGTTTTACAGTGAATTCGTTTATTTATTTATTTATTTATGTTTCTATAATTGCGTTTGATGTAAATAATAAGTTTTCTATTTATAATAATTGCATGAAATGTTTGAAACGACTTTCTTTTAAAGTGATTAGGCAATTGAGCCTTTATCTTTTCGTTTCCCTGAATTATTTATTTTACTGTAAAACTTTGGAAATTTATTATTCAAAATGCATTTCAACTGTGATATTCGCTTTCTTACACAGTGCATTTTGTTTTTGTTTTTACACTTCATTGTTGCATCTTCTGTTCATGATGATTTGCAATCAGTAGTAACTGATAAAGAAAGTTTTAAACTGCACCTTGTTCAAGCGGTAAATTTTAAATAAGCTGTTGTGCGTTTATATTTGACCTAGTGTATACTGCTTATACAGATTTGGAGACATGGTGACAGAACGCCCGCTTTAAATTTCTCACTTAATCCAGATGATATTGCTTCATGGGCTGAAGGACCTGCTGGAGAACTGACAAAGGTTAATAATAATTTTCATGATTGCATTAATTTGATATCTGCTTTTTTTCAGTTGGGAATTTTGCAACAATTTAGACTTGGAGAATATTTAAGAAATCGTTACCAAGACTTTTTGCCGAACCATTACTCTTCAAATCTAGTAATACTGAAATTACTATTGCAATTTCTATTCTACTTTGTTTGAACTGATTTTATTTTTGCACCAATTTTTTGTTTCATGCATACTATACATGCTGTTGTGTAAAGGTGGTTTCGTTTAAATATGGGTCCAAATTTTTAAATAGGTAAAATATATTAACATGCATGCGTTGTGCTATTTACAATTAGCAGATTCTGCAATTATCTGAATTAAATAAATACTTATATCGTTTGAATTCATTCAGTTTAATTGCATTTTCAACTCTGCTTGCACTTTCATGATTATTATTGCTATATTATGCTATAAAAATGTTTTCTGTATTTTATTTTAATTCATATACTTTTTTGGAATACGTTTTAAAGAATAATATTTCTTGACTGACTTTCAAGTTAGCATATTGAAATAAATGTATTTTAGATTTATGTTCGTTCAACAGATTACAATAGAACAATAATGAGTGCTCTTGCTAACCTGGCGGGTCTGTTTCAACCATCTGCTGAAGAGCAATGGAATGAAAATTTACCATGGCAGCCCATACCAGTTCATTCAGTTCCAAAGAATATGGATTATGTATTTGTAATAGGATTGAAAAATGATGCAATATTCGAGTGTTTTATTTTCAGGTTTTAAATATGGACGCGGATTGTCCTTTAGCAAAAAAAGCACAAGAAAATATCTGGCAGTCGGCTGAAGTTTTAGCAATAATGAAAGAAAATCAACAATTTATTGATTTTTTAAAGAACAAAACAGGTTTAGAATTTCTTACTTTGAATGATATGGTGCGCGTGTTTGATCCAATTAATTGTGCAGTGAGTCGAGTTATTTAATTATGATTTTTGTATATTTTTTTAATTTGAATTTTTAGAAAATTCACAGTGATCATCATGTTATACCTGATTGGGTTACCGAAGAAATTTTTGAAAAAATCCATACCTTATTCAATATTTCTACAACATTCTGGATGAGTACTCCAGAAGTAAAGAAATTTCGTGGCAGTAAGTATTTTCAGCAGTTTTTTGTTTAACATTATTTTAAGCACGTTTCTTAGCCTTTATTTTCAAATAATCTAAATGAAATCTAATCTGAATGAAAGAAAATAAACGGTTTCTTCTTATAAATCCATTTGTAAAAATATGAATAATGTTTGTTGTGCTTATTAAATTTCTAAGCATAAGGTTTTATGGAACTGAAAATTACTTAAGACAAAATTAAGATGGAGGCAAATTATTATAAATTTCTTTTTTTGAGGCTATCTAATTTTGGAAATTGTCGATCGAATGAAAGCAAAATCATCTGGAATGGAAAAACACTTGAAATTTTATGCATATTCTGCTGTACTGAGGTAATTATTGTTTAAGAATTTGTTTAATCCAAATACATTTTGTAGCATGATCTTACTTTGATCGCTTTTCTTAATCACCTCGAGGTTTATTCAAAATCGATGTTTCCCGCATATTGTAGCATTATTTTGGTTGAACTTTTGGAGAAAGATGGGCAATATTTTGTTCAAGTGAGTTTTTAAATATTTTTTTGGCAACTTTGCAAACAACTAAATCATTTCATAATTGTTGTAATAATATGGTTTGCAAATGAAACGCGTCTATCGAATAAATAACTAACATTTATTTCCTTTTTTCACTTTTCTAAACTTTTTTTATAATTTCTTCTTATTTTTAGTTATTTTACAAAAACGGCAGCACCGATTTAGAGCCGTTGGAGTTGAATTTCTGCAAATCACCATGTCCTTTGTTCGATTTTGCGCAGAAATTTTCTGGCATTTATATTTCTGATTGGAAAGATGCTTGCAAACTGTAATTCGCCCAAATGATAACCGAAATTGTATAGAATGAACGAAGTTTATGCAAATTTTGTAATGCATTTGCATAGTTTCACGTTGTTGTGTTTTATAAAGTTGAAATTTTTATAAAAACTGAAATTATACATAATATATATGTATGTATATATAATTTTTATAAGTGAATCATACGCTATAGAGAGATTGTACGTTATATTAAAATTTGTTGATTAAAGTTATGAAAGTTAACTTCAAGTGAATTATTCTTACTTGAAAATCAATTAATACAGTATGCAGTATTCTGTAAAAAATTATACTGGGCTAAATGATTTCGGTTTCTTTAACAGATTTTCCCTTTTTTTGCTTCCATTAATGTGAACGTTGCGCTGATCTTTTTGTAATAAAGAATGGCGGTAATATATTATGTAAGCTTTCGCAGCGTTTCTCTTTTTGACTGCTTTTAAGTGGTTTTACTTTCTTGTTTTGTTTTACTAATAATATGATACCTAGAACAAATTTCTGGTGGTTGTAGTTTTCACAACTAAAAAATATTTTCCTTTTTTTGATCGAGAAAATTTCAATGTTTTTAGTAGTTTGTTTTTATGAAAATTTGAAAATTTGTCACATTTGCAAAAAGTTGATTTGATTATTGTGTAGTTTGATTTAATTTGATGGTTTGCCTATTTCTTTATAATTATGCATAACTGTATAAATGTTTTATAATGAAATTTAGATTCTTTTTTTTTCATTAAAATAAATTTTTAAATCTTTTAATAACTGATTGGCCAGGAATGTGGAAGGTCAATCAATGTTTCTCGTTCTGAATTGACGTTGATGATGGTTGACTGAAAGTGCAAATTATGGTCGTTGTGCAGGTATTTTATTGTTGTAATTTATGTATTTCAGTGAGAATTGAAAAAAACGATGAGCAGTGTTGGAAAGAGTTTTCAAGTTGAGATGGAAAATTTTGAAAAAGAGATCGCCGCGCAAAATGCTCGCTCACATGCGATTGGAAGTGGAATTGGGAGTGGTCGTGTGCAGGCAAACTTGCAATTTTTGCCCCATTCGTTGCAGCGTCCGTTTTCAAATGCACAAACGCCGGCCCAGTCCAAGACGACAACGTTCAATTCAACGCCGGCGGTGAATCAGTATTATCATCAGTCGTCGTCGTCGTCGACGGCAGCGGTGATTGAAGCAGCCCCTTCACGTTACACGGATGTTCTCAACCGTACAGGCGTAGCGGATGCGGCAAAATTTACTTCACAAGTTCTACCACAGGATGTAAATTTGGTGAAATCAAGACGGTCCGAATTCAGACCAACTTCAACTGTTACACATGCGACGACGTTGAGCTCGTCCAAGTCGAAAGCCAAAAAGCCTGCTCGTAATTTACGCACCGCCGGCGGCGCTGTCTGGGAAGATCTGAGCTTGAACGAATGGGATCCGGACGATTTCAGATTGTTCTGTGGTGATTTGGGCAACGAAGTGAGCGATGAATTGTTGTCGAAAGCGTTTCGAAAATATCCGAGCTTTCTGAAAGCCAAAGTTGTACGCGACAAGCGTTCCAACAAAACCAAAGGCTATGGTTTTGTCTCATTCAAAGATCCACAAGATTTTATTCGAGCTTTACGCGAAATGGACGGAAAGTACGTTGGAAACAGGCCAATTAAACTGCGCAAAAGTTCATGGAAAGATCGAAACTTGGACGCGGTGAGAAAGAAATGCAAAGAAAAACAGAAACTTGGACTACGTTATTGATCCTCCAACTCGATTTAATAAAATTTTCAGAAAAACAACAATATTCATATCTATCCATGCTTCTACTTTTCAATGTATGTAATTCAATGACACAGTATTTCAACTGTTTTGCAAAACAACATTCATTGAAAATTCATATTTTTTTTATTGCAGTACTTTGCTTTGCATTGCTTTTCATCGTCGTGTGTAATTAATGCATCGTCAAATCTTTGTGGGCAATCAAATTTATTGATTTCTAAGTAAAACAATTGAAACATACTTTGAATTTGATAACGAACGTTGCATTGTTCGCAGTGTGATTTTTTACATTCATTCAGTGAGACAATATATTGCAAAAACGTGTAATTAAATTTATTTAACAAAATAAAAGCACTAGCAGGTATCGGTTGTTATCAAGTCAATTTGTATACGTCATTGATAACTTACTATTTTTCACGTAATGAGGAATTTCATGTTGACAAACATTTTAGCTGTCTTCAAGAAAATTTATATTCACTGAAAACAGCTTTTAAAATAAATATCAGTTTTATTTATTTTTGTTTTTGAAATCAATTTTACATCGTGTAATATTCAAAAACAACTTAATTATACTAATTCTCATTACTTGAAAACAGCTACAGTAGTGAAAAGTTACAGTACAAAAGAGGATTGTTTACATAAATAATATACGCATATTTACGACTTTTGTAGATGTTCTGTTTTTGTTTTGTTTTTTAAAACCACTTTAGCATTAATAATTTTTTTAAAATTATCTTTCAAAGTATATTTTTGCAAATGACAACCTTGTTCAGCTAAACGGTTTGAAATTTGGATTGTTAACAAATGTTTACAAATTTCATACAGTGATCTGAACAAATAATTGCAGGTTGTTGGTTTTGAAAGGAAATGGATGTAATGTTTTGTTTTTGTTGTTTTTTCTATATAATTGTTCAATTGAAAATGATTTTACTGATCAATTGTGTAAGTTGTATGACGTATTTCCTGTTATATTTTTAATCAGTCGTAGATTAATTTTTCTGAAAAACAAATTATTTATTACAGTCTCAAATTTTACCGAATACTGTTGTCATCAGTGTATTCATATTATTCTTCTCATTGGTATATATCATCCGTATTAATCTTAGGGATACGCTTAGCTAATTCTGCGGAATTTGAAATGAAATTTCATTGGGTACCTATTTGCTTGATTATCATTTTGATGTTGAATAACATTTGCTCAGGAACTGTCGTGCAACAAAGAACTGGTGAACTTCGTCTACTTCAAGTGGTAAATTGGGCATTTATTGCACTTGTAATTTTATACAGTCCATCAGTTTGATGTATTTCAGATTTGGCGACACGGTGATCGAACTCCTGCTATGAATTTTCCTCTGAATCCAGACCAAGTATGGTCAGAAGGAATTGGAGAGTTGACAAAGGTTTTGATTTTTTTCTTCAAATTATTAATTTGAATTTTAAAGATAAATTTTATTCCAGTTGGGAATTTCACAACAGTATGAACTTGGTCGATTTTTGCGTCATCGTTATGAAAATTTTTTGCCGAAAAATTATTCTTCACATGAAGTACGTTGTTGTTGTATTAAAAATGGATTAATTCATTGTTAGAATAATCAAATTATATTATAACTTGGGATTTTTTTAATCAAAGGTTTTCATTCGATCAACCGATGTCAATCGTACTTTGATGAGCGCTTTGGCAAATTTGGCTGCATTGTTTGAACCGACTTCAGACGATATGTGGAATAAAAATTTATCCTGGCAGCCGATTCCTGTCCACACGGTGCCTCGTGATTTGGATAATGTAAGTTGCGATTGTTGTGCATTCGGTTTGTTTTTTTTCATTGTTAATTATTATTGATTATTTAGGTATTAAATTTAGAAGCTAAATGTCCTGCAGCTGAGAAGCTGCAAATGGAAGTATGGCATTCCAGTGAGGCAATGTCGATTGTAAAAACTAATGAAGCGCTTTTTGAACTGTTGCGTTTAAATACCGGTTTACCGATGAATACTTTGGAAGAAATATCCACCGTTTACGATCCACTGCACTGCGCAGTAGGAAGCGTTTTTTTTTAATTTTGATTATCTTAAAACCAATGCAGCAAGCATGTTAAGAAAATTCACGAAGACAAGCATTCACTTCCACACTGGGTAACAGATGAAATTTACGAGGACATCACCAGATTGTTCAATATTTCAACCACATTTTGGTGCAGCTCTGAAAAAGTGAAAACATTTCGTGGAAGTGAGTCACTGCAGAATTTGCATCATTTTGGATTTGTTTATTTATTTATTTATTTATTTATTGGTTAAAACCTCTACCTTACAGTATGTATTTATAGATCATTAGGTGAATACTAATTTTGTTCTTGTTTTATTGAATTGTAAATTTTACATATTCATGAGTAAGCTTTTCAAATTATGTATATTGTAGTTTGATCGGTATTGTATTTTCTTTTTTAGGTTATCTTGTTGTTGATATTATCGAAAGAATGAAAAGAAAAGCTGCATATGTTGATGAAAATTTGAAATTTTATGCATATTCTGCGGTATTGAGTAAAACAAATTGAACTGTTGTTCAGCGTGAATTGAATGAAAAGTTGTTTCAGCATGACGAAACATTGATCGGTTTTCTTGAACACATGCGCGTCTACAATGCGACAATGGTTCCAACTTATGCGAGCATGATTTTGATCGAACTTTTGGAATTGCGTGGAAAATATTTTGTCCAAGTATATATTGTCACATCATTTCAGTTTTCTTTTTTGAATTGTAATTTTGTAAAACTACTTCATTGAGGAGTGAGTGATGTGTCGGTGAGCTTTTCTTTCGTATTAAGTGTACAAAACGAAAGTAAATAATAAGGCGTAAAAAATATTCCTAGAACGGTTGGTAATTAGTTATTTTTCATATTTAGATATATTTTAAAAATGGTAACAATTCTGCGATGCCGTTGGAATTAGAATTTTGTCCACATCCGTGCAGTTTGAAAAAGTTTGAAAAAAATTTCAAAGACATCACTCCTTTGGATTGGTTTTCAGCATGCGGTTTGCAAAGCGTGGAAACGACAGATTGGAAAAGTAGTTTACAAATTGTTGTTCATTGAAGTTGAATTCAATTATTATTTTTATTTTTTTAGAATATGCTTTACTCTATTTTATTTTGTTCATTCTGTTTGTAATCTTGTTCTTGGCTCAGATGGCTTTCATCATCAGTCAACGACGGTCAGCTAAATACAGTATGTTTGTTTTGTTTTTTTTTATTTGATGAATTCAGGAATTAATTTTTCCCCTTCTTATCTAACAGTCTGTCAGTTTGTTTGTTTTTGTTTTTTTTCAAAAGCAGTACTAGTAAATTTGTCCGTTATTATAGCCAAGTATGTGCAGTTGCCGTACGACGGAGCAGAATCTTGAAAAACAAAAGCCGGTGAATAATTGACACATTTTCTTTTTTGCTTGTTATGCTGAGAACAATTTTAATGCCAATTTTGAATACTGTATCGTTGTTGATCAAAGAATTCAGGTATGTGCAAATGATTCAGCGTTTATTCAAGTTTTGATGAAAATTTTCCAATTGTACATATTGTCAGTACAATTGCACTACTGTGTTTTTTATACATCGTTGTCGTGTGATCATTTTTTATAGTATATTCAGTTCTTTGTTGTTTCTGTATTTGTTGATGTAGTTGGAGATAATTTTTAGCTAGATAAGATTAGTTCAGCTTGTTTTGTATTTTTTTTTCGTTAATTATTTTGGAATAAACCATATATATTATTTACTTGTTTTAAGAAGAAAGAACATTCTTTTTTCAAATTATTATAATTAACTTTTTGTTTTTTTTCTGTGAACAAAGCGATGAACACTTTCAGAGAAATGAAAATCATTTTCCAAACGTAATAAAAGAAAATAAATCTTTCGGTTGGTATGTTTTATTTCTTTTGTAATTTGTATTTAATGTTTGCATTTTTGCAAGCTGTATTTGTGAATGTAAATAAATCGTGGTAATTGTTTGAAGATGCTTTTCGATCACGTTGAACACTGACTGTATTTGTGAGAAATAGAATTTGATCAAGCACTTTTGTCTTTTTCAGTCCAACTTGGTGTCAATGAAGCGAAGCTTTGTTCCATGAATAATGTGCAGATTTTGTGAAACTGTTGGTCAAATTTGATTGTTCAATTTCTTTTCATATATTTTTATAATGCTGCTTTTTGATTTGATTTGATTTGATTGGTCAGCGAATGCTAATAGTAAAATGTTGTTTACACTTTTTGTTTATGGTGTTTTTCTTATCACCACCACACGTTCGTGTGTATGTGCGTGTGTTAATCACATTATACATATATATCTTTTTTTTAATTTTCTTTTTAACGTTCAATCACATAATTTTCCCATTCATTTTCAATAGATTTCTCTGCCAGTGTCTGCACGGATGGATACAGTTGTTGTATATTGGTGGTAAGTGATGGTATTTTTAAAATTAAAAAACAAATGTTTTTTCTGCAGTAGTAGAGTAGTGTAAAGTTGAAATTGTTATAATTTTTATTGATTTTCAATTTTATAGAGAATAAATTTGATGAAGAGCTGGTAAGTGAAATTTTGTGCAAAAGCTGGATTGTTTGCTGCTCGTTGGCGGGATGTCGAGCGCCGTTTCGCTGACTGTGTTCAGTATGGTGTGGTTGACGTTGTTGCTGTTGGACCGTCTGTTTCGTTGGGCTCGTTTGAAAAGCTACTGCAGGCTGGCAAGCCGCGTGCACTTGAGGGTCGGCTTTTTCAATTTGAAATTTTTCATCAGCAAATCCGAACTGGCCGGCGTCAAGCGACTCTTGTCCAACAGTTGCTTTTGCAAATTCATGCTCGACGTTTGGTTTTCGATGGGCGTGGTGGTGACGTTGTTCTCAGCTCTGCTTATGGTTCGATTGTTGCTTTTCCAGTTGGCCAGCTTGTTTGCGTTGTCGTCCACGCCCTCTTCTACTTCGACGTTGTCGTCGGCGGAGCAGAGTTTCTTGCAGTCGAACAGTGTCGACGCGAGGACGATGATGGTGCCGGTGATTCCGGGCTTCAATTTGCCCTGGACCAGGCTGCCGATGCTGGTGGTCGTGCTGCTGATCTGTGCCGTGGTGCATGAGCTGGGCCACGCGCTGGCGGCCACCGGCGAAGGGGTGCCGGTGCTGGGCTTCGGCTTCTTCTTGTTCGGCTTCTATCCGGGCGCATTCACCGAACTGACTGGTCGTGATTTGGACGGGCTCAGCACCTGGCGCAAGTTGAAAGTGTTCAGCGCCGGCGTCTGGCACAACGTCGTCCTGGCGGCGGTTGGTTCCGTTTGCTCAGGGGCGGTGCTTCAGCTGGCTCGTCGTCTGCACGGCTCTGAATTGGACGGCGGGGTATGGGTGCGCTCTCCAGCATTTGTAGAGTTCACCACCACCTCCGGAGAAGTGCTGCTGTTCACCGCCGGTACGGTGATCCGGTCGGTGAACGGTTGCGAAGTGCTCAACCGAGCCGACTGGAGCCGTTGCCTGCTCCAAGCTGCCGAGCCGGACCAAGCCGACAACCACTACTACTGCCTGCCGCACACGGAACGCCTGCGTCGACTGCTCCACTCGACCGACTACGACCGCCGTCTGCCCGCCGACGACGGTCCCTGTTGCCAGCCGACCCTGGCTCGCAGCCACTGGTGCTTCTACTGGCACCGGCACCGGACCAGGACGAGCTTCCACTGCTTGCCGATTGGAATATTCGATGAAGAAGAAGAAGAATTGGACCGCAAGCCGCCGCCAGTGGCGAACTCGGTCTGCTTGCTGGCGGTGCCAGCCGACCACGACCGCAAGCTTTTCCGCTTGCGGGCGTTGTTCAACAACGACAGCCGGCTGAAGACGAGGCTGTGGATCGGCAGCGCGGCTCAGTTGCACGCCGCTGTGCGCGTCGACGACAACCCTGTGGAGCGTGGAGACGTGCCTCGGCTGGCAGACGATCTGCGTCAGTTTTTCAGCTGCGTGCGGTCGTTCTCGCTGACGCTGGCTTTGCTGAACGCGGTTCCTTGTTACGGTCTGGACGGTCAGTTCATCCTGCGCGCTTTGACCGCTTGCCGCGCCGGCTGCTCGCCGCTCCGGCGTCTGCTCACTGAACTGGCCATTTTCCTCTGCACCGCGCTCTTGCTCTTCTGCCTACTGCTCTCCGCATTGGCGTACTTTGTTTGAACGAACGAACTGCGTTTGTCGATTTGCAAATTAATTTTGACTTGATTAACTTTTTTTTTGTGTGTGGATTAAATTTGAAAAATAAAGCTGCATTACAAAAAAATTACTTTTGTTTTTTTCAGATGCAATCGTTGGTGGATTGTAATCCGACGCCGGTGTTCTGCGTGAAAACGCGCCAGCTAGACCACGACGGCCAACCGTCAGAGAAGCTGTTTGTCAATTTTTGCACTTGCACTTCGCTGCCCTGCCCGGAGATGATCACCGAAGCGGAGCTGGTGTCGATTCTCGAATCAGACAATCCGGGTGGTTACCGTGTGGCGATCAGCATCGGTCGCCGGGAGCTGGTGCTCGACCACGGCGGCAGACCAAGCTCCGCCATGGCGGTCCTGTTCAACGATCAATTCCACCGGCGGCGAACCGCAACCAGCGACCTTTTCCGCACGTTTCTGATCTGCGTCGCGCTCGACGAAATTCAATCCAAACATGGCGTCACGCTCGACCGAGACAACTGGCTCCAACTCAAGCACCGCAAGCACGTCGGCTTGATTGACGGCGCTGTGCCCTCGCTGACGCCAACGCCCGTGCACACCGCTGACCACGGCGAGCACTGCGGCCGACAAGGACGACCGTTGTCGGTCAACTTGCCCAAGCCGTGGTTCCAAATTTGCAAAGATTCCGCCCACCAGCCGACCAAACTGTTGGCCAAGTTCCGTCTCAGCGGCGTCAGGCGTGGCCGCCAGGTGCAGCTGGCGCTCAGTGACCGTCGAATCGTGCTGCTCGTGCTCGGCAAGTACGCCTTCGATGAGATCCTGCCCTGCGCGTTCGATCCAGACCAAGCTGACGCCCAGTTCGACACTGAAAAGCAAACTCTCACGCTGCAACTGCCTTTGAAAGCTGATCTGACCTGATTTTTCAATTCATCCAATTGTTCTTATTTACTTCTTTTGTTTTTACTTTTCAAACGGCGGCGGCGCCTGGAAGGTCTTTGGGATAATTGAATTTTCAGATAATTGAATCGTTTATAGCTAGCTGTTAGACCAAGAATAGTATTATAATTCCGTTTGTTTGTTATGCGACGTCATTTTCCCTTGACTCGATTAAATTGCCTGCAGCGTTTATTAACGTGGTCGATTATTTTTCAGCGCTACGTTCAAAATGCACCAGGTTTACTTTGTATCATATTCTACATAATCAGTAATACTTTTTTGTTGAGGAATTGAAGATAGCATCTTCTGTGCAGTGATATCGCGAATGTATATCTCCTTAGCATCAGCTGAATAGCGCTGAATTCTTTCTGCTTCCCCAACCACTTCAAACTGATTATGAGCCAAGAATAGGCTTCTGATTGGCTCGGTTCTTCATCTGGCTTATCAGACACATTGACATCTTCATTTTCATCTTTTTCCACTGCATTGAGTATTTTTCATCGTCAGTTAATGTTTCAAATAATGGGGTATCATCATCGGCTAGCCACTGTTCAATTTTGTTCCACGATAACTTAAATTTCTCGAACATCTCTATTACAGTTGTACAGTCATCATCACAGTCTATTGATTGGTTTACACATTTTTTGTTGTAGCCAAGAAGTTTATTCCATGACGCGCGCAAAGTAGATCCTGAAATCCAGTTCTACGCTCGCGCAATCATATAGCAGCAATCTTTCAAATTTACGTTCCTAATTAGTGACACCAGATCAACTCTGTCAGCTTCTGAAAGGACGATTCTTCGCAAGAGTTGTTTCCTATACCGCTTTTTTAAACTTTGAATAACAGTCTGTGATCCATTGGCTGAACAAGTGACGATGTATTCGGTGGAAAAAGTATAACCTTGAACAAGCCATTCTCACAGTTCAGCAATTCACAACTAGGGTGACAAGCTGCATTGTCAATTATGAATAGCATTTTTTCTGATTTTTTTGTCTTCTGCTGGTATTTTCTAACATGAGGAATAAATATCTCATCATACCAACAGGAAAAAATATCTCTTGTCATCCAAGCTTATAGCTGATAATCATAAACCACAGGCAACTTCTGCACACCAATCATAGCTCGTGGACGTTTTGATTCTCCAACTTACAACAGTTGTAAACGACCGCTACCTGTAGCATTCGCGCAACAAAGGAGAATCACTCTTTCCTTACATGACTCAAGGCTTTTGCTTTTTTTACTTAGTTTTTGCTCCAAATTCAAAATCTTTCTCTTTCCATAAGTAGGCATCACGGACATAAAAATTAGCAAAACAGCAGAATGTTGCAGTATTAGTGAAATGCTGGTAGAATTTAATATCGTAAACAATTCATATTACCCAGCCGGCCAAAATGTGTTCGGTTAATAGGGAGTCCGGTTAGTAATCAATCACCGGATAATCAGAATTCCACTTATTTCACTTATTTTAGCTTACTGGAATCCTTTCCTGGATTTCAGGTTTGACTATAGCATACATTAATCTACCAATGCAAAATACTACAACAATCCCCCTCTTATTTACGTTTCAGATTAGCCAGGTATCTGCTATATGGGCGTGAAGAGGGCATGATAGATCTTCCAGGGCGGTTGATCGTAATTGGGCCGTTTTCGTGAATCAGCGAGTTGCTCTTGTGTTATTTTCCTTTTGTCAGGTTTACTGTTCCTTCCAAAGGCAAACATGGCCCGCATGTTTATGTTGAACCGCTGACAGGACCAATGGTCTATTTTCGTCATTGTGTAAAAGCGTGTCAGACAGACATTGTCAAATATTGATGTAGTACATTTAAAATTTTGAACTTTTGATGAACATTACAGGCCTACATGGTACCATCCTTTGTAAGGCCATGTAACGACGCATACATCGGTTGTAACTAAAGGATGAACCGTGAATAAGAATTCACTGCGCCGAGGATAGAGCGGAGCTATTGGATGGTAGTTGGCTGCGGCATGTTTCGGATGGCTTCAATACGCTCGTCTGTAGGATGTATGCTATCTGCATTGATCTGTGTCCAAGATAATTGACAGATAGCTGTAGAAATCTTCACTTGGTAGCGTGAACTCGCACTCCCAATCATCGATAAACGGCGTGAAGACGCTCAATGAGCTCTTCGAGGTTACTGTCAGTAACAATGATGTCGTTAATGTAGACCGCCACAACTTCCAATTTTGCTAAGACTTGCCCCCACTGCTTTCTGGAGCAAAGCTGGCGCAAAACTAACACCAAACGGAGGGCGTTTGAAACGATAATATGTTTTATGTGTCGCTATGACCAGGTACTATTTAGAGGCTGCGGCTACCAGCATTTGAAGGTAACCATCCTTCAAATCGATAACAGAAAACAACGTGCCGCCATTCAGTTTATCAATCATGTATTTAATTCTGGATAGTGGATTTTTGCCAACCATGACGTGCTGATTAATAGTCACTTTAAAGTCCCCGCATATCTGAACCGTGCCAGGAGTTTTCACAAGGCATACGATAGATGATAGTCACGTCACCTGTTCAGCCGTCTACTTGTTCCAAAATGTCTTCATCCACCAAACACTGAATTTCCTCTTTCACACTCTGCCAGGTGCATACGGGATCAGTTTTCTTTTAACCTTCTGTGACTGCGGCTTCAGTGACATCACCGTCCGTGCGCGAACCCTGATAAGCGCAGGAAAGGTAGATGGAGCAGGTTCCCAGAATAAGAAGACCACTAAAGTCGAGAAGAACGTCCCTCGAGCTTCCCAAGTTCAGAGGCGACGTCACTGAATTTCAGGGATTCTCTGACCAGGTCGCTGACAACATCCAAAACCGGACGGATCTCTCAGATGCAGCCAAGCTGACGTACCTGCGTGGCTACTTGACAGGCGATGCATTGGGATCAATCATCAACCTGTCCTCCTCGAATGCTGACTACGAGGTGGCAGTGCAGAGGCGGAAAGAACGCTTCGACCGGCCATACGCCCCGGTTAGAAAATTGGCACTCGAACTGCTCAGCATCACCACCGGCGAATGGACAACGGGGAGGCTCTCTGATCACATCGATCGCAATGTCGATGCGCTGACGGCAATGGGTAAGGATCCCCGCAAGGCCGAGCTGTCAGCGCCAGAATCGCTCGTCATTGCTGGCAGAGAGAAGCTTAAATGGAGCAAGCTGGTGAAGGCTGATGAGAAGTTACGGTCTGACTTGACCCGTTCCCTGACTACCCGTTCATAAACAATATATGGTTGGCATCAGCTGCAAGAACATAGATGGTAAAAAGCTGTTGATACCATTCTGGTACAACCTTCAATTACCATCCATGCTCCAGGTTTTGATGGCTACCAACAGTCTAATGTTATTCGCCGTCGGAAACATCAGTATGTGCTTTACGCACTTTCTGACAGCAAAAACGCTTTCCCAGACTTCATTCTTCTAAATCCATCAGCAGTGATCACATCTTGGTGATTTCTTGGATGTCTGGGAAAGCGTTTGGTCCGTTGGCTGTAGACTGCATTCCTAATTCTTTAAAAAATGGAAACTGGCCGAATGTTGATGGCTCAGCGGAGGGGGCGGCGGCTTCTTCGTCGTAAATCTGAGGGATGGATTTTGTTTCTTCCGTGCTTCGCTTTTTCCAAACCACCTTCTTAAAGACCTTAACAGTCGTCTAGAGTCACCCGCGCACTGCGTGCCTTCGCATACTGAGCTTCCATTTCTTTCAGGACACACTTGACCGCTGTCTGAGACGCCGCTTCCTCCAGTTGTGTCAAGACACGACGGATCACATTTCTCAAACGCCCCTGCTCGAGAAGTAAACGCCTTTCCACCGTTTTTGCCTTCATCTCAAAACAAAACCTCGCTTCCGGCCTCCCGGCTTGTGGCACCAAAAAATATGTTGAAATTAATTAGGCTAATGATCCTCAAATGTATTGCGACGGCGCGCAGGACAGTTGGATTTGCTAGCAGAGTCGTTGGCCCTTCCTCAGGCTTTGAGAGTTAGCTGTAATTCAAAAACAACTATAAAACACCAAGAAGTTGAGATTTATTCTGATTATTACTATTGATCCTAATTAATTTACTATAGAAACAGCATTAATTTTCCTATAATTTCTCCATTGAAACATAGAAGAAAAATCAACGCCATTTTAAATATTTCATAAAATTATTAATTGAATAATTTAATGATGTTACTAAAAGTTCAAAAAATCACGTTTACAAATGCAGATGTATTAATTTATTAAAGTTTCAACGAACAAAATTATAAAAATTTCCAATTCGCATCAAAATTTCCATAGAAGGTCTAAGCACTGATTCACACATGTCTAAAGCTGGGTTTGAATAACCGTATTTGTCCACGAATTGCTAAAATGAACGCACTATGAAAAATTGTCAAGTCATGAATTGTTCTTTTGTCGTTCTTACACTGAAGGCGTCTAACAGTTCTTCACGAATAGATCTGTATTGGCTGGTTGACATTATTGGATCGCTATACTTTTCAAGCCATTTACCAAAGTAATTCAGTTTCAAGCAGTAGTTTACACGATATGTGTTATACATATCGATTACGTTAAAGTATAACTCAGAGGTCAAATCCATTGTGAGCAAATCGAATGCCAAAATATCTGATCAAAACAAATTTTATAAATAAATATTTAAATTTTCGTTTAATATGAATATAATTTTAATTGCATTTAATGTTGAAAAAGTAATTGATTAATATATATTAAAACTGACATTTTTTGCTTTTATAAGAGCAACTTTTTGTTGTTAGTTTCTTTCACATATAAGAATTTCAGAATTTACGTACTGATTTCTGATTTTTATGCAATATTCATACTCTATATCTGGAAGCACTTGCCGCTGTTCTCACAACTGCATGCTCGTCGTTGTGCGGTGCATATCTGAAAACAATGTCTTGTGCTGAAATACTGAAAATATCATTTTCAACTCACAACCTCATTAAATAGTTGAATAGTTGGTGTTATGATTTGGAATTTCATGAATGGAAACCACCATACACTAAACCTGAAGATTCACTTAGTGTCGATTAATAGGGATTGAGCACTTTTAGGTTTAGTATGCACTATTCTCGCTTGATATTGACTAGTAAACGTTTAATGTTCTGCATGTTTTTGTTGTGCATCAGCTTACTGAATAGCCTCAAACGCAGGGCTATAACAACTGGCGACGAATTTGGTTACAAATTAAGGAGTGAGCTTGTGAAAAGTGATCGTACGGAGAATAATCAAAAAGGAATATTGAGCTGATCACAAAGAGTCCTGAGCAGAGATGGAAGAACAAAAGACGATGTTCCCTGCTCAGCAAAGCGCAGAATCGGCTCAACGGATGGGAATTGCCAGAGAAATTTTATCACATTGAATATGATAATTTCCTGTCATATTTATTTGTACAAAAAAATATTTTTTACTTCCTGTATATTCAAAACGCAAAACAATAGTAAATAAACATTTTACAGACAAACATTCTACAGTTCAGAAAACTATTTTTTTGTTACTACCGCAAAATCTGACGACAACTAACATTTCACTTTCAATTTCAAAGCAACACTGTTAGGGATGGTCCAATTCAGTTCCACTTTTCACCGCGTTTTCTTATTGCTCGTTGACCGCGTTATTTTATTAGACCGTCATTTTATTGTGGTATTGGTTTTCCTTGTCTAATTGTTCATTGATTCAAACCTTTCGATTGTGATTAGCTGTAATATTTTTTCATTTCATTGGTTCAAATATTCCATTTAGGATTACGTAACTTTAATAGTAGTGACGTAACATTAATAATGGAAATGTTTATTATTCCAAAATTTTATTCAGTCTGTTTCAATCGAAATTTATGAAGTTTTATCATTCATTGAAATTTGTTTTTCTAACATATTATTAGTCAAGTTTATACTTTTTAGTGAACAACATTTTCAATAATAATTTTTATCATTACATTATATTTTATAATACCAGAGTGACGTTATATCAAATGCGATAGTAATAATTCAGAAAAAACAACACAAAAAGTAAGTTAAATAGTGATTTTCATTCTTCACTAGCCAACAGCAGCAACAACAACAGTAAAGAACAGCCAACAACAACAATAATAAACAACATATCAGTGAACGACATTAACAGAGTGGTATCAGGGCGATATTTCAAAATCACAAATTATTGTTTGTGGATTAAGATTGACCCTGAGGACTGCCGCTTTGTTTAGTAAAGCTTGAAAAATATACCCGTATGTGCCAATATCTTTACCCGTACATAAACAATAGACTGCTGGCACCAGCTTACCCGCCACAAAGGCATGGATGGTAAAAAGCTGCTGATACCATTGCGGTACATTGTTGAATGTATCATCCATGCCACAGGTTCTCCTGGTTGTCAGCAGTCTAATGTTAGAACCCGACGCAAATTATATGTCTCGATTCACTCTGCCACAATAAACTGTCTTCCCCAGACTTCGTTGTCTCAAATTAATCAGGAATTTCCAGATCATGACGTTGTTCAGGAAGTCTGGGGAAGCACTTTGCCTGAATTTTGGACATTTGGCTCACGCCTGCTTGAAAACCGGGAACTGGCCGGATGTAGAAGGCTCATCGGAGGCGGCAGAGGCTTCTTCATCGTTTATGGCGAGGATAGGTTTCATTTCTTTAGCACTTCGTTTTTTCAAAAGTGCTTTCTTCTTTATTTAATAGTTCAGGTGCTGATCTACCCAGCAGGTTTCAACGTGATCTTTGCAATCGATCACGGCCGTTACTTCTAAACCCGTCCACATTGCACCGCCACAGCCTTCTTTATCCTATACCAAAATAAGGTAAATTATTAATAACAAGGAACACATGCTGCACATTAAGCGCATACTTTTGAGCACCTCCAATATTTCTTCTGTTTGCCGGTATGTTTCAATTTCTATGTCCTGCCATCATGAACAAGGGACATACTGCCGCCCCGATTTGCTACAAGCCGCAGCTCAGAAATATTAGCCATTGCAGAATAAGAAAGAGAACAAAAAAAATAAAACTTTCTTCTACCCCTGGCATTAAAAATACTGTTCAAAAGAATGTCAACAAACAAACATTTATTCGAAAAACAAAAATCAGGATTTGAATTACGAAAAGAATAGAAACAAATTTATTTATGTATTTTGTGCAAAGCTGTTTCCTGTATGAAATCAAAGAATCTTATTTTAATCTTTACAAAGCTTTTGTTTCTGAAAAACAAATCCATCCTTTATGCCTGCAGACATTGATTTGATCTAATTGATTTGAATGGAAATTACAAAGCAAATATTCATTTATTGTATGACGCAAAGTTTATGTAAAAAATAAGAAAAGAAGGCATGTCAGTTTATCAGCATTTTCAATTTTTATGCAAATGACACTGCAGTAAAAGTGATTTGAATCATAAATAAAAGAAAAGAGTTGATGATCATGAATGGAAATCAAAACAACTTGAAACGAAATTAAAAAACGTATAGCGTATCGTAAAAAAAATACATAAAATAAATCAGATGAAGTTGCTACTTCCTGTTGGAAGAAAAAAGTTTCTTATTCAATTCAATCATACGATACGTATGCATCAAAGCTTCTTTGCATTCGTTTTCTCCCCGAAGTTTCAGCTTGTAACCATTCTGAAAGCACGTAAAATTGTAAATTACAATAGAAAATTGCAAAAAAAAAATTGCATGCTATTATTACTTTGTAATTATTGACCAAACTTTTCATCAAATACAGTCCCGTCAGTGAGAAATGTTGATTGTAATGAAGCATTTCGCTGATTTCATGCCACAGATCAGAAAACAGTGTGCACCATTGCATCTTTTCGATATACCAATACGATGTGCTATTAAAATAATCCAAACGTTCGTGATCAATTAGTGATGTTAGCACGCGCGCTTTAGCAATATCTAAAGAAGAAAAATCAAAAACTAATATGCAAAGCTTTTTTAGATATTATATAATAAATTAACAATTTTGCAAAATTTGAACTTTAATTAAAAAATTTTATATGATCATGATTGCAAAAGCAATGATACAAATGAATTGAAATTGTTTAAAAGTTTTGAATGAAAGTATATAATAAAAAATGATACTTATAATGTCGGATGAAAATGGATCATATAAATAGTCTCCATTTTGAAACGGATCAGTCAAATAAAACATTTCTGATTTTATTAATTTTGTTGCAAATAAAAATAAAATTAAGAAAAATCCAAGAGTTTTATTTATATGTACCATACTCAGTTGCTTGTACTAAATCTGCACATTGTTGCAAACAGTTGCATTTATGTATTTTTGTGCAGCATATTGAACAAATAAAAAACGTCATTACTGATATTAGTTTCTTTTTTGAATAGAATTGTTGCTTTATTAGCAGTTGTCATTTGAATTTGTTATGTGCGTTCATTGTTGAAGCTTGTGTAAAATTTCTAATTGGTTGAAAAAATTTTACACTAATTTAATGCAATTGTTCAAAAAACAGACTATAAAATATTTTATTTGTTTGATTTTCCATAAAGTAGTGGAAAATTTAAAGCTTCAATTGTATCAATAATGTCGTAATTTGCAAAGTATTTTCAATGATTAAAATGTCAGCGTGCAGTTTATTTCCATTTATTCTTGCCGTTTCAAGCTCCATTTAAGCTGGAAAGTGGAGAATGATCCGGATTGTGAAAAATATTGTCCTCTTCTTATTGTTCTACAACAGTTCATTTGCGTATGGAAATGAAAACAGTACTGTNACATACGGGTATATTTTTCAAGCTTTACTAAACAAAGCGGCAGTCCTCAGGGTCAATCTTAATCCACAAACAATAATTTGTGATTTTGAAACAGCCCTGATACCCGCGATTCAGGGCTACTTCCTGAATAAGCGGGTACAGGGCTGCTACTTCCACTTCTACCAGGCGGTACATAGGAAAAGCGGTGAGCTGGGACTGAAAACACGATATCGAACTGAAGCAGCAACAAAAAGAAAGATAAAAATGCTCCTAGCCACCGCTTTCCTCCCTGTACCGCAAGTTCATACGGGTGTTAACCTGCTTGAAGCAGGCACTACGGGTACTTTATCTGCTTTATTCCAATATTTTTGGCAAGAGTGCATGACCGACGAAAGACTGTCGCTTTGGAATGTACATAATGTAAATATTAAAACTAATAATCACTTGGAAGTTTGGCATAATCGACTCAACAAAAAAGCGGGTAAAAGTAATGTCAGGTTTTATGAACTGCTCTAACTCCTGATAGCAAAACAGGATGTTATGGGTACCTTGATTTAGCAAGTGCTATCAGGAATCGCTACCGTTGGTGACTTAAGAGAGGTAAACAACGTTTATGCTGAAAAACAAGAACAGGTTGCGCAATGTTCGGGTAAATACACCAAAGATAGACGCATGCTGGAGCAGTTCCTTCAAGCTTGAATGTACATAACTCTGGAGCTCATTTAATGTGGCTTTACAGGTTGTGGTTTGTCTGATATTTGTATTGTGTTGTATTGTATTGTATGGTATTATTTAGTTTTTTCCGTTTTCATCATTGTCACTTTGTTAATATTGTTTACTGATTGATTTTTATTATTCGTGTTGTTGGCTGATCTTTACTGTTGTTGTTGATGAATAATGAAAAATAGAAATCACTGTTTTGCTTACTATAATTTGCGTTGTTTTCGCTGAGTTATTACTATCACGTTTGATATAACTTCATTGTGTTACAATGAAATATAGAACAATGATAAAAGTAATTTTTGATAATGCTGATCACTGAAAAGTGTAAACTTCACCGCAAATAATGCATTTAAGAAAACAAAATTTCAATGAATGATAAAACTTTAATTTTGATAAAAATAAACTCAACATAATTTTGGAATAATAAAAATTTTTACTACTAATGATACGTCACTGCTATTGAAGTTGCGTAATTTTAAATGGAAATATTTGAACCAATAAAATGAAACAATATTGCAGCTAATCACAAGTGAAAGGTTTAAATCAGTATTTTTCAGCCAGGGGGGTATATGAAGGTTCCAGGGGGGGGCGTGAGAAGTTAGCATTTTTAGTCTTGCAGGTGTTCGAAATTCGAAAGTTCATTTCTGCTGTAATGTGAAGTTCTTCCCGAGCTCATGCATTTATGCTATGCAGCTCCTAAGATGCCTAGTCAATAGATATCATCATGTTATTTATAATGCATTGACAAATTGCTCGCCTGCATATCATAGTAATCATTTTTATTTTGATGCTGGTAACTTTTTGTTTCCCAGTGAACTGCTTCTCACAGTTTGGTCTACTTCAGCTGGAATTTTCACCGCCTTTTCTTACTGATCATCTTAGTTTTAGCNCTGAATACTGCCTTGAGTGTCAGTCTGCCAAAGAACCGGATTTGTAAATTGTTTTCCAATATGCGTGCCTTCATGCCAAGCTGGCCATTTCAAATTGTTAAGTTTGCAATGGATTGTCTTTCGCGTTGGCGCAATTAACAGAGTCGAGCTGCCGCATCAACCATTGATTCTCTCTCTTCGTTGGTCTGCAAAACCGGTTTGCATATTTCTGCGAAAAAATCACTCATCAACGTACATGATGGATAAAGCATTACCCAGAAGGACCGCTGACCAGATATTGACCAACCATGGCCCATTCTGATGGTGAGACGCAATTCATTGGCAAGAAGTCTTCTAACATAGCCAAATGAGGCTTTCATTTCATGTTTGGGTCACACGCTTAGAATTAGCGGCTACGCCGCCGCTTCAGGTCTATTATGCTGATCGATAGAATCTGCGTTAACGTTCCAACCTCTTTCACGTTTCTTCGAAGGCATTTGGAATTATAAAGAGACGCACAGAAAACGCAATCTATTAAAGCGTTCAATAGAACATTCTGATGATAATCACTGTGATAAACCACACCACAGTCGACAACCAGGAAAACAACACACAGTTAACCAGCCAACACACTCAATTCACCCCATCCAGCACAGTATTCTTTCTGATAATCAAGTATTACACTTCTTTTTTCTAATGATGCGCTGACAGCTCTTATTTAGAAACCGCTCTTGCTCTCTCTCTATAATACCTGGAATGAGTGTTGTTTAAGATTTCCTATCGTTATTTACTGAGCACATAGCCGTCTGTTTCCCTTCAATAAATAACTTACTGTTAATGAAATGTAGGTAACTTCAATTCTTCTGCATCAAAACAAGTGTTCACGTTTACGTTTCAAATAATCTTTCATATAATGTTTTGCTTATTCGAGGATTTCATTTTTTATTTTAAGATAAAAATGATGTACCACAACTTTATGTTTTGCACCTTTATTATTTTCTACAGTAGGGTGTTTGCAATCACTGCCTACGTCACATTTAACGCTACGATTATCAAAACACTTTTGCACGCAAGTTTTACCAAAATGGGTCTTTTTGCATAGTTTTCAAATCCTGCGTGTTCAAAGGTGTTATATTTAGCAGAAATTTTATACGGAAATTCTGGAGAGATAAAATCTGAAAAATAAAAAAGTATTTAACACTGTTAGAAAATGTAAATTTGAAATTAATTTAGAAAAGAGAATGAAATTATTTCACTGCTTTTTTGTGAAATACAAAAACTGTGAGAAATTCATGAAATAGCAATCATGAAATTAAAAAAATTAAAATACATAAACATGCTTAAAAGGGTTAAAGCGTGCTTGGATTTACAATTAGAATGCAACAAGTCGACTTGAAAATCCCCTGCTTGTTCACCTGCAAGTACAACAGAAAATTTAAAAATTGAAGGCGTTGATCGACACACTGTTGAAATCTACTATTTATAAGGAACACCTCACTGTGATTGGTTTGACCTCATTATTTCGTATTCTTAACAAAATTTACACGATTTATCAGTTGAATAACAACTATTGACCAAATAAAATATGGTCAACTGCTGGTTGATGTGTTATTGCTGCTTCATGAATTGAATTTTGCATATAATTTATTATTTTCCTATGAGTATGTGACTGCCATGCAAAAAGAAGTTCTATTCTGCTGAAAGAGACAACTATTACTTTTCGAAACATTGAAGTTAAATTGTCATACCAATTGCGCCATGTTCAAAGAGGTTCTGCGATTAATATTCTATTTTTGTAATTTCATTTTCATTTTAATATTGAAAGGGGTTAGCTTACGGATCTACATGGCGTTTACTCAACAGTGAGCGTTGTCCGCATAGATAACGTTTCTTAAATGTCGAAGTGAGGCAAGTTGCTTAGTCAGCTTTGTTTGCGCAGACGTCAATGCTAAGCATGTAAGATAATTTTTCTTGCATGATCATGCATGCATGCAACAACATCATATGATATATATATATATATATATATATATATATATATGAACCATATATCCAATCGACCAGAGCTACTTCTCTTTACGGGTAAACACTCAAAACGTATGTTTGAAACGCAGTACCCAAAATGAACAACTAACGCAGTGCAGTAAAGATAACGCCTTTCTTGAATGAATATTTATTCAACAATGAATTACTCTTAACAAACAGAGATTTATATATATAATCACTTCCGGGTTTGAATAAGGTCAACTGCTTGCAGCAACTGCCGTCGGCAATTTTCCTTATCATATTTGCATAAAATTACTCTAAATTTTAATAAACTTCTAAATAATAATATTTTCTAAAATATAAACAAAAATAACCGTATACTATACAACGATATTACTTACACGTTTTACAAGCATTTTCTCTAAAATCTTATTGTTTTGCTGTTTTAGTTTCAATTCTTATAAAGTGAAAGAAAAAACTAAAAAAATTAAATGCAGAGCAAATACAGAGTGGTATCCGGCCTAAGAACTGCGACGGCTTGTCATCGTTGAGTTCCTCGTTCATCAGCGCTTGCAGAATGCGCTGGTTTTTCGTTTGCGCTGTGTACTTCAGGCATAGCTACTGGAAAGAAGTGAACGGCTTCGCTAGGTTTAAGGCGTTGAACAGGAAGACGTAAGATTTAAGACGTAATGTTTGAANCTTCTTGTAGAAATGGTGCCAGAGTAAGGCGAGTCATATAGATTACCTTAAAAATTCATGTACCTCAATAAAATGTCTAACGGCTCTTGTGAGTTTTATTTAAATGTCTGTTATAGTAAAAGATGTTTACTAAAAGCAGAATTGGATATCAATGGACAGTTGGGTTGGGCTCACTTGCGGCCGTTATGACATTAAGGATGCTAAATGCGGCTTCCAATAGTCAGAAAATTGCGCACCCCTGATTTAAAGCATGTTTGAACAATGAAATTATGCAGTTAATTGAGTCTGTCCTGAATTAAGTCTAATTGAGATGTGAACACTTGTATCTGTCAAAGTTTCTTACTTCAGTCTTTGTTTTCTTGTCAGCTCCTCACAAAGCTGACAAACCCTTATGCAAATTGCTACCATTGCTAGTACTGCCAGCTATTTGGCATTGAAGCGCAGTGCATTACAGCGCAAAATAGCAATCAGCAATGAAATCCAGTGATCTTCACTTTCCATCAGTGCACAAATCAGTAAATCATCCACCAGTGCAACCAGACGTCTCCACTGCCCGTTGTAATAACATAATTTTTATATTTATAATTATGCCAAAACATTATTATTATTATTGCTCTATATTATTTCATCCATTTGTTTGAATACAACATATTTAAAAAGGAAATATTTATCAAAAAATGAATTTTATAATTAAAATTTAAATTTAGCTGCAGCATAAAAATAAAAACATTTCATATTATTATTAAAATATAATTTTTAATGTCATGTATGTTTTATAAAGATCTGTAAAACGGAGAGGGGCCGCTGTTCTTCATTCATTTCTTTGTTTTGAGGTGCTCAACACTGTCGCTGAGCAGGTGGTATTCCCGCTAATTGACTCTCTTTGGGATTACTTCTTAGCGGTGCTCAAATTGCCATATCAACCAGCAGTGGAATACGAACAAGCGGACGTTTCCACCGCCAATAACAATAAAATATTTTTTATATTTATAATTAATTGTGCAAATTATTTATGTTATTTATTTTTTTATTTTCAATTCATTTATTTAGAATGTTCGAATATTTTCATTTAAATAATTACCATTTACATATACTGAAATTGTTTTCTTTCATATTTGAAATGATTAATATCATGAAAAGCACAGTTTCATTTATGAGAAAGTTTTTTTATGAAATAAATAATGAAAATATTAAAACCAAAAAGTCGAAATTTTGAAAAAAAATTAATATACGTGTTTCAGTCTAATGCATTGTTTAAAATATGGGAAAAATTGCATCAGAAAAAATCGGTATATAGTGAAATTTTTTTTCTTAATATTAGATGATATTTACATAATGTTATGAAATATGGAAGATGAAAATGAATGAACAAATTTCATTCAAAAACTATTTCACAGTTTTATTTGCCAGCTTTCAACTTTTAGTTTGTCTGACTACACACCTTGTTATACATACTATTAGTTAACAACAATTGAACTTCATTTAATTTATTCAATTTCCAAAATGAAGAAAAGAATTACAATTTAGACATGGCCGATTGAAGAATTTGAATAAATTTTGATTTCCAATAAAATTAATGAAATGTGCTACAGCTTAACAATTAAGCGGTTAAATAAACAAGAGCATTGTTACCGAGGATCATTTATGTCTATTCTGATGTCACAGTACATTATCGGAATATAATAATTTCAAATCAAGCTCACAGAAGAAATAACAAAATTAAATTCATGAATTCCTAGAAAATCAAATTATACGCAACATGCAAATTCATGAGTTATACTTTTTGATTAATATTTTCTTTTTTTTCCTATATGAAAATAAGTGTTTAAAGAAAGTAAAGTATCATTCTACTGCTTATGCCTGTTACAGAAAGGTATTACTCCATATTGATATGCACATCGATACTCGATAACAAAATTGGCAACAATTTCAAATCAATATTTTATAATATAAAAATCTTTTCAGAAAATATTCTGCAAAGGAGTTTCTTTAAGGTTCATAAAAAATTAAATGTTGCTTTAGAAATTAAAAGTATATAAATTAATTAAATGAAATAATTTGATAATAAATGAAAAATACTGATCATTTTTACTGATAGTCTTCATCCGTCAACGCAGAGAAAACGCCAATGCACTTGCACCTCACACCGTTCATCAACAACCATTGAAATTAAAGCCACGTAAGCAAAACGCATAGTAGGTGAATAAAAATTTGCATGCATTTTCTGGTAAACAACTCTTACTATGCCTACTTTTCATTAAGTCTAGGAAACAAAATTTACGACATTGTTAACTTAAAATGCCAACGACAGCAATATATGACTAGGGCATGGTTTTTTATTCGATCGTTTAAAATTTTCAAACAACGAACAATATGACTTATAAACTGCGATTAATCGAACAATTCGATTAATCGAATTCATTTAGCTAAATGAGTTACTCCTTTTATTTTAGCTTTGCATATGATATGAACGTAGTAAACAAAGCGTATCAATCGTTTCGTCTTTCAAAGACGATCGTAATTTTGTAACGAAAAGTCCAGCTGCGCTGAAACTTCGCTCAGCCTCCCAGGATGTCGATGGTACAGTTATAAGTGCATCATATAACATTTGTAGTGTCTTTGGAAGTTGTCCAATGGCTTCGAAGACAGCCATTTCGTTCTTGATAATTTTCATAATATCTTTGCCAGGACAACTATCAATCAAATCACATTTAAAATACTTTCTTCTTCTGATCAATGTATCAAGTTGATCAGCTATACTTTTATTTATATCAGGATCGCTTTTTTCGCTATCATCACCATTACCATCATCATATTCTGTTTCCTCTACGTGGATTTTGAACATCCTATCAAACAAATCCTTCGCTTTAGCCTTTACATCTCGTTTATTCGGATTCAGGTTAGTATGCAGTTTGAATTTGATGATGAAACGTCGTTTGAAGGATCATCAAGGTAACACAATAAGCCGCAAAGAGACGCGTTTCTCCTTTCTTCTATTCTATTCTTCATCGCATTGAACAACTTTTTGGCAATGCCGCTGCTTTGCTTTGAAATATTTTGCAACACAGATTGCTTAAGAGCCGTTGCTAAAGAACAATCATTTCTTCCAAGCGCATTGACGCACACTGCAACTGGCTCCAAAGCATTCAAGATGTCGGATATTAAGGTTTGTTCCGTTTCAGAAAGGAAATTATCAAAGTCTGACAAACCTTTCAAATCACTTTTAACGCAGTGCTTCATCTCCAAAAACCTTCGCAACATTGCCAACATAGAATTCCATCTGACGCGACTGTCCATTATCAGCGCCAAATTCTTCCCTAACATGTCATCGCACATCTTTTGAAGACAATCATTTATGACTGTTGATCGCTGAAAGAAAGCGACAATTTTGCGTACTTTTTTCACCACATCACCCACTTCAACATTAAATTCATTTTTTATGTCAGCTTCATTTTCCAGGTATTCATCAAAATCACCATCATCATCACAATATTCGTCGTCAGAATAATTAATAGTTTCATCTGATCACTTACTCACACAGTATATAACGTCGGCTACGGCTAAATGTATTCCATGATTATAGCGAAGTTGGTGCTCAATGCCAAGCAAACGACCAATTGTTTTCATCACAAATGCACTGTCCATAACAAGTGCCACGATATCAGACTTCATGTCTAATTCAAACTGTTCAAACTTTTCCAAAATTATCTGAATAATATCGGACGCCATTACGCTACCATTTATTCTAATCATGCCGACGCCATAGACTATATTTACCGTGTAAACATTTAAACACAAATACTGTTTGTTTCCACATGACGTCCATTCATCCAATGACAAAGAAAATTTTCTTCCGCTGTCCTTCTCTTCTTTTAGCCGCTTCTTAATTTCTGGGATTATTTCTTCACCAAACGGCATAACCATCTGTTTCATTCCTTTTTCAGTCGTGGGAATTTTCAATCCTCGAGCAATCCATCCTTTTTTGAATTTCTGTGCTTTTAGCAAGAACACAAAACAGAATTCGATCCAAAACGACTAATTTTGCCAAGCATAACATTGGTGACATATGCTCTGCTTTTAAAAATGTAAGGATACTTGGGCCGCGCTTAGCGTTCTTCAAATTAATTGAACCAGCCTCGTCATCATCAATCCTCAAGGAATGAACATGTGCCACGTGATATCTAACAGACGTCGTGGATGAGTGTTTAGTGAATTCTCTTTTGCAGTATCGGCATTTCAACAACGAGCCAGAAGTGCTTCCAGACACCAGATAGTCGATTTTTGATTTCGATCCATTCAGAATCCATTCCAGAAATACTATAGAAAACTAACAACAACCTTACAACCTCACTTAGGACGCGTTCGGTACCATGAACAAAGACTACAGTAAATCGGATATTTAGGTTTAAGCATATCACTGTAACTATGCAAAAATTTTAAAGTCATATAATTTTGACGAAAAAAAAACATGAACGATTAATCGAATAAAAGATAACGAATAACGATTAAATTTTTCCAGGACATTAATCGATTAATCGAACCAAAATTAATTGTTCAATCGTTTTGTTGTTGTTGATAACTGAATGCTTGCTTATTTATATGATGAAATCTGTGTTTCAGCTAGATTTTCTCCTCTGAATTGGTGTTGGAAAAAATCATTTGCGCGCAATTGCAATTGAACCGTCTTAACGCGTGCAAGCAACGAACACTAATAGCGTTGTTCTGTCGCAACAACTGCATTCGTATACGGGATTTTGTATTTTGCTTTCTGTTAATTTTTCAATTGCCCGTCCGACGTGCTCTTGCAGCGTCAACTGATGTTGATTATTTAAATTTTACTCGCAACTGTGTTGGTAAGCAAAATTCTACCGTCAACAACTTGCTGGCCAGTGAAAATAAGCTCGACGACTGAAACTTGCACATCAAATTCCAATGCATACAGTAGGGCAGCAGCGAGCAGAGACGACAGCGGACGTCAAACAGCGACAAAGAACGTCGCCGTGTGTGAAAATTCACATTTAAAAAAATGAAAATTGAACAAACAAACAAAACCAAACAAACAAACTGAACACGTCGTGAGCAAAAAGTGTACAACGCCGCTGACAAAATGCCGAAACATGAAGCAACAGCGGACACGACAATAATAATAATAATAATATAGCAAAGATCAGTGAAGTAAAAGTAGAAAAAATCAAATAAAGAAAAAAACAAAAAAGCAGAATCTTTCCTATTTGGTAATAAATATCTTTTGCTCAGAAAAAAAAGAACAAGTATATAAAAGATGACTTAAAGTGTATGATGAAAAAGAGAAAATGAAAATGTGAAATAAAGATAGAAATCAGGTAAATGAACAACAAACAGTTTGTGAAAAGCAAATGTAGGTAAGAAATTCTTTCTGTCGACTTAAGCTGACTGGGAACAATGAATGAATAGCAGCAGCAGCAGCAGCATGAGCATGAGCAAGCAGGAAATGCATCGTTTTTTTTTTCTATTCTTCTTTTTTTGTTACATGTTATAGGCGACGTATATTGGATCCAGCTGGTCGTGGAGAAACGAGTCACGCAAGTGCATGCGTTGCTTTTCGCCGCGTGAATTGATTGGAATAGCACCGGGATCGACAATCACAACTACCCCGACAATGAGATAATGCTCTTCCAAAACGGTCGACGTGATCAAAGGCACCACATTCAGCGCTTCGTTCTCTGAACCTTCTAACTCTGCCACGACCACGAGCAAATTGGTCCACGTAAATACAGCGCTAATGTGACAAAATAACAATAGATAGATAAAGCAAAAAAAAAAAGAAAGACTGCTTATTAATAAAACATCTATTACCATTCTGTAATTTTCCTGTTTGCCCTGAGAATAGACGTTTCAATGTCTATAGGATGGTAGCGCATACCGCGAAGCATCATCGTTTCGTCCAAAGCACCAATAACAAAAACCGCATCGTGAGGATCTAATATTATCACAAAAAAAATACAATCACCACCATTTTACACTTGCACATTTTATTTAGAATACAACATTCGACTTGCCTCCATCAGCAGTGACAGCTTGCGTTCTTCTCAAAAAGCCCACATAGCCAGTTCTTGCAAAATTGGACAACGTGTCGCCAGTTGAGAGATGCGCATTGAAGTGGCTGTTGTGAACTGATGATTCTTCGCCGTGTATGGTAAAATAGCCGGATGCGTTGTGCATGCTTTGCACCCATATCTGAAATTTGATCCACAATTGAAAACAAAATTTACACCCAGCCGGATAATAAATAAATTATACCTCTCCAAGATGAGAATCAGCCAACTGTCCACAAGTGTCCGGATTGGCAATGACAACTTTAACACCGGGAAGAAGCTACAAAAAATAAATATAAAAATAAAAAAAATGGAAAGTAATAATTAAAAGCAATAAAAAAAACAATATTTCTCAATCACCTTTCCCGATTCCATCACAGGTAAACTGTGCGGGGAACCTTTCTCCACCAAAGTAACACGGTCGTTGCGTAACGCCTTCATGTCAACGTAGACTGTCGATGGATCTGGACTCGAAGCTCCCTGTCATTATATTAAAAATGTACATAAACTGAATTAAAAAACAAAAAAAACAAGCAAAATAAATAAATAAATGCTTCAAAAAATAATATAAAATAAAAATGCTTAACCTGCATGCAAATGGCGACATTAACGCGACAACCGAAACTTGTGGAAACGGCTCTGGATGGCAGACCCAACGAGCTGAATAATTTTGCAAATGCTGCACACAGTTGCACTCGTGGACGTTCTTCCGCAACAATGACGCATGTTCGTACGCAGGAAAGTTGCACGCCGCGTTCCTTGAGCTGAGTGACTTGGGAAGCTAAATCCCGAACGCACAGTTCAACCACACCGTACGAGCAGAACGTGTCCCTAACTGAAAAATAAATATACCCAATTCATCCAAAATATCACTTGAAAATTATAACAACAACAAACAAACAAACAAACAAACAATGAATACAATACCTTTAAAATGTGACACTGAAGAAAGCCATACGGATGGATTCAAGTCAATCTCAGATGGTGGAATCAAAATTGAATGATGGCCTGAGTGAATGCTAAAAAAAAGGAAAGTTGAAACAAAAAAAATATTATTATAACAATTGAAAAAAACATCAACAACAATGATCACCTCGATATACACCACAAAACAAATCCCAAACCGCAGTACGGATCTAAGCACAAGCAAACGTGTCTGGACGGATACAGCTCACAAGCCATTTTCAAACTTCGACACTGCGCCGAGATGCCCAGATGAGACATCTGAAATTATGTTGTTCAAATTGCAATAATACTTTTGTTTAAAAAAAAAATTGCAAAAATTATATCAAGATCTCAAAGGTGATTTTACTTTGATTCCTGCAAGCATGCCAGTTGTTGAAACGGAAAAGTCCAAATAGCAGGTACTGTTGGGTGAATGAGGTCGATACTGGTCGACGTGCTTGCGACGACAAGGCTCATCGGCGTCCAATATTGTAGGCCATGCTTTGGCGTCAACTCGACTGGAAGCTTCTTTGCTCCTCAACAGTTTGATTATGCTGGCTGTCGACAAAATCGCCACTGATCTACTGACGTCGACGACCATCTTCACTGTAGGCAAGGTGCTTTGCAAATTCTGCGGATGTGGTGGTCGTATGCAGACTGGAACCATTCCTGAAAATATCAAAAATTCACCATTTGTTTTTGCTCCTCTCTCCCTTTGGACTTTTTCAGCATCATAATCATCATCTTCTTCTTTTATACTTCACTTATGGATTGCAGAAAATTGAACAAACAAACAAACAAACAAAACTTAAAGCATACCAACAACAAGGCAGCCGTAAAAAGCACAAATCAATTCAATTCCCGGAGCAAAAATCAACGCCACGTGGTCGCCAACGTTCAAGCGACCCTTCTCCAACAGTAGACATCCGATACGATCAGCGCGACGCATCAAATTTGCACAAGTTAAACTTGTCACTTCGGCTCCCTGAAGTTCACAAGCAATACCTTGATGCAGTGTCACAACAACAACAACTGTTCACCAAAACAAACTGTATAAAACTTTTTTTTTTCTTTTACATACCTTGGAATTGATCAACGTGAACAACACGTGCTCTGGACTCTGCAATGCTCGCGTGCGAAGAATTTCATGCAAATATTGATGCTAAATTAACAACAACGCCCCGTGAGCAATTTTGTTGCCGTCAGTTAATTTTTCAACTGATTGACTAAGTTTTGGTTACCTGATCTTCGTCCACAGGACCAAGATCTCGACCTTGAGCAACGGCAATTCGAGCACCTTGAACAATATTGCCAACGAACACAGCCGCCGGACCGACATCTATACCAAAGGAAACAAATTTCAATTTATTTGACCGAAAAGCACAAAACAAAAAATTAAAATTAAAATTAAGATTAAAATTAAAAAAAAAACATCCAAACCTGGCTGAGGTTCCCGTGGCTTTGGCAGATTGGTCACGCATGTGTGCGGACACATTAGTAAATTGGAAAAGTTCAACGTGCCGTCCAAAAATTTCTGTCTCGTCTCAGATACGTGAATGCCGCCCAATGGAGTCTGAAAACACGTGAATGAAAAAATAAAGCAAACGGCAAACAATTGATTAACAGCTACCTTGGTCAGACCGTTCGGTGGAACCAAAGCCAAACAGTACACGCCGACCATGTGTATGGTGTCGATCGCCTGCAACACTCGGCTCATCCATTGGAAACTGTCCTCTTCGTAGACACCGGCTCGTTGTTCAGCAATGATGCAGATCCGTTCGTCGCGTAGAACTTTCACTGAAAAAACGGCAATACGTCCACGGTAGACGAACTTCATCGGCTCAACAGCCAAAACAGTGGCAATGATATCGTCAACGTTGTGATAACGTCCCGAAACACACATCAAACCATTCTTGATACCGCAAACGAACACCAAGCCACCCTTAATATTGTTTGAAATAAATAAATCAATAAATCAATTAATTAATTAATTAACATCATGCATACAGGTGCCAAAAAGCCAATCAATCCACTACGCACGTACGGCATCACGCTTATCGGTCTATCGTCAGCTCCCAGTGGTTCAACCTGAACAAATAAAAGTTAGAACAAAGCAAAAATTAACATTAGTTTTTTTTCTAATTTGTATTATATTTCAATTTTACATTGAATATTTGATAAGACAAGCCCTCGAGACCCCAGTAGCACATCGTGGTCGAGTGGGCTAGCACACATATTTCGCCGATTTCATCCGCTTTGCATAAGTAAGGTGAGCCATTCAATTTCACAACAGCAACAATAGCTAAAATGTTAATGTAAATGCAAATTAAAACAAACAAAGCGTAATCAAAATTGAATTTTGATTCTTCACACATACCCCCTGGCAAAACTTGACCGCTGTCTTGCAACGTCAACGACGTGAGGCTGCTGTCTTGGTCGACTCGAACCACGCCAAAGCTAAGTGCTGACATGGACAACGTGCCACGGATGGAGTTGCTATTCGTCTGACCACCACTGGAAAAGAAATTAAAATAACAAACATGCAACAAATTCAATAATTTTTCACAAGTGAAAAGAGTAGCAACAAGCATAAGCATACCGTCTTATGGCCACTGTTAACGTTTCAGACGAAGATGCGCACGGACAAAGTACGTTGTTTTGCAGACCACGACTTTTGAAAACGTTCACAAACTGATCACAAGAGGTCAACGACCCTGAATTTTCAAAAAAAAAAAGAGCATACAATCAAACAAATTAAAGCCCAAAACAAAATATGCAAACTGAAATCATACACGGATTGGAACCGTCGGCAACCAGCAGGATACGCAACGAGCTCAAATTGACGTCTTTGCAATCACGAGCAGCCAGCAATCCCCAATGAAGATCGCGTGATTTAGCCAAAGCAATAGAAGCTGAAACTTTGAATTTCACCCACAAATCACAACAACAACAACAACAAAATATTTATTTTTAGCTTATTGAGAATTGATTAACAAACCTTTGCATTTGGTGATCATTTGCAACCAGACAGCTGGATTCACTTTCATCAACGAATACGGTACAAATATTACATGCATTGCATTGAAAACGCTCTGCAAAAAAACAAACAAACATTTCCCTCGTTTCATCAAAAAGCAATATAAATTCAATCTTTTCCCGCTTACAGTTTGAATCGCATGCCACAATCCAACTTCCCTTTTGAAGTCCAAAACGCAGACCATCGTTTCTCCTGAATGTTATTATTTTGTGATTTAAAAAAAATTTTTTTAAGCAGAAATATTCAGTGTACCTTCTTTGTATTGGCAAGCTGCTGTCAAAGCTTTTGAATGAGCAGTAAGACTGGCAAATGAAACGCTAACGCCTTTGACACTACCTTCTTTATCAGTTGTATACTATAAAAAGTGATAATAATAATAATAATAATAATAATAAATAATCTTCTACAAAATGGTTAGTATAAAGTTCTTATGATTATTTTTCAAAGAAAACAAACCTCAATGTAAGCAATTCGTTCATCGTCACACATCAACGTTGGAAACCAATCCTTGGGCGCTTTAGACAAATGATCAGTGATCAACCAGGTCAGCTTAGGCCAGGCTAAAAATTTCCCCCTTTTTAATTTTGCAATAATACTTTTTAAATAAACAAAAATGAAATTTACCCTTGAAATCGATCACATCACCGTTGGGACTTTTTGGCAAACCTTTGTAACAACTTTCCGAAGTCAGCGCAACTTGAACACTGCAACTGCCAAGCAAAAAACCAACCTGCTGAATACCACCATCCTGAAATGGTAAAAACAAAAAAAAAAACAAAATCCAAACATTCTACCTCTGATGGGGTGAAAGAAAATACATCGCATACCCGTTTTGATATGGGAACTTCGATTAAAACAGGAATAATGCGAGCAAGCAGACAACCGTAAAAAGCGACCATGAATCCCAATGGATCGTTGTTCGGATAAACCAATGCTACCTGTGAAAATGTTGATGAGAAGAGATAATAAAAGTACAAAATCATCCATACCCGGTCTCCGGGTTTTAAAAGTGGTTCCACTTTGTTGATCATTTTGTTCGACAACAAATAAGCAAGCTTCGTAGAACGACTGAGTAGTTTGCCTGAGAACATATGGAAAATATTAATATTAAAATTTGAAAAAAAAAAAATAAATAAAACCAATGTAGCTGTACTGACCATAAGTGAGCGTGCCGCCAGCACGTCCGGCGTGGTCAAGAACCGTGCCGACCAGGGATTTCGCATTCGATACTCCATAACGTTGCAAAGCAGACGTCAACGACCGCGGAAATGTCGGCGCCACACGAACCGACTCGCCCGTCGCGGGATAAATAATGGCTCCTTCTGGCTTCGGAGCTGACGGATCAATCATTTTTGCCATGGCTAAATAAATTATAATAAATTATTATAACCAACAATACTGCTGCTGCTGCTGATGCTGCTGCAGCTGCTACTGATCGTAGTAGTCGACTAGTATAGCAAATACTACTACCACAACTACGAATCAACTGCTAATACTATTGATAATAAATCTTTTGAAAAAAAAAAGAAATACAAATTTACCTTCCAATTCCACATCGTCGTCGTTGTAATATTCGTGCAGTGGTTTTTTCTTTGGTTTCTTAATTGATTAATAATAATATTATTTCAAAAAAAAAATCAAATCATTCGTATACACACACAAACGTATATTAACATTGATTGTTACCTGTAAAGTGCTCAAAAGAAGCTGAATTTTTTGAGAAACTTTCGACGACTTTATGCCAAGATCTATAAATGAGAAAATTTTAAATAATTAATCAATCAATAACAATTAATTAAAATTTAGAAAACAGAAAGAATTATACCAGCATTTTGATAGTCAGCCTGACCATCAGTTTTGTCCAAAATTGAGACAGTGGAAAGACGATTATTGTTGGCAGCGTTGGCAACTCGAACCGACGACGGCTGATGGTCATCCTGCCTATCAGCATTGTTCTTGACCAACAGAGCCGCTTGAGCGTCTGTGGTCACGTCTGGTGGAGGTGGACGAGAAGAACCATTTTCACTTGAAAACGTTATTCCTGAAAAATGATCATCATTCTCTTACACCCATGTATTTAGGTTAAAAATAAATAAATAAATAAATGAGTGCAAAACCTTTTGAAAGATCGTTCAACAGCGACGACGTTACTTTGTCACCAGCAATCGGTCCAAAAGCAGGGACGTGGAATATGGAATTTGGCGTGGCTTTGAAATTCACACTATCACCACCGCTGCTGACCAAACTATCATCTTCTGAACTTGAATCTGAAATTTTCGACAGTTCAGCAACAGAGGATCATTCACTGCTTTTTGACAAACAACATGCTCAAGTCCATTGACAAGAATCACAATATCTCTCTCAAATGCAAGAGAAAAAATGATAAATGAACAACAACAGAATGTGCAAAATGAAGAATCTTCGTTCAATTGGCTAACTGGTCCAAAAATATTGCTGACGTCAGAACAATTTCATCTCGCCCCTGCCACACCCAAAATGCAATTTCACGCTATTATATCGACAGAATTTACAACAATTTCTTCATATGCAGGCGTGCGTAGTGCGTGCATCCGGAACGGCACGGATAATATATAAGAGAGATGGATCAGCATGTCGATTTGATTGTCAAATGTTGGCATTAAGAGAATGCTTTTTGCTCAGATCGAGATGCAAAATTGCCAATTTTGAAAATGAAAGGTTCTCAGTTGAATACAACATTACCAACATCAATACAACAACAGTGTAAATAAATAAATAAATTCCCGAAATACTGCAGTCGTTGTAACCCATACACACACACACACATACACATATCTATATCTATCTATCTATATATATATATATATATATATATTGTACATGTATAACCAATGAAGAAAATTTCAACAAAGATGCTTCTCGTACGTTCCCCTCCACTTTGAAAATGAAGAATAAACGCGTTCGCAAAAGCAATATATGCGAGAAATAAAGTAAAAAGTAACAATTAAACAAAAAATAAAATCGACAATAACAACAATAAGAAAAGCAATAATAATAGTAATAAGAATAATTGTAGCATAAAAAGCAACTGAAGAAAAGAATAGATATGAGAAAATTTTGCAAAAGAAAAAAAAAACAAGCCTGTTCGAATTGTTGTACCAAAAAGCTTTTTGCCATTTTGACAGGTGATTGAATACACATCTACACACCCAAGCTGCTAAAGCAATTTTCAAAAAATAATAGCCAATAAATGAAACACAACTTCCATTGATTCGTCTGTTTTTTTCCACTTCTTCTATTCAACAGTTACCCAAAATTGTAGACATCATGTTCGCTTCGGGAAACGTTGGCATTCATGTTCAGGATGAGAAAAAAAAAAATATATATATACCCATTCATTGTTGTTGCTGACAACAGCAACAGAAAGAAAGAGAGAATGGAAAACAAGCAACAAGCATGCATGCATAAAGCAACAACAACACAGAGATAATGTCTCAAAATCATTTCAAACCCAAGCTGAGAACGAGTGACGTGAGAACGTTTGAGAAGCAATGAACAAAGAAATATATATATATATATATATCGCAACAAATTGTACAAAAGAAACTTACCGGACAAGAGGGTATTTTTGGTCAGCAAATTTCGTTGGGCTTGCGAAGCACGCTTGACCGGCACCGGCACCGACGGTCCTTTCTGTTCTCGTTGCGCATACCGAGCCAACGCCTGCTGTACCGCTTCGATTCTGATTTCTGAAAGCAATCAATTCAGGACATTGAATACAACAACAACAGCAGCAACAGCAACAAGGGCGAGATGAAATCAAAAATTATTCAACCAGTTCCATTCATTCATTCATTCGATACAGCAACAACACAAAACAGTGCAGAAAACAGCTTTGTTGTTATAAAAGCGTTTAGAATAATTTCAAGCAGGCCACAATAAAAGAGGGAGGGAAGAAAAGAGAATATAATAAAAAAAAATTGGGTGTGAAATTGAAAATTTTTTCTTTTCACAATTTCCTTTCTCACATTTCTACAATCTCAAAGATGAACAAACCATCTTGCAATAAACTGGTAAATAATGACGGTTTCGAGTCAAATTTGAACATTGAAGAAAAGAAAATTACAAAATACCAGTTGCTTCTGTACACTGCATGCGCATATATGCATATATGCATGCATATAACGCATAAAAATATCTTCTTTGAACAACAATTTTTGTTTCGCTTATTGAACAACAAAGTCCATTAATAAATAATGAACCTAACTCTTCCGCATCCCTCTCCTGAGAGGATAGAAGTAAAATAAATGATTATGGAAAAATTACCCAAACGCGCTTTCGCTCGCTCGCGCTGGCAATTTGCATCAATAGAAATTGATTCAAATCAAACTCTGAAACTAAAATTTACCAACAACCAACCAACTTGCCGTTGCTCTTGAAAAAAAAAATAATTTCAATATGGAAATTCACAAAAAAAAACAGAAAATTATCCCCCTCTTCCTCCCCCTCTTACTGGCCACCAGCTTAATTTGAAATTCGATTAACAAACTCATATTCCAATGAAATAAAAATATTCGTGTCCAAAATTTTCGAAACAATGAACAAAAAATGATGATGGTGATGATGCAAAGTAAAAAATAAAAATATTTCAAAAATTCACTGCGTCAAAATTTGCCTCTCTTTTTTACCCCTCCCCTCCTCCCAATTCCGATCATTCATCCCTTGCTGTTGGAAAGGTGGTAAAAAAAAATTCGAACAGCTGCTGCATCTATAGTCGACAATCATTTTTCACAAAATAATTTTAAAAAAAACCAAAAAAAAACAACAACAGACGATGATGCTTGATCTGAAGAAAGTTGGGCAAAAATTTATAATTTGTCTTCAATCAATTTTCCCTCTCTGCTCAGGGTGATGATAGCTACTGGCTATGTGTTTCAACAGAACAATGAACATACAAATTTCATACTTGTCCAACTTGTTGAAATAATAATAATAATTATTATCATTATTATATTATGTATTGATTGCACCGAATAAAAATGATACTGTATCTATGAAGAATAGAATAATAAAAAAAGAAAAAAAAGAAAATAGATATATCCGTTGACCTAACTGATAGTTTGTCACAGTTGGTTGGGAAATATATTTGCTGAAAAAGAATAATTGAACAAGTGAAAAACAACTGCAGATCAATGCGGTGCAGAAGATCGTCGTTGGGCGAAAATTTGATTAATCGAATCAAATGTGGAGAGCGTATTTTTGACAAAGGCAAATTGTGCGATGCGTTTTTCAATGACCATCGTCGAAATGATAATTACCACACACCGAAGTCCGTATAATTGTAGAGCTCTTAACGACAACTTAATTACGCGGCCTCTGCATTTCTAGTCAACCTGTATTGGCCATTATTCCAATGATTCAGCTTCCGGCCTCGGCACGTCCAATACTGCCAATTGGTGCCGGCGGTTGGTGATGTCAACTACCGTTTAAGGACCGTATTCCAAATGCACTTTTCATGTGAAAGTTGTTGTCAGCGGAAAAATATAAATAGGTCACGTCCCTGAAAGCCGGTCAACTGAACGTTGCACACACGAGCACACATTCAGCTTAAGCAGTACGGTCAACAGAAGATTTTCAGCTCGAATATGAAAATTGACACTGCAGATATGGAAAAACTACTGAGCAGCACACAATATCAAATGAAGCATAAAGCACTGATCACAAGAACACACACTTGAACAGAGAGGTAGGAGAGGGAAGAGGGGAGGGAAATTTATTAAATTAAAAAAAAAGAAGTAATAATAACAAAAACTCATTTCCCGCTTCTTTTTTGTTTTTCAAATTATTATTGAAAAATATATCTATTATGAGAAAATTGCATTCATTTTTTCATACCTGAATGAAAACGACTTTCGTCTCGAGTTACTCGACGATGTCTTCGCCTTTGTGCTCGCGTTGTTGGACTTGCTTTACCTAAATCAAGATGAAACAAAAAAATAAAAACAAAAGCTAAAATATATACATGTATATATTATGTATGTCTACGTATACATACATATATATATATATATATATATATTTTTAGTTTTATATATGTAAAAAATTTTTCATCTCAACAAATTCTTGAGAATGCAAATTGCTAACAATCCACAGCTAAAACTAAGCGGCTATTGGCATGGCAGTCGAACAAAATCTGCAACCTAAAGTCGATGTAGAAACACACATACACACACACACACACAACAGCCTGCATCTTCGTTCGACAAGCCAAACACAGCTGAGCGAAAAATCAAAGAATCCTCTGCCGAGAAAAGCAGACAGCCGTATGAAGACTGCGCCAAATGGCAGCGTAATTAAAAAGCCAAACACCACTGTTCGACCAAAAATAATTAACAAATAATGCAATTATCAATCACAAATTTATATTATATTACAATAAATAAATAAATAAATAATAAGTAAATGTATTAATAATCAAAGATAAAAGTTGTTTTTCTTTTGCATAGAATTTCCTATTGCAATCAATAGAATAAAAATAATGGGAAAAATATTCCAACATTAGCATAAATAATACTACTAATAATAATAAAGAATAAAGCAGAAATATTAAAATTAAGAAAATAAAATAATAAATAAATAAATAAGTACAAACCAGGTGTTGCAGACAAGTCGAATTGGGAGAGTAAATTGTTCTTCTTTTTTTCATATCCTTTGCGAGTCAAATCGCCTGCAAAATTTTACAAACGGATCAATTTGCATCGAATGCAAGCAATAAAAAGAGACGACAAAAAATCGAATATGCCAATAATAGTAATAAATAATAATAAATAAATAAGTAGCAACCTTCGGATAATTCCAAATCCAATTGGGCAAGCTGTTCCCTGGCCTCACGCGGCAACAAAGAATAGTCGACGCTCGCCATCAATCATTGCACTCCAAATCGGCAGCTTATCAGAAGCAAGAAGAAATAAATTTCCCTTAAAAGATAAAATTGAAATGAAAAATTAAAATAATAATATGTGATTCATTCATTCATTCATTCATTAGGTGCAGAGTTGATGAACAAGTTTTTAAAAAGAGCAGAGAAAAGAAGCACGTCAAGAAAAAAACGCGTGTCCAATTCTGCGTTGCGAACTGGCAAAAATGTAGGCAAAAAAATGACTACAACAAAAAATTTTGCATTATTTTTACCAACCGGCCGAAAGCAAAATTCGGACAGCTCGGCCCTGGGTAGATCTGTCTGCACAAATGGTCGTTGAATTCAAACACAGCCAGTAGAATCAAAGATGAAAAAAAAAAGAATAATAAAACAGAAAAGAGCAAATAAAATCGAATAAACAAAAGCTTGAGCACAGTTCTGTTGAACTGTTAAAAAAATTAAATAAAAAATGTAAATAGATTGAAAAAACATGTGGTAAATAGATTCAAACGACATTGCCATTATCTTGAAATTGGCGGAGAATACAATCAGCGCAGTCATGCAGTGAAATTGTGCATGAAGTTCGCCTAACCGCTCCGGTGGCTTTTCTGTTCACTAAACAAACAGTCTAACAAAGAAACTGCACGGACGTTGTACAGTATGATTAATGATTTGCACGTTCGATGAATTGTTCGACCAGCTGCACGCCAATTGGTCAAATTGAAAATTCAAATTTTCTCTTTTCAACTTTTTGCAAACATTCAAACCTGGACAACTGAACAAGGCAATAAGTACGAGTTGAAAAATTCGAATGAAGTATTTAAATTTGAAATTTGATAATAACAATCGAAAGTTTTATTTCTTTTTTTGGAATCAACGCATGCTCGAAAGGACGTTTTGAGAAAAACAAAACCAGAAAAAACATCATCAACCACAACTATGTCGTGCCCTGGTTTTCAACTCGCATAACTGCTACTTTGACGAAGGTGATCGTCGACAAGAAAGCGAGAAAGAGTGAAATTTTTACATAAATTCCTAAAATTCACCTCCAACAAACCGCAAATACCACGCCGGGAGAGTTTGCAAAAATTTTGACAATCATTCAAAAGAACGCCATGTCACCAATTCACGCACAGTTTCAAACGAAGGTGACAATGCGGAGCGTTTGAGCAAAAAAACAAACGCCGCATTACCGTAACCAACCTACCGATCAGAGAATACGGTACGCCGATCGAGATGATGTTGAATTGATTGAATTGGAAATTGAAAAATGGTGACGGGGAATCTTTTGAACAGAGCGCAGGTGTTTTGTTATTCGGTTCAACGGTTGTGCTTTTCTTGTCGATTGAAAGTGAAATCAATTGTCGACAAACGTGGGAAAAATTGAAGAGAAAGAGAAAAGCACGTCGAGAAGACAATCGGCAGTAGGAAGTGAGGAATGATTGAATGTGTTTTTGAAAAAAAAAGAGAAAAGGAAAAAAAGGAAAAAAAATGAATTTCCCCTTTTTTTTTCTTTATCAGTCTGATGAGCAGCATGTTTTTCATACGTTGCTGAAAAATGCATCATCTGCAGATGAATAGTCTGAGAAACAAGGGGTACAATCATCAGAACAAGCACTCTGTGCGTGTGTGTGGAACTTCTGATGTAAAAGCAGAGTTCACAAAAAGTAGCTTTCCGTTAAGCAGAGGAAAGAATTGGAAAAGAAATGAGACCAAGAAGTTAGTTGAACGTTGTCCTGCACCACCACCACCACCTGTTAGCCTAATTTCTTTTTAAAGCCCCCCCCCCTCCAAATGGAACCTTTATCACGAGCTGTGCGGGAACAATCGACATGAGGATTAAAGCTCAGGACTTGCGGGCGCCTGTTGCGCCTTTTGTCAACCTCGATCAACCGTACCGTAAGTCGGTTGTCTTGTAAATGAGCTGGCCTATTTCGCGCGGTGTTGAAATAGGCAAGAAAGCATATTTCTCAAACGCGACCTCGGCGTGCTTCTCAACAAAAGGCTTCTCCAATTGAAAGAGATTCCACAGTGACATTTGGTGACAGCTGCTGGACGCCGCCTGTTCGGTTCCTGGTCAACTTCTCGTTATGGATTCTGCCCTTGGCCGTGTCGATCATCCAAACTGACACGACTGATCATACAAACTGGTTGCATTCCCAAATGCCCGTCCGCCAAACACTCTCTGTGTGATAACTTTCTTGGAACAACAACAGCAATATACCAAATACACCGTTCATGTCGTCATTATCAGCTGATCAACTGGATACAATCAGTATTGAATACATATATATATGTATTTGAGAAAAGCAATTAGTTTTCAAAGATTATTATTATATATATATGCTTACCTTCAAATTCAATCAACTAGATCTAATTATAAACGCAAGTGAATTAATTCTAACCATATGATGACGATATATATATATATATGTGTGAAGATTCGAAGCAGAACTAAATATTCCACAGCAATCACCACCAATAAATAATAAATATATGAATTGATAGATAAATAAAATTTAGAAAAAGAAATAGTAAATTCCACTGCAACAGTGCAAGAAGAAAGAAAATTAAATGTGTTATTTTTAAATGATCGTCAAGATTCAGAAGTATGATATAAAATCAACATTGATAAATGTAAATTGTAATTATGAAAAACAACAACCTGAGCATTACAATAAAAATAACAGCTTACAAATGGGAAAATAGAACAAAAAGCATGACGAATTTTCAAATAAAAAAAAAGTATCCTTTTTTCCGGTACTTCTTCTTTTTTTTTTGCTTTTGTCGATAAGAAAATTTTCGAATCAACAAACAAAACACTTGTTGAGCCAAAGAGCCCAAAGTGATGATGATGATGATGTGGCCCGTTTCAAGGATACGCGCCGCAAAGCAACTGCCAGTTGAAGAAGCCGCTCAACTGACCAATGATTTATAGCCGACGGCAACAGCTCCGCCTGTTGAACAAAAAATGCTTCGGTGTAATGGAAAAAGCAAGACCCGCACCCGCCGTGGCAGATGGCCAACAGCAAAATGGTGCAGAGCAATTTTTGCCCAACAGCGGCATCTGGAATGGCTTGCAAAAAAAATAACAACAACAATAGCAACAGATCAAGTAAGACATCTGGGATAATTTGTAAAAACAAAAAATGTTGCCCAATTTATACATACGACAAATGCTTTTCGGGCTGTATATTATGCCAGTTCTTATATTCTGTTCTTTTTTTTTTATTCATTGTTATTTTGTTTTGTTTCAATTCACTTTATATTGCAGTTTTTATTATAATTGCTAACTAGTTAGCTTCGTTTTTGAGATGATTTTATTTCGCTTGTTTTGAAAAAATATTTGCTTTTAGCTTCTTCACTGATAAAGTAAATCTTTTCAACAATGACAACAAAAAAAATGATCATTTTGTCCATTTACAATAATTAATGCATTTTTTGTGCAATTATTGTGAATTATATTTATAGGAAAAAAAAAAGAATTTTCAAAAGTTGGTTATAATGAAAATGAAATTCAACAACACACAAACCTGGATTATGACTTTCACCACCATTGAACATTGTTGCTTGATTACGCATCTTCCAGTTGACAATGCTGCACTGCTGTTGCTATATTCACTGCGGAAGGAGAAGAATAAGAATAAGAGCAAAAATTCCTGTTTTCCAAGAGGCAAACGAAGATTGTTATATATATATATATATATATATATGTTATAACATATACATAAAACTAACAACGGACCGTTGCACAAGCTGTTCCTCCACAAGCCTGTTTCTTGTAACTGGCTCGATTGCTTCCGTCAATTGCTTTCTCTCTTTCCTCGGCTGCTTGTTGATAACGCAATGAAAATTGTCACTAAATCGTCGCTTAAATGCTATCGATTAACAAAAAGAAATAGTCTGAAAAAGATAATAAAATTTTTAATTGAACAATAAATTAATCATGCATGTTGAAAGAAGAAACAAGCAAGCTGCAGCAAATTTTTCACTACACAATGTGCTGCTTTTTGCTTCATGTATATACATATATATATATGTATACTTTTTTTGTCTTTTGTTTAACAAAAAAAAAATCAAATTCAACAGCTCTTTTGTACATGCCGTATTAGCATTGCACTTTCACACGTCGAGCTTCAAAGAGACCATATCAAGATAATAGTTAGATGAAAAAAATCCATTACTTATTATTTATTATTTATTCTATGAGAGATGAAAAGAGAAATTTTTCAATTCATTGTTAATTCAAATCTTTTATTATTGACATTAACGGCTATTTTCGTTTGAATAATAAGGTTTCGTAAATTTCTTCTTCTTCTTCTTCTTCTTTTTTTTAAATATTATTGCAAAGCGCAGCTTCTTCATTTCCTTTGAACAACAAAATGAAGCTTTGCCAATTTTAAAATAGAAACCCTTTCTGAAAATTTAAATTTATTATTGATTTTTCACTTTCTCCCATTATTCCCTCCTCTTCTCTCATTTCAACTCAACTACTACTACTACTACTGCTACTACTACTTACTGTTCAATACAGTTGCTTCTATTCAATAACTGTATTTTACAAAAAAAATATTTTTTTTTAATTATTATTTTTAATCAAATTATAAAGGAATAAAATTAAAAAACTATATCATTAATTACCCTCTCTGTGTATTCTTCAATTATTTTATTGCGCTTGTAAACAGAGCAAGCAGTAGGTATAACAGAAAATTTTATTTTTCCGTTTTCAATGCCAAACGAGCACCTGTTGCTTGGTTCTTTTCGTAAATTACCAACTGAACAGTAGTAGCAGGACCAATTTTCTCTGCAACATTTCTGCTTTGCAACGCCAACCTCATCGCTTCATTCTGTTCCAAAGACAGTAGAGTATGACAATTCATGAAAATTCTTTCCGCAATCATACCATTTATCTGAAAAGCAAAAGCCATCCTACTACTAACTACTACTGTTACTGTTGTAATAATTTATTAAAAAAAACAAACAAACAAACAAACAAACATAAACACTCAATGCAACAGCAGCATCTTTGTCAACCAATGGCCAAGGTTGGTTCCAAATATCACCATCCTGAATGACAAATATTGTACAGAATATGAAATTGAAATTTAATAATAAATACAACAAACCGTTCTTGTTTGAATGGAATCATTCAAAATTGACCACAGTTCACTGCTGATATTGGGAGCAAATGGAAATATCATCACAAGCAATGCCCTCAAACAACGTTCAAATTCAACATTGAAACCAATCGTTTCCGGTGAACACTTCTACAAATCACAAATACAAATGTGTATTGTTGAATCAAACAAAAATCTTTAAAAAAAACCCATGCTTACCCTCAAAGAATTTGTAAAACCCTGAAGTCGAGAAATTGCCACATTGAGCAAGAATGTCTCTTCTAAATGGAACGTCACCTGAATTTGTCAAAGTCAAAAGAAATAAGTGATGTAATAAAATTGGAATAATTGAAATAAATAAAAAAAAAAACATCTCTTACCTCTCTAACAAAATGGTTGTAATTTTCTATCAAATATTCATCTGTTTTCTTCTGCTCATCCACATTCAACATTGATGTTGATTCCGTTTGCGAAAATGATCTCATCGATATCAACGTAACTACCAAATACCGAACACGATTTAACCAATTTTCCAATCCTTTTAAACCTGAATTAAACAAAACAAAAATATAAACATATTAAATTTATTAATATACAAAAGTATTATTCTTCATTCACCTGCTGTATCCCAATGTCGGTGAGATTGTGGAGAAACATTCGATGTGATCAAAAGACGAGTGAAATCACAACCAATATTATCCAACAAAGTCTATTTTACAAAAGTCATTGTTCTCTAGTGGAAATTGCTTTGTTTGTTCAACAACAACAACTGCTTTTGCATCACTACCTGAGGGTCAATGCCGTTGTGCTTGGATTTGCTCATTTTCTCCCAACTCTCCGTCACTGCTCTTCGGCTATTAATTTCAACATAACCAGAACCTGCCAATCAATTTCATATTGTACATTTCAACGTGTAACATATTGTACAATTATTTTGCAAACATTCAAATGCTTATCAATTGTTTTATGCTTCAAACTGTTATTAGTGCACAAAAAAGAATAAAATTAAAAAATTAAATATTGATCAATCATATTTGTTGCACATGTTCATAGATGTAATAAATGACAAAAATACCTGATTGAATGACCGATGAACTGGGAATATATTCGCCAGTATCTTCAGCTTTGTACGTCTTTGCCATAACCATACCTTGAGTGAGGAGACGATTGAAAGGTTCTGCACTGGCGACAAAGCCAATGCTGCGCAAAAAATGGTACATAAACCGTGCGTAGAATAAATGCAAAGCAGCTGAAAATGGAAAAATTTGAACAGTTGAACAAGAACATATATATATATATATATATATATATGTATACATATATCAACACAAACCGTGCTCTTTGCCACCAATGTAAATGTCGACTGGCATCATCTGATTAGCAATATTGCTGTCAAATGGCTGACGATCGTTCTGAGGATCGAGAAAACGCAAATAATACCAAGAAGAGTCGAAAAATGTATCCAAAGTGTCGCATTCTCTTCGGGCAGGTTTACCGCATTCAGGGCATACAGTGCTGAGCCAGTCGTTGTAATGATGCAAAGGGAGCAATTTTCCCTTGCTACCCAACAAATGCACCGTCGGCAAGGTAACCGGAAGCTGGCTCTCTGGTACAGGTACTGCCTGAATTAAAATTGTAAAATATTTCAAATCAAAATCGATAGTGTAAAATTAAAATTAAACAGTTCAAATAAAATAACCCCACTAAAAAGATATACAGTAATTCGATTGAAACTTAACTTTTTAACGACACATTTCTACAGTATATAAAAAAACAAATTTATAGATAAATTTGTAAAATTTTAAACATTCCCATCCGTTCGTTGCAAACCTTGCAATTCGAGCAGTGAACAATCGGAATTGGGGTCCCCCAAAATCGTTGCCTTGAAACAACCCAGTCGTTGAGTCGTCTGCTTGTCAAGTAACCTCCACAATCTGCAGCCTAGAAATATAAAAGAAAAGAAAAAAGAGCAATCATCACCGATTGCCAAAAATGAAAAATTGAATTGATTACTTTTGCACGTTCCAAAATTTGCTCGTCACTCAAAAAAATCTACAACGAACATAATCAAGCAGACTGATCAACAGCAGTAATGTTTATTCATTTTGCATTACTTTCGTTTCCACAGTTTCAGCTAATCTTATTTCTTCAGACAAGCCGCATTTTTGATAAATTGAATCATCGACACTGACTGAATAAATAAAATTATTAATAATAATAAGACACACAAGCTGAACAAAAAAAAATAATGCAAAAAGCTTCACCTAAACGCGCATTTTCTGAACCAACGTAGTCAATCTGATCAGTGACAAATACAGGCAACAATTGATTGGTCACAGGATTGAGAACTTTGATTTGAGCTGAAAGAAAGATGAATGCATGCACATAGTGAAGGGCAAATTTTTTAAATTGTTGAAAACAAACATAAATGACGCCTTCTTACTCGGCGAATGATCACTGCAAATGTGCTTCGAGCTAATCGCCACAGCTTTTGCTGAGCAGAGTTGTTGAAGACAATCGACAAAAATGTCCACACAATCACCAGTCTCCTGTCCATTGTTTTCGTTCTGAAGGGATAACAGATTTTCACATCAGAATAAAAAACAAAATTAATTAATTAATTAATTAATTAATATGCATACAAGAATTTTAAATTTAAATCGATACGAATCACACTTGCCAATCCAGTGACGCTGAATGTCGACCACATCTTGCCAATTGACAAGATTATCCAACTCGTCATAGAGAGCCTGTGAAATAGAGAGAAACAGTAGTTAGCTCAGTGAAGTTAGCTAACTATTTTTATTTATGCAATTTCAATTTCACTGTACAAACCTTTGCAAAAAATGAAGTTTTAACAAACCACTGAAGCAGTGGTTTCTGAACAACCGTCGCACCAGATCTCCACGAACAACCCCTTTCGTCGATTTGTTCATCAGCTAGAACAGTGCAATCAACCGGATCCCAATGCACGAAGCTCTGAAAATTATTAAAAATAAACCTTCATTATTTATATTACTATCATTATCATCAGTTATACCCTCTTCTGATACACCAGTCCTGCTTTATACAGCTGTAAAAACAACCACTGAGTCCATCTGTAATACTGTGACTTGAAAGTAGCAATTTCCTAAACAATACTGATTTAATTCATTGTATGAAAAATGAAAAATATCCACATGCAAATAAGTGAAAAATTTTTAATAATTTGACATAAAACTGTTTTGCATAAAAAAGTACAAAACATACACGAGTCCAATCAAAACGACAGCCCAGTTCAATAAGTTGCTTCTTCATAGCTGCAATATTGCTAAATGAAATAAATAAATACGTTGTGAATTTTGTCAAACTGAACATTTTTATCTCACAAAAAAACAACAATTCAAAAACCTTTCAGTCCAAACTTCTGGATCCAAGTTGTGCTCGATTGCCGCATTCTCAGCTGGAAGACCAAACGCATCCCAACCCATCGGATGAATAACCTGAACACATTTCGTGGAAAGGGGAAAAATTTTACATTTTACAACAACGCTATTTAAACGGTTCAATATTCATTTCTTTTTTATTTTTGTGTAAAATTTACCTCGTAACCACGAAGCTCGTTGTATCTGGCCAGGCAATCAGAAATCGTATACACCCGCACATGGCCCATGTGCAACTTTCCAGAAGGGTAAGGAAACATGGACAATATGTACTTCTTTCCTTTAGACTGCTGCTTCTAAATTGAAAATGAGCTATTGCTTTTGCCGTTCAATGCTCACAAAATTTAAATAATAAAATATTCAAAAAAAAACAAACAAAATACTTCGGACAAATAATAATTGACCACTTTGTCGTGCCAGTGCTTTTCAATGCAGTGGATATCCTCAGATGAGAGTTTCTTTTTCTATAAAATTGATCAAACTTGAACAAATTCAACAAACTGAAATTCAATTGTTAAAAAAAATTTTTTTTAATCAAATTTTATTGAATATTGGAATTATCCAATTTCAGAAAAATGCAAATTCGTCAACAATTCACCTTCAACACTGCCAACGACAACGCAGACTGGTGAGCCATTTTTCTGCACTGGTTGAGCAGAATTGTTGGGCAACAAGCCCCAAACGAAGCCATTCTCCCCATTTTCAGCTCTTGAGTTTCGTCCAAGCTGAAAATAATTTATTGCGAAGAAGATATTTACAAAAATTAATCAAAATTATAACTGCTCTTGCAGTTCAACAAACAACACATGGATTAGGTAAATTTGCAAATACAAAAATTATTCAGAAAAGAAAATTTGTTTTTTTCCCAATATAAAAAGTACATTTTTATTTATTGATCAGCAGCAAAGGTGTTTGTTTAAAAAAATGTAAAATTGTATCAAAAATGGGTAAAACGTATGTTAAAACAAAAAAAACCACGACCAAATTTGAATCGAGAAAAATCAACAACCAAAAAGCTGGCAATATATTATATATAACAGATACTATATATAGCAGATAAATTCATAGATAAAGGAAAGAAATTTTTTTTTCGAATAACAGCAAACATATTATATACTGCATCAACAGTGAATAAAACTAACTGACTCCCTGATTTCTTTTTCCAATAAATCAATTATGGAAAATGAAGTTGTAAAAGCTTTTTTGCACATTGAACAAGCGTATACACACACATACACACACACACTGTTGGAATTCAGTAGATATTGTTACATTATAAATGAACAAAGATGCAAGCTAACATTGGAACAAAATAAAATCACCCGTTGTACAATACAAAAGGCAAATCTAATAATAATATTAATAAGATATAACAATTTCAACCGAAAGAAAACAACGACAAATTTCTTTTCGAAACATAATATACAATCTTCAAGTGTTGCTCTGTTCTTCATCAAATTCAGCAAATCCAATCAATTCCAATCTTTGAAATATATATATTGTCTTTTCAGCAACTGATTTAACAAAAAAAAAAGAAAGACATTTTCTTATTTCCTTTTTCACAATAAATTTCAATTGAAATGCTAAATTGCATTTTTCATTCAATAAAAGTACTTTACCTTATGGATATTGATCGTGATGAAGGTTGTGGTCGTAAATTTTCGTACTCAGATCTTCGTGAACTCTGTGATGAACATCACGGTGTGCCAGTGTGGCGGCGGCAGTTCGAAGCATCCGTTTGGAAGAATTCGCAGAACTTGCATAATCTTCGTCCTCTTCCCTGATTTGAAGCAGATGAGGCGAGCTGAGGATCCGGTCAAGGGTTCTCATGCTTGAATTCACCGAAGACGTAAACGAAGAAGATCTACTCTGGCGTGGAGATGGACTGCGACTTCTGAACAGACCAACCAGTAAATTTTTCAAACTGCTCGATCGTCTCAATGACAATCTAGAAACCTGAACAACAACCATATTACTAATAATAATAATTATTATCATTATAATTATTATTACTATTATTAAACAATAATTAAAAAAGAAAATGTACTAATAATGACGGCGATGGATTGCGCAATGAAACTCGAGAACTATTTCTTGAAGCATTCAAACTGGCAGACGTTGTACTTGACATTTCATCCTCTGATCTTTCGCGTACTGTTGAACAATTCCGTTTTCTCCAACTCATTCCGCCAAATGCTACAGTCGATTCAACAAACGTACTCTCGGTTTCGGATATTTCTTCAGGCAACTGTTGCAAATCACCATTTTCACTAAACACGATCAAAATGCAAATAATCCAAACAAACAAAAGATACTTGTAAGCTGCATTTTTGTTAGGATAAAAAAACGTGCAAACCTGAATATTTTTCCACTGCCGCCGGTGAGTTCAGCTTCTTGATACTTGCAAACATGATTGCACTGTTGCTGTTGGCAAGCTTGATTCGGATGTGCGTTTTTCAAATTTCGTTCAGCTAATAAATAATAAGTGGCCGTCAAGTGGTTGTACTCGTCCTCTTCCAGTGCTCTGCAACAAGTGAAAATAAAGTTAAAATAAAATAAAATAAAATGAGAAACAAACAAAAATCTGTCTACTGCAAAATATCCGTTTCGTCGGCAATGCCCCCGTCGACCATTTGTTCAATTATTTGTTGGTGAATAGTGGCCGTGATATTCTGCCGTAGCACCAACGGTTGTGATGCATGATTGCAAGCGTTGCAACAATTGTTTACCCATTTTGATTTTGCAATTTCTGTCAGCGTTGCCCGAGATGCAGGATCTCGAACAAGCATACTACAGATCAGTCTGAGAAAACAAAACTCTTACATAATCATCAATTGTAATATTTCCTATAAAATGCATACTTTTGACAATCGTCGGATAAGTGTGAAGGCAAGCTGAAAGAACAATCTAAAATTTTCGTCAACGTTTCTGAATCGCTCGCCTCTTGAAATGGCAGTCTGCCGCATACCAGCATGTACAAAATAACTCCCAGAGACCATATATCTGAAAATGATAAATCACCACTTGGAAACGAAACGTTCCATCTACGTCATACGGACAGATTAATTCACACTCAGCATGACAATTCAAATGCCATTAGCATCAACTAGGTTGAAAAATATTCAAATTATACATTGTTGATTGAAAGAAGAAAATCGTTTATCCGTTATGAGCAACATCAAGTTTAACAAAAGAACATGTTTCTCTTCTAATCAAAATAAATGCAATTTGATATTGAAAAAATCTATCGTCAATTATTTTAAATAATTAAATTGATTGCAAACAACAACGTCAACAGCGAGCTTTCGAGCGTTGGAAAAAAAGTGCAATAAGGGAGAAAAAGCAAATAAAAAAAATGACCAAATGACTGCCCAATTGAATTACAGTAAGAAAAGAGCAATCAAGCAGTAACGACAATAGCCGCTTTGTTTCGACGTCAGTCAAATTAAAATTAAAATTAAAAAAAAAAAAGCAAAAGCAAAATGCGTGACTGCTTGCACGCGTGGGCACTGTGCAGACAATTTTCGATCGATCTACAAGAAAAAAGCCAATAACGCTTTGTCTATGCATATATAAAATTTGGTATTGAAGGAAAAAAAAGTAAAAAACACCAACGTAACAATTAATGAACGGATAAATCAAATTAATCAATCAATCAAATATGCCCAAATCAACTACTCACCAACTGCCGGCGCGTCGTATGCGTTTCCAAGCAATATTTCCGGAGCCGAATAAGCCAAACTGCCGCAGGATGTTTTCAACATTTGTCCAGGAGTGAACAAATGGCTGAATCCAAAATCCGTCAATTTGACCATGTCCAATTTTTCGAAAAAAACAACGTTCTCTGGCTGAAAAAAAAATTAATGATATGCAAGCACAAAATTTACATAAAAGCATAGGTAACCTTCAAATCCCGGTGCACGACGTGCAACTTGTGGCAGTAGGCGATAGCTTCGACAATTTGGGAAAAATAACGCTGCGCTTGACGTTCACCTATGCGCTTTGCAGAAGCGCGGCACATGATGAAGTCGTACAGATCGTAATCGCCAAGTTCCAAGATGAGGAACAATTTCGACTGGGTGTCGATCACCTCGTACAGGCGAACCACATTAGGGTGGCGTACAAGCTTCATGCAACGCACCTCTTGAAACAGATGCATCACTGAGGGCAGGTCGAGGCGATTCTTGTCGATCACCTTCACAGCCACCTTTTCGCCGGTGAAAACGTGCCTGGCCAACTTGACCACGGCAAAATGGCCCTTGCCAATCGTCGATTCGAAATCATAAACGCCGGCCATTTGGTTCACACCCATGCTTCGGCGGCTCATCTCCAGCCAACTAACTCCTCATCCTAGCACAACACACGCATATCAGTGGATATTCTAATTTTCGATGCTGATCGTTTCAATTTTATTCTCCTCTTCAAATATTATTACCTCTAACTTTTAAACACTTGTGAAATTGAATAAAAATATTCATCTCTTTCAACGAAAAAAAAACACTCAACTGAATAGCTTTATCACAAATAGAACTAACTCATTTCAACAATGACAGTAAATATAGCCGAATTGCAGCTTCGCCATTGGTCAACTCGAATTTCTAATCAAATCATTCACTTCAGCTGTAAAGTTAATCAATTTAATTTTCAAATTGAAAATAAAAGTAATGTTCAAAAGAAAAAAAGAAGACAACGTCGATAATGCAAAGCAGAAGGAAAACATATTGCACCATGTAGAATATTACGGACGGAGCAAAAAAAAAATGACAAACTTGTTGTGAGGAAAGTGAATGTGACGTCCGAGCAACGTCATCTGTAAAGCAACAACAGCACAACACCATTAATAAATTATCCAATGGCATACAACTGTTATGAAAGCAAGCACTTATATGAATGAATGCCAGTGTGCGTGAAACAAAGCCATCTTTCCCATGAAAGAAGCTATGCAAAATATTTCTACCCCAATTCAAGTAAAATGCAATCCAAAGAGTTATAAGCAACTTGTTCAATGGAGAAATCTGAACTCAAACATCAATAACAAACACACTCTGCCAAGAACAACTTACTTACAATCATAATAAATTAATGATAAATTCATCTCAAAATTACAACGAAAAATTGCACCAATTGAAAAAAAAAAAACATTCATTATGCCTATGAATTTTTTTTTTCATTATTCAACTAAACATTCCAAAAAATAACAGAATTAAATCAATGAGCAATTTTAGCAAACATTTTTTCGCATAAGTAAAAAAATATCACTTCACGATTTGTAGCACGACAATTGTTTTGCAATTGAATTGTCCAATTCCAGACAATTCAAAATCAATAACATTCATTTCATGCTTAGTAAGCAAAATAAACGACAACATTCAATTTAATTATTTTAAACATGATCAAAATGTTGATGACCTTTTCGCGTAGTGCATCTCAAATTATGTTACACTTCACGACTGAAGAATACATGTGTAAAACTCATTATAAAAAAACAGCATGCTAAATCTCAAGAAAAAAACCACACAAAAAATCAATTTCAACCTCACTTTTCATTCGTCTTAAAATCGACATATGCTGCGACTGTTATACAAATATTCATTGTGTACATCTCATCTATTCTGAATTTCAATAAAAAATTTATACTAAATATTACACCTGAATACACTAGGAAATTAAAAATTACGCAACAATTCAATAGACAACCTGAACTGGTATATTACATTTAAATCAAAAATACCTTACTTAATAAAATATGCATCATTTTTAAGAATATCCTTTCCGTGACCACATCCTATATTTTTAAGCAAACTTCAAAAAGTGGTCAGTCATTAATTAAATGTGGCCTGGGCAGTTATTGTCCATTCCATACTGTATAAGATAAAGAAGGTGTAAAACATGATGTTACAGTATGTCGTTTTTATTTCAAAATAAAAGAATAAATTATTGAAGCAGAATAAATTACTGAATTTTTGATAAAAAATTATATCAAAAATTATTTTAAACATGAATGGGTACTTGCGTAGATGCAAAACCAATAAAATATTTTTTATTTTATTAAGCGTCAGATATTTATTGATGTGCAACTGATGGACAAGTGCTCAATATATTGTGGTAGGATATTTTAAACAACACTTATTCCAGGCATGGCACAAAAAAAGCCCTGACCGCAAGAAGATCTGACGACCAATTGATAAAATACAGCTAGTGATACTTGATCATCAGAGGGGTTACGGTGTTGTCTAGAGTACACGTAGGCTGTTGATTGGTATGGTTTGTAGAGTTCAGTTGGTTGTCGGCTGCGGTGCGGTTTATCACAGCCATTGTCGCTAGCATGTTCTAATAAACGCTTTAATCGATTGCGTTGTTGTCATTTCTGTTCATTATTCTGAATGCCTTCGAAGAAACGTAAAAGAGGTCGAATGGTCAACACAGATTATAGCGACCAGGAAGATATTCCTGAGGCGGAGGCGTATTCGCCAGCCTCAAACGTTTCTCCCGAACATGGAGACGAAATCTTGGTTGGCTATGTTAGAAGACTTCTAACGACTGAATTGCGTCTCGCCGTCAGAATGGGCGATGGTTGGTCGATATCTGCTATGCGAATCTTTCCGGGGGATGCTTTACCCGCCATGTACGTCGACGAGTGATTTTTCGCAGAATTCCGCAAACGGCTTCTGCGGGCCTACAACGATGGAGATTCGATGGCTGACGTGGCAGCTCGATTCCATTAATTGCTGGAATGCGAAGAAGAATCCGATTGAGACTTCAAAACGGAAATTACATTTAAAATGAATGAGCTTGGCATGAAGGCCCACATATTAGAAGACCACCTACTTTTGCGCTTTTTCCAGAATTTTATGATCAAGGCAGCATTCAGCGTGGTACGAATGGCCCCGTTGCGAACTTTACAAGAACTGCGCATGAACACAGAAAGGGCGGTTGAGATCGGCAGAGCTTTTGAATTCCAGTACAAGGCCCAAGTCCCAGAACAAAATACCAACATTCTGTATGTGGAAAATTGGGTTCCAGTTTTCAATCGACAGTTTACCGAGTTGGTACGGCGGATTGCAACACTCGAAACCTCAACTTAAGGGCAACAGCTCTAAACAAAGTTGCGCAGTCCTGTCTGATACTATCGCTAAGTACCTTGCAGAATGGTTCATATCTGTTGGTGAAATCTCAGTCTAAATGCGCACTATGTTCCATCAGTGCTGCTAGAAGTGCTTAAACAAAATGGTCAAGAGAAATGCAATTTATCTGATAAAGTTGCTGTCTTACTGCGAAAGGAGCCCATGCAGTGAGTGCATGATTAGCTGTTCAACAATTACAAAGAATCATGCAATATGGTTTAGCGAAGTGTGCTTTTGCACTTTGCATTTTTATTGTGTTGAGAAGTGGTCAACAGTTTCTACAGAGTCATATGGTAAATGGCTTTGTCCAGTATGTCGGAATGTCGTGTTACAAAATCCAACAAAAAGTTGCTTTTGTGGAAAGTCTAATCAAATACTAGCTGTTTTTTGGGCTACCCAGCATTAACGACCGTATTTTTGTACGGTAGGAAGTTCACGGATGGAGCGGATCACAACTCCCTGAGGTGGCTTCGGATTTTATGTTAATGGGAATGCTTGTGGCCCGCTGGTTGGAACATTTTGCAGAGTCCGATTTTAAAATGGTTTGCTGACTTAGTCGAAGACACCTAAATCCGGATGTGCTATCGCGTCGCACCTGCCAGCAGTGCCCGACGGTTTAGCATTCAAGAATATTCTGATGGGCCCCATGGCCATTCACTTTGTCAGCCCGTTGAACAGTGGCGAAAATGATTCAAAATTCAGGAACGCACAGAATTGGATTTTGGAGAAAAGCTAGCGTGCGAAAAGCTCCGGAAGCCATCCACATGAGGAAGAGCTTCTGGCCCCAGCGGTACTGAATAGCCCTGCACGAAGGAATACTGTTCCATGTGTGTATCATGAACGACAATGGGAAAAAAACTGCTGCAATTTATCCCCAAGCATTTCATACATGAAGTCTTAAAAGCCGCATGGAACTCCAGATGGGTGTGTCCGGTTGACGACCGTCGTGTGGCTTATAACAATGATTGTGGTTAACATGTTCTAATAAACAGTTTAATCGATTGCTTTGTTGTTGTTTCTATTTATTATCCTGTATATCTTCGTCGAGATTTCGAGGGATTTAATCTTAAGACGGAGGCATACCCGTCGCCTCGATAGAAAGCGTTGCAGAAGCATCATTTTGTTCTGTAATATTCTGTTTTTGAAATGATATGTTAAGGTTTCATTTAAATAGTGGGACCTTCTTTAATTCTACATTTTGTACTTTTCTTGTAAGTTTGAACTAGTGTCTTGTAATTCATTTGAAGCTTTTTCCGTTGTCATCATCAATTTGATAAATTTAGCACAGTTGGTAAATTTTACAGTTCCACATTCTGCTGTTTCTATTTTTTGCGTTTTTATTTGTTGATTATCCATTCTTTATACGACATAAATATTTACGTTATCATTACTAAATTTGTAAATTATTTTTGGACAATAGATGGCACATTTAATAATTCATAATACTGCTAGGGCCACTTTATTAAAAATTTTACCATGGCGTTACTGTACTTTTGTTCCTGATTATCTATTCTATGTTGACCTGATTTATCGACAATTTATTCTTTTACGTCTGAGGCTGTTGTGTTTGCATTTTGTTGCAGCGTTTTAACGAAGCTGAATTTGAGCTGTACTTTATCTAGATGGCTGCTTTTAAGAAAATTTTTTACTTGATTTGTTTAAGTTTGTTAGTATGTGTGGTTGTTTTTTCTTGTTTCTTTATATTGATGATCGTATCCTTTCAGATAATGCAATCTTCAGAGCTTTACGTTTTTATTGACGCAACGAACGTTTTATCCGGTAGATCCTATCGTGTTTGTGCTCAACATGAGCCGGACAGTTCAAAGTTGGCATCATCTAAAAGTGAAGCTGTATAATTGAAGTTTTTTTCCGCGCAATTTTAAATGTTTTAACTGATAACTTTTATTGATACTTTAGTAATTTATTTAAAATGAAACACAGTGATTATTTTAATATGTTGTTATTTTTTCAAAGCGAATAGTGCATTTTTATTCAAGTAAAGCTTGATGCATTGATGTTTATTATTGTGTTACAGTGCTACACAATTGTAAAGCATCATTATTTGCATTGCAATAGAGCTGTAAAATTAAAAGATGTATTTTCATACGACATATATTTCAGTATATCTTATTTATTTAGCTGAGCAATACCATTTTATAAGCTTTTATTTTAAATGTTGACAGACGAAATTCAAACGCTTCAAAAATAAATTCTGTACTTTGCTTACAGTAAGATGAATAGTTTTTGGCTTTGTGTTAAATTCTTGTTGGTATTAATCACAGTGTTTACAGATGAATAACTAAATTTTTTCAAAGACTGATATGTACTAGCAAAATATGAATTATTACATTATTGTGAAATTGTTTTTTTTTTATTTTCCAGATTCCATACAAGCTTGTCTTCTGGAATACAGATGACGATTATTGGTGTCAACCCTTGAGTCGAAATGCATCATTTGCGAACTGTGTGGTTTATGGTTTGCACGAATCTAAAAACAGCTCTGAATGCGGACCTCATAGCGCTAGTATTGTATCCAGGTTGAGATATTTGCATGAGCACGATGGTGATGTTGCGTTGTTTCTTGAAGATGATTTGGTAAATGAAGAAGAAGAAAGGATTTTTTTTAATACAGTTGTGCTATTTTTAGTCGTTCAGTTATTTCGATCCAACCATCCCATTTGGATTTTTGAACATGTCGATATATTTTATTGACAATTATTGGTTTCAAAAAATACTGGTATGCGTATTTTCTTTTTCAATTCTTTGAATTTTACAATATTGAATTTTAGGATTTGTCTGAAAATCCAAGAAACAGTTCAAACATCCATTTGCGCTTTTATTCACCTGTCAATTGGACAGTTGTAATTACGCCGGTTGTTTTAGTTGTGATTGCACTGTTTGCTTTGATGGCTGGAAGTTACTGGGCTGGCTATAAACATGATATAGCGTAAACGGATGGCCCGTTGATTTGGCCACGTAAAACAATTGTTAATTTTTGATATTGCAGATTGAAAATGAAGCTACGGCTAGCTGAAGCATACAGGAAAATTAGTGACGGAAATGGAGCTTCTGCATCGGATTCAACGAGAGCAAACAATTTTGAAAATAGTCCAAACAGCAAAGCTTCAAACATTCAATCAAACCTACGTACATTGTTTTGTGCTTTGTTTATGAGCGTTGGTTTGTTGTTGTTTCTTTTTTTTGCATATGATTATGCAAGTATGTGTTTTATTATGATTCATATTGATTATAATATCTTAATGGAATAATTTTAGTTTGGTTTATTTTGTCAATTTATGTTTTCTCCGCATACGTTTCCTTATACGATTGCTTCTCACATGTCATTCCAAATTGTCTGTTTTGCCACAAAGAGTAGGTTGGTTGTATTTAAAGTGTTATTTTTTTTGTTAATTTCAATTTCATTTAGAATTCCTTTGAATTGCTTGAAAGCGATATTCAGCTATTTTACAAAACGAAGTGACAGTCGTAATTGGAGTGTTCCATTTAAGCGTATATTCCTCTGCTTTTTCTGCCTCACATTGACGATTAGTTGGTTTGTTTTCAGAAAACAATGGTACAATGATTGGGTTTTTATTATTTTTTTTCTATTTGTTGTAAATTATTTTTTCTTCAGGTATGTTGTTGTTTTGCAAAATATCCTGGGTTTGGCTATATTAATTTCTGTTGTATCCAACGTCAGATTACCAACGTTGAAGGTTAAAAATTACTATTTCAAAATTTGCAGTGCATGTTATTATTATTGATATGTTTTATAGGCAGTCACCGTGTTTTCATTAGCATTTCTTATCTACGATGTTACTATGGTCTTCATATCACCTTATTTTACTAATGTGGGTTTACTAGTGGATATTTATTGTTTTTTCTTTTCTTTCATTTATTGCAAGTATTCTATATGCTTTTAGGGTTGCAGTATAATGCTGGATGTGGTAACAGGAGGCGGTTGTTCTAAAGGAAGAGGTGCCGTGGTAAATGTTGAAAATGCTAAAGAAATGGTAAGAAATGGTTTTTAAATTTTATTCAATTTTTTTTTCATCATAGTTTCTTTTCTCTTTTGCAGTTACCTTTGATGATAGTGGTGCCTCAACTGACCGATTTGGCAGTCAGTTGTGCAAAACTTAGTGGAATATATTCATTGATGCCGACAAGTTTAGGCTTTGGCGATGTCATAATACCAGGTAGAAAAATATTTTTCATTTATAAATTTTTTTTGTAATAATCTTACTTCTCGAAGGTATTATGGTTGGCTTTAATGCTGCATTTGACCGCTCATGGAACATACGATATAATTTGTACTTTATTATGTCTTCAATTGGTAATGTTTTTATTTATTGTCATTTTTGTCATGTTTAACAAAGTGCACACATATTCAGGTTATCTGTTGGGTTTGGTAGTGACGTTGACGATCTTGTTGATCACTGGAAGCGGTCAACCAGCACTGTTGTACATTGTTCCTAGTGTTTTGTTTTTTACTTACGCTTTAGCTCTTTGTCGTGGTGAAGTGTTGAAAATGTGGCGGGGTGAATTTGTAAGTATTTTATTATTATTATCATTAACATTATTATTGCATTAAATTAACGAAAATTATCATATCATTTTACAGAGAATCGAATTTGAGGACGTCCGTGAAGATGGCAGCCTTGACACCGCTGCTCAGTGATGAAATGGTGTTTGTCTTTATTATTTTGCGTAGAAAAGCATCGATAAATTGTTTATTTGTTTTTCAAATATAATTGTTTGGATTGTTTAATAGGTTTGTTCATGTTTTTGTGTGCGAGTATGTGTGTGTGTTGTTTTTCTTTGTTCTCATAGAACATTGGATTAGCACTGGTTTCAAATTTATTTACTTTACCTTGTTTATTATTAAATCTATTAAAATGGTATGTGCTTTTTTCCAAAGTTAAATTATTCAATGACGAACGAATGCAATAAAAGAATTCAACAATAAGCATTGTAGAAGACAACTGGAGAATTGTTTAATGCAATATTTGAAAATGAATTGTAATTATTTTAAGAAACAATTGCACACCATTCATTTGTTGCAAATGTAATTCTTATTATGTTGTAAAAATGTTTATCGAATGCATACAGACGGCATTGTTGTTGAATTCAGCAGATGACTGTCAATATGTAATTTGCTGCAGATAAACTTACTTTTCTTTTTACAGTAATCCTAAATTCATTAATTGTGCAATGCCCTCTTTACTGTTTCACTGTCGCACAAAAGCCTGGTAAACAATGTTGCATAGTCTTAGAATGAAAGTATGTTACTGCAAGTTTTTTTTTGTATATTCAATGAAATTCATTTAATGTACACTATATTGTTTAAATCATAATTGATTTTTTTTAAAAATAATTGCCACATGTTCATGTGTTTATAGTTGAACATTTTTGTGCAAAGGTGATTGATTTTTGAAAATAAAATCTACATGATATGCAAGATGTGTTTTTTAGTGCAGATAAATGTGAATTTTTTTTTTTGTTTTGCAAAGCTAAATTGAATTGCAAGTGGATCTTCATTTTAAATTAGTCTTGTCACTTGGAAAAGTACAAGAGTAGTGAATTTTGCATGTTCTCAATTATTGATTTTATAAAAATGAGCTGATTTCAATTTTTTATCAATTGTTGCATTGCTACTACAGCAGATTGCATTATTTTTTTTTATCCCCATGAGTGAATCAACTTCGCGCACACAGTCTGCCTGCATTGTTAATAATTTTCAATTGGGTGATTTGATATTATTTTTCCTGTTTTGTCGAAATGACTAAGCTGAGGGAATGCTATTTTTTGCAAGAGTCAATTTTGTTCGTCGAAGCTGGTCGATTTGTGTGCAAAATTGATCACACAGCACATTACAAACAGACCAACGAAAGCAAACAGTATTCAGTTTGCTCACCAAGTATCACAATACATGCATGCATGCAGGTTGCATTTCAGAGCTGTTCAAATCGTCGTTCATGGTCATGATTGGTGGAAAATTGAAATTGCTTAAATTTTTGATAAATTTCAAAAATTGTCCACGCGCATGATAAATGCGATGAGCGAAGAAATTTTGTACGAAGAATTGTGATTGTGAAAATTAAAATCACCGTTTAATATGGCTGATGACTGAATGCAAAAGAAATTTGAACATACATGTGACGTAACGATAAAAGTTGTTCAAACATTAAGTGGACTTTTTTTTTTATAAAAGTGGAATTTTTAGTTAGTTAGTTAGTTTGTTTGTTTTTTGAATAATTTCTGTTTAACGTTCAACTTGTTACGTTTATCGACAAGTTATCTTAATTAATTCGTTTATTTAAAAGTCAATCATCATCACGTCGCTGATAAGACGGTATCAGTGGAATGTTGAATGAAGTCTTGTAATAAATATTTGCCAAATTTCAAACGTCCATAAAACGACAGTGTAGAACATCTCTTTGTTTTATTCATTCCTTTTTCCAAATTGTGATCACTGCCGGCAATGCCTCGCGTTATCGTTATCACCTCGCAAGTGTGCAATGTGTAAATACTGTTTTTTTTCTCACTTTTTTGCTCTGTTCCATCATTACTGTAGTTGTTGTTGATTGTGTGTGTTTTTTTGAATTTTCGACTTTTGTAAGTTTTTGATTTGCAAGTTCAATTTGCTTTTCCATTTCAGCCCGATGAATGAGGTGCGCAGTTCAGACCTGGCCGACCAGGAGCCGGGCGTTGGCTCGACGATCTCGACCGTCGAGCCGACCCCGCCCCCGCCCAGTCAGAAGAGCACGAGGAGGCTCTGGCGCCGGCTGGCGTTCGGCTTCGGCCACGTCTACAACGACCTCTGCGCTAGCATGTGGTTCAGCTTTTTGTTGGTGTTTCTCAGAAAAGCACTGCTGTTCACCGCACCGGCTGCAGGTTCCTCATGGGGCAGCAGATATTGTTGAACTTTTCAAAAATTTCCCCTTCTAGGCAGTATATTTTTGATTGGCCAAGTTGCGGACGCGATTTCAACTCCGGCAGTTGGTTTCGAATCGGATCGTTTAAACGTGCCGTTGTTTTGCCTGAAATATGGACGTCGTAAATTTTTACACCTGATTGGTATGAACAAAAGGAGTATCATTATCATTAATTTATTTATTGTGGCAATTTCATTTTCAGGAACTATTTGTGTTGCTGTGTCGTTTGTATTTTTATTCATGAAATGTTTTGGATGCACATACGGTGACGATGGTACAAAAGAGTGGATTCAACTGTTGTATTATTGTCCATTTGTTGTTATTTTTCAATTTGGCTGGGCTTCCGTTCAAATAGGCCATCTCGCTTTGATTCCTGAGCTTACACCATGCACTGCTGAACGGGCAGCATTAAATGGAATCAGGTAATGTTGTTTTATTATTTCACGTTCTCTTTTCTTGCTATTATTATTATTATTATTATTATTCATATTTTGGGTATGCATTCACGGTATTTGCAAATATTGTAACGCTTGCGTTGGTCTATTTGTTCATTGGACAAGATGCCGTACACAGTGATGTCACTCCACACGACGTTGACGGGTTCAGGGTATTTGCATATGCTGTGTTGTATTAGAAGAAGAAAAAATATATATATGTAGTATAATTATATATGATTTCTTCCGTTTGTTTTCCAGAACGTCGCCTTGACAATAACCGGTGCTGGGATTCTGTTTTCAGTGCTTTTCCACGTTGGCGTCAAGGAAAAGTGTACATTGTACAGAACACAATATCGGAAGATTGACGAAGCTTTGCCAAGCGAGGTGGTGGAACCAACGACCGTCGTCGGCTCCACAACTAAAAAAGTTCTCGTCACTTGGAAACATTGGCTTCAAAATCGACAATTCTACCTGATCAGCATCCTCTACATGTGCATTCGTCTTTGCAACAACATCTCGATGACTTATTTGCCGCTTTACATTTTGGAAACGCAAAACATGAACAAGGTATGCAAATTGTATATTTTTAATGTTGTTCTTTATAGTGTATTAATTAATCTGCAGATGAACATCGCCACGGTACCGTTGGCTGTGTACTTGAGCAGCTTCTTCACCGCTACGTTGTTCAGCTTTCGAATGGTGACGCGTGTTATCAATCGAAAAGTAAAAGAAAGCATCATCAAATGAATATTGCATATTTTTTTAAATAATAATAATCATTATTATTTATTATTCATAATTTGTTCGCAGATTGGATCTTTGATTGGAATCGTTGTCGGCATTGGAGCCAGTGGATGGATGTGGTGTGAAAAGCTGCAAATGCAAATTTACGGTGTGGCAATTTTGATGGGCATCTCGTCGTCAAGTTTGATCATCAACGCGCTAGCTTTCACGTCTGATTTGATCAACAAAAGCACTGTAGATTTAAATATAAATTTACATATTGAATTGATTCAATTTTTGTTGTTGTTGTTGTTGTTTGCAGGAAAGTGGCGCGTTTGTTTTCGGTGCGATGAGCTTGTTCGACAAATTGCTAACCGGCGTTGCGGTGCAAATCATCCAAGCTTTGGAACCGCTTTGCCAGTGATACACTTTATTTGTTTGCTTTAATAATTTGTCAATTGATCAAATTATTTGCATTGGTTTTTCTTCTTCTTCTTCTTTCAGTGAAGCAACGTGCGGTCTGATCAACTTGTATTTCAAATATGTTATGGTTGTGGTGCCGGCTGCTTCTCTGCTTGTTGCTTCGGTGATCCTTTTCCTTCTGTGGCCTCAGAAAATCGGCTATTTCGCAGAAGATGATGAACAACAGCAAGAAGATGAAATCGAAGATGATTACTTGGAACGTTTTTGAAAAATACACTGTCATTTGTATTTAATTTTTAAATCAAAAACTACATCTCATAATTTGGCTTCATAATTTATCCCTGATTCTCCAATGGTTGTTGCATTTTTATCGATAAAATCATACTTCCCATTCCTACCAACTTCGTTCAGAACAATTCTCAAATCGCTGTTGTTTATAAACTGTTTTCTACTGAACTTATTTTATCAATTTTTAATAAACAAATAATAAAACAAATAAAATCAAAAATGAATACAAATTTTGCTTTTGATTTGCTGAGGAACCTGCAAAAAACAAAAACAAAAAAAATACATATATATATATTGGTAAATAAATTTTCAATCTACGCATAAATATCATACTTAATGGTTGTGTTTTGGAGATGCCATTTTGCATTGAATATGCATTGTCGTTTCCTACAATAAATAATTTACAAAAATTCAGCAAACGATCTAAACATAGCCATGCTGTCTGTAATTGCATATAAAATGTGCAAATAGTGCAAAAAATGTTTGTTTGTTGTGCTTGTTGCTTGCTTCCAGAATGTACTTTTTTTAAAACTTTATTACATTTGCATAATTGCATTTTGAAAAAAAAATTATCCTAACCTTTGACATTTATTTCTATAAATCTCCTCGGGGTGTTGTTTCCTTCGCAAGAGTAAACGGCTGAATCCCACAGACGAGCGTCAGCAATTCGAAGTTCACTGACAAGTCCATTCTCCACAGACTGTGTGCTCTTTTGAAATCCTGAAAAAAAAATTTTTTTTTAATTTTTCACAAATTTTAAATATTCAAATTTTTCAACAATAATGAATCTGTGATTATTCTCTTACTGTCGTTCTGAATGAAAGATATGATGGTATTGTTGGCATACCACCAAACTGCCGAAGGTAGATGACCATTGTGAACAACATTACCGACTCGACATGTTATAATAATTGTATCGCCTTCGTGGACTTCTTTTGATCCGCTGATTGTTATTTCATTTTCTGAAAGTGATTTGAAATTTGTGTGTGTGTGTGTGTGTGTGTATGCATGTGCAAAGTTCCAAAAAGAAAAAAGAAAGCCTACCAACAATGTTGAGTCTTACTGAAAATCGTTTCGGTGGATCCGTGGACAAAATGCATTCGTACATTCCCGAATCCTTTTCTACAGTATGCCTTTGAAAAAATATTTAAATCAAACGACTTCTCTTTCTTTTTTATTCTTCAACTCTTTACTTAATTATTAAACACCAGTCGTTGCTGAGTTTTCTGTGCGACACTTGGAATCGATTGTCGTTTGTCACAAGCACATTGTCAACGCTGAGTACTTGTCTGTCTGCAAGGCGAATCCAGGCAGTCTGAATAGAATTCTCATTAAATGCATGCACTAGAGATACTCATTTGAATAGATGTTCTTGGAAAAATCACGGACGCTTCAAGCTCACAAATATAAGAACACCAAAAGAAGAAACTTTATTCAACAATTCCCCTCAACTTTTATTCAATTAGCTTGACAATGCTGCCAATTTTTAATATTTCCAAGATGAAAAAAAAACTTTATTTTTACCTTTATCCGATATGTTCTGCACTGTAAAGCAAATGTTGAAAATTAAAAATTCAAAATTGTCTGTCGTTCACATGTGGCAGATAATTTGAAATTCACTTTTCATTTTATACTCAATAACCGAATAAATCACATTTGGAACAATTTTCAAATATGCAAATAAACACACACACACATACTTGGTAAAGACCTTGATTTTCGACTTTGCAGTGCAAATAAGCTGGTTCAGTAGCTGCAACGGTGATGTCACTTTTTTGTAAAGAATCAAAACCAGGTTCATCACTTTTAACACTTGGCTCGGCAAAAGCGTGATAAGCTGAAAATTATTCAAAATTGTTCATCGAAAAAAGAAATTATTCAATAATTACGGTTCATTAATTTTTGCAATTATAAAAATTACTCAAATCAAAACAATACTGTTCATTTATTCCCACGACAAATTTGTCATAATTGTTTTGCATCACGAGCAATTTGCAAAGGAATTTAAATGAACAGCTTGTGGCCAGCAAAAAAGATTGATTTGACTTTCACAAATTCCATTAGACACAAATTAGTGGACAAAAGCAATTAATTGAACTGCATAAATGACAAAAAGGGGAAAAAGTGGAATCGAGCATTTTTTTTCATTGCGGTAAATTGACAAAATCATTTTCATCAACGAATTCAGTTGAATTTCTTTTTTTTCTTATAAAATAATTCTAATTTAAGCAATGAAAGTGAACAAGTCATTTAATATTTTGATTAATAGCTTAATGGAAGATTTCTTTTCAACAATTTCTCAGTCTCGTACTTTCTAATAAATTGAAATATAAAATCAATATAAAGTGAAATAAAAATTTGCATAAATCATCTTCCCGTTAATACAATCAACAATTTTTCTTTTCTAATTAAATCAAGTCAGTCTTAATCTTTGAAAAACATACTTTGATTAAACTCACACACAACGATAAACAATGGCTGTGCAAATAACTAGCAGGAGATGAAGCAGCAAAGAGCAAAAAATAATACAACACAAATTACGCTGGCGGTTTCAAATTAACGAAGATAAAAATGGCCACCGCGTTCAGAAATCCACTATACTTTAAGGAGGCTATGATACGATAAAACCGGTTTTGATTTATTCCAGTCAAAACAATTATTGTTGATATTTTGTCTGGACATTTGAAAATTGTCTAAATTTTACTTGTTGCTCAATAATGCAAATTTCACTGAAATTTTAACAATGTGTTTTATTTGTTTATTGATGAATTTCATTTCAGCTATTTCAGAATATGAATAGGTTGTTTCCAAATTAAACATATATTATAAAAGTATTATGCACTACTGTAAATGACAGATAAAATCAATTCGACCTTTTAATGCATCTAAACACAACTCCCGCACACACACACACACACACATACACAAGAATGCTATATCCACGGTAGATTATTGCATCTACTTTGGATTGTTGAACGTGCACAGATTTACTGATTCATTCTTGTCAAGCTGAGCGTCTTTAGCATGTATAGCTTAGCACAATGTTCCACCCTTTCCAAAAGCCAATCAATCTCTGAAATTATGCTGATGCAAGCAATTCTTCTCTCTTTTCATAATTCATAATGTACATCATCTGTTGATGCTCAATCAATAATCGATTATGCATATGGGATAATTCACATGCATAACTGAAGTGACGCTTGACCTTCGGCTTTCTTTTTTTTTTTTACTGATGCTTAATTTCAAAAAGTTCATTTATTAAATGCCATTTTATAAAACTTGCTGAAAAAATAATTAATAAATTTTATTTTGCAAAATGAGCAAATAAATTCGAACACCGTCGTCATAAATGAATCAATTTCGCTAAATTACACTGTGCATTGAAATAATGCAAATGCAAATTATGTATATTTGAATAATTGACTTTTTTTTCTGCTTAAATACTGACCTGTCAGCGTTTACTTTTTCAAAATGTGAAATGATGCGCATGAAGTTTATTAATCAATCTTTTGTTCACCTAACCTTTACATATGTTTCTGATCAAATTTTAATTTTATAATTGAAATTATTCAATTAACCTAATTGTAAATAAGGTATTGTATCCAAGATTGTTGTTTTCTGAATTCTTCAATGATCAATCAAATGGTTAGTACAGTAATGTAGCAAAGATGAATTTGTCTCATTCATTTTTTTTCAAAATAATCATTTTTTTCTATTTTGTAATAATTGTTAATAAAATTATCAAATTATTAAACAATTAATGGAAAAACTTCTACTGATAGAAACTTCATGCATTACTGTAAATGGAATTTTTAAATATAAATGAACTGCTTGAAATTTCTACTCAACATTATCTTCATTAGTATAATTATGTAAAACTGCATATTTTGAAAAGTGTTTAAAAAAAATAATAAAACTTATTCTTTCATCACTACAATACTTACCATAAATAATTAATAAAGTGAAGAGAATCATACAGGTATGGTAATATTTAAAAAAACAGTTGAAGCAGAGATTGTCCATATATTAAGATTAAATGATTCGGGTGACGCAAATGATGTATAATAATTGATCGGTCTCTATTGTATATTATTTCCATGGAAATCCATTTTGACAAATAACTTTTACAATTTTTTTGTATTCTTCCTCAATTTGAAGTAGAATAGCAACAAATATCGTTTGCATGCAAATGCAAGTGAAAGAGCAAACTACAAGTGAAAGTTCGATGACAAGATTCCAATCTGACATTTGTACATTGTTGCCTGAGAGGTACTGGATTTACTGACCGAGCTCTTATTGGTTCCTGGTACATCTTTACTGATCATTAAAAGAGTATCCACTTCAAGCGACTAGTCAATTCTAGTGCTAGTCCTCTTTAGCAATCTGCGGACAAGTATGGCAAAATGATTTTCTTTTATGCTGATGATCAAATTTCTCCGTTCAAAATTGAACACACTCGTGTGCATTGCAATTGGTCAGTCTTTTGATAAGAAAATTTATTTTAATATTCATTCCAAGTGTCTAATTAATGTTAATTAAACATCGCATGTTGAAGATTGTTCTCTTCATCAAATTTACAACATTAACAAGAGAATATTCCAATCAAAACATGCCGAAACTTTGTAAAAAAAAACTTCAAAGTAGAAACAAAATTCTGTACATTGTCGAATAGTATAAGATGATGTTTGAAAAATTCAAGTTTCAGATATCTAAAAATAATCACGTTCTAATGATTGTTTAATTGACAGTGTTTAGTGACAGTAATCATCGTAACAACCAAAAAACAAAAAACTTTACACAAAAAATAAGATAATATTAATTTCGAACAGTTTGGAAAATTGTTGATTTATTACAATAAACGTTGAATAGTTGTTTATTTGGATTTTTGAAATTGCTTTTATTATTTTTTTTTGAAACAAATTTCAACAAAACGTTCATTAATCAAACCATCAGATCAAGTTATTTTCAACGAAAATATCAAATGAAACATTTGAAAAAAAAATTAAAATCATTATTATCACTGTTTTGATCAGTTGCAATGTTTAATGACAAACAATAAAAGCAAGTGTTTGTTTGAATAAATAAGCAAAATCATAGGGCAAGTCAGCAGCTGAATTAGATAAATGTTCTCAGAAGAAGCAGAAGCAATTGTTCACAAATGTGTGACGTTTTGTTCACATTTTGCCGTGAGAACGCAACTGTTCTTCAAGTTGACGCCCCTGCTTATATGATAAAAGCTGAAAAGTAGAATTTTGTTCTTCAATTTTTGACATTTCACGCGTATCATGTTTACCAACGTCGCAATGCATTACTGTCAGTTGTGTAGATTTTATTTTTAGCGTTCAATATCTGGAAGAGAAATTTTCATGCAGCGCATAGTGCCCACGGCATGGCGTTAGATCTATTTTTAACATTGTTTTCGCGTTGTTTTCGTTTAATAATTATCCTCAGGTTTAATTCATTTCATTTGGTCAACTATTTGACACTTTCAACAATAGATTGGAAATGTTTTTCAAAATTACTTTCGATCAACTTTTAAGAAAAATGATAATTGCTCAAGTTGCCGCAATCAAATCAAATTGTGATTTCTTCTTTTAAAGACAAAATTCAAATTTGCATATTTTATATATTTAAGTTTGAAAAGCTGAAATTAGATTTATTATAAAAATAAAATTAAACAATATTATATTAAAGGTTTGTTATTATTTTTCCAAAGTTTAAATAATGTAAAAAAAAATTTTCATAAAATTAGTTACCGTAATTGCTTCTCAAGATTAATTTTTTTAAATTATTGTAAAAGAATTCGTGTTTATACAAATGATTTGTTCAAATTTCAAATGATGATTATGAAATTTAATGTGGCAGTGAAGATTTGTTTCAGAAAGAAAAAAAATATGATTTGTAAACTTTTCAATGTATATAATATTATTGAATTGAAATGGAAATTTTTCTTTTACGAATTATTTATTATTCAATGACGATTGTTTGGCCAAGCAAATCAACCCAACGACCACATCTGTGGAAGAGAGAGCAAAAATTTCTCCAAGTTGGATGCGATACAAGATCCCGGAAATATGCTTTGCCGGTGGTGGTGGTTGAACAATGAATGTTGTATTTTGAATTGATTTCACTCGCCATCGCTCGCCCACGCAACTCATCCAACCGGTCGTGTCAACAGTGTTGATCAAACAACAGTATCTGCATCCAACGCGGAAGTCACTGGCCGATGCGAAATTTATACATCACAATCCGCACAGTGTGCATATTTTTCATTATTTGGCAAAAAAAAGAGATAGGAAACAACCATCCAGATTCAGTGCAAAATTTGCATATTCAAGCAAACAAACAATATGCACTGACCATTTTTGTTCTTTCCGTTTTTTCAACACGTTTCCATTTTCTTTTTTGGATGTAGAATTGGAGACTAACTTTCGAAACGATCAAATGCAAATTTGATCAACGCAAGAATGCAAATATTGAATATTGTACAGGATCGTGATCAATTGATTGATGAATCGAAGTTTGAAATGATCAGTCGATTGCGCAAAGTATTTTTTTTTCATATTAAAATTTGTAGAAAAAAAAGGAAAACAAATTAAGAAATGACAATTTTGTTCATACGAATGAAACAAGTTGGAAAAGTGTGCGGTATGCAAATTTTTGAAGTGATCAATTTTGAAACGTAAACGAACGACGTGGGCAAGTTGGATTGTTCGTTCGATCATGAAAATTTGAACAATGAATAATCGTAAATTTGCATAACAAACAAGCGAAGCGAAACAGTGAATAGATGAAAAAGATTGAACAAAATATGATCGTTGTTCAATTATTGTTTTTGTTTATAAATTTAAATTAAAAAAAAAGCTTACATAAGCGTACAGTTGAGAAAATATCACAAAACAAATATCTATATAGTACGACGATAGATACTGTTCTTCTGTGCTTGATGTGAACTTTATATATAAAAATGTTGATCATTCGACATTTTAATTTCAAATTCAATTAATAATTTAATTATTAATAAAATATTGAATAAATCATTTTTATTTTTTAAAAATGTCTTCACAAGTTGCTTTTGAATATTCCTTTTTTTTTTCAAATACTGACCCGGCCGTGAAAACGCGTTTCTAAACGATGAGCAGCAAGCAAGCATCAACAACGCACGCGTGTTTCAAAGTGGCGTTGTTGTTTGCATTTCTGTTGTTGCGTGCATAATCTCATCTTTTGTGAGATTTGACAACAAAGTTGAAAGTTAAAATGAAATATTACAACAATTCAATTTTGTATTATTGTCAAATTAATTTTCTGTATAATTTCAAGAAGAATAAAAAACAAAAACAATAATAAAATATATTTTTATTTGTTCAATATACATAATCATCATCAAAGGCAAGTTGGATTTTCAAAAAATAATAACAACATAAAAATCAGCATCAATATGAATACAATACGAAAAAGAGTAAATTGAAATTTGAATAATTCGCTTTCGGATCAAATTGGTTGAAGAAAAATGGGAGCGATTTGGCGCTGTTCTTAGCTTTGGTAACCTAGCTTTATGACGCTCAGTACACTCATACAGCTAGATAACCAAAGAAAAAGACAGCGCCTTTGGCCAACAACAAATGGGCGGCATCATCGGCTGGAAGCTTGCTGATCTCCATGGAAACGACGAAGAAGATGTAGAAGAAGAAGAAGAAGCTCAGAAGATCCGGCCAGGAACAATACTGCCAACGACCGACCAGGAGGAAACGGCAGCAAGCGGTGGAACCGCAACTGCTGACACTGGGGCCGACTGAGTCGACGAGCCGGTGCGCTGCGCAGCGCGACGTCGGCCTACGCTGATTGGTCACTTGGCCACAGAAACCGGTCCGTTCGCGGCACGGAAAAAGCCGGCCGCGCCTAGGTACGAGTTCAGCCGTACACGACCGGCGAACCGGATTTTTCCGCCGCCGCCGACAAGTGAAGAAATTCATTTGAAACAAAAAGAAGGAACAAAAAAAAAAACAAAAACAAAATTATAATAAATTATAAGAAACTTACAGTAAGACAGACGATGAGTGAAATTGTAATTAAGAATTATTCATTTATTTCTAAATAAATACACATATATGGTGAACAAATGAACAAATTTTTATCACTTGAAATTAATGTTGACATTTGGCGGCCGCCACTTTTATTATCTATCTAATCCGATTCATCTTTCTATAAATATCTGTTCATCTCTTATCTGCGGGAAAAAGTTTCACTGGATGACCATGAAAATTATTAATTTCAACAACACTACAGAAAGTTCAAACCTGACAGTAGCTAAAATCATAAAACAAAAGAAATTACATCCTATTTCCGGGTTTTTATTTGCTTACTTTTCAACCGCAGTATCAATAGTTACAAATCGTCGAAGTACGGTAGAAGAAGAAGAAGAAGAAAGTAATAATTTTGAAACAATCACCAAATGGCCGTCACAAAGTGTTGAATATAAATCTGTCAAATAAATCTGCGGTGAAAAATCACCGACAACTGGGTATGCTGTCAAGTAAAAATTCGTAAATGAAACATATCAAATTGGATTTGAATATTAATATTTTTTTTTCCTTCTGGTTCAAACGTGTGTCAATTTCACTCAACTAAAGGTCAATTCAGTAATAATAATGATAAGAATGTACGTTTAAACAATTTTCCACACCATCACCACCACCAACAACAACAACAACGGTCGGCATTTTTACAATAATCAAATAGTCAATAAATCAAAATCAAGTGACAAATTGTGTTTACAAATTTGTTGCAAAAACAAAGCTTGCAACAATTTTTGCATAATATATTTGTAAAATAAATTTGTTTTCTTTTTTTTATATTTAAATCCAATGAATCCCAAATCTAAAATCTATCATCCACATGTGAAAACAGTTGATTGTTGTTATAATTTTTTTTTAAAATATTTCAACAGTTTTCATAACTTACTTTTTTTTGTGTAAGATGATCAAAGTAGAATTGTTTTTGAATTTAAAAAAAAAAAATTAAAAATATATAACAAGCAGCAACAGCAACAGCTTCTTCTTCTTATTCTGAAGAATTTCCACGTACCGTCGTCGAGTTTGTAAACAAAATTCACTACTCCAATGCGAACTGACAGCCGATAGGCGATCAACGGCAGAAGTTGACAGAATACAGTAATCTGGTGACCCAGTTTTTTTTTGTTTTTTTTTTTTTGAAATGGGAACTTTTCCAACAGTTGGCTAAAATTTGAATAACCGAACGTTGCCCGTGACCGCGGCTGGCTGGCTGGCTGGCCTTGGATTGGAGCCAGACGATATGTTGGAATTTAGAAGCCCAACGTACACATACAACTGGTTCCACCAATTCCTTGCGATCGTCCGTTGGATAAGACGACCGAATCGATCGATCATCCAGGGCCGCGTGAACCGCATACTTGGCCGGTCAAGCGTCTTGACTGTGATAAGCTGTTGCTCTTCACCACCACCACTAACGACAACAACTACAAATGCCAGCATCTAACAAACAAACAAGCAACTACAGGGGCAGGGAGGAGGGATAAGAACAATTTTTTATCTTTCATTCACTTCAAATCAGAATAACAAATTTCTCTTTCATTTCGTATACAATTTTTCCAATGCAACAATTGTTCAGTTTGCTGATTGCAATCATTTGCATTTTCAAACATTGCACAACAACAACAACAACAACAACAATTGTGAAACATAATCCAAAATAATGTTTTCTTCTCATTTTTCGATCAACAAAACAAAAAGCAAAATTAATAATTAATATTGAAATGAAGAGAGAAATTTTGCCAAATGTGATGTGTGCAAAAATGTGCTGTTTGCTTTTCAATACAATTTCACCAATGATGTTCACTTTTGTTTGCACTCGATGAAAAACAGTACAAATTTACATATGAAAATTCATTCAACAAATGTTTCATTTTTCAAATTTTGTTTACTTTTGTATGAATATTTCTCTCTCACATTCTCGTAAAAACGTAAGTTCAAAAAAGAACTATCACTATACAAAAATGGACTTTCTTTTTACACCAAAAATATGCACAACAGAGAACAGCATGTTGTGCAGAAATTTCCACTTTCGAAAATGTAAATGATGATGAAAACATTGCACAGCACAAAGCTGAATGCTGTTTGACAAACAATGACAAAATGAAAATTCTCTTCTTAACTCTCACATTAATGGGAAAATCTCAAGAAATTTCAAAAAAAAAACATTACAATTGAAACTTTTTTTTTCAAATCCATAAAGTAAATTAAAAACAATATATAAAAATTAATTTGTACAAAAAAGAAACATCATTCAAATAACGAACCATTTTTTCTACTTCCAAGCTTCACATTTCCAGTGATTTGTTTCAGTTTATTATTATTATTATTATTATTATCAATTGCACCTTTTTCAAAAACTGGATGAATATAAAAATTGGGTCCGGCAGGGTGTAAATTTAATAAATCACGTTCCACTTGTCGTTCGCGTGCAAATTTATGCACACATCTCGGTGACGCATCATGTCAAGCTTTGTCGAAAATGCATCATCAATAATTGTTGTGCACTGCTTTTGGGTGTGCCCCTGACTTCCAACAGGTTAAATAAACAATCATCATTTTTCATTGATCATATATATATTAATTGTTGTGATTAATTTTTTCTGAAATTTCACTTTTTTTTTAAATTATGAATAATGTACAATTAATATTTTTTTCTTTCAAGCCAAAGTTGAAAGCTCAAAATGGATTCTAATCAATTGGAAAATATTTTCAAATGCACAATGATAATTATTAAATATTTTGTTTGTCACTGTTATACACGAATATTGAAGAGAAAGAGATTGGACAAATTTTGATTTTGATTTGACTGGTGTTGACCCAGTTTGGAAATTTTGTTTATTTAACAGCCGTCCTGTGAGCTATACGATTATTAGCATCACTACTACTCTGCCGAATGTGCAATTTTATTCCAGACGACTCGGATTTGCATAACAGACAGACACAAAGCACATGAAATAACCACACACACACAAAATTTACCTTTAGAAATAGCTAATTAATGTCAATTGTCAGTCTTACCTAATTAGAATAGATGATTTGCAGGCGACGTTGACTTTTTGCACACACTGAAGATGCGGAAGAAAATTCAAAATTCAAAAATAACCCAATTGAAAGTGGAAGACGAAATTGAGCGCCAAAAATTTGAAAAATCGTCCAATCACACAACGCGGATCGAGTTGAAAAAAAATCCACCATACAGGAAAAGTAAACAAAGTCGACGGCTGACAATTTTTGCTACAAAAGAAAAACGTACAACTGATGCAAATTTTTGAATTTGACTCTCAAGTAGAAATATTGTTTTTTTTTCTTCTACTGACCAACTGCCATATTGTGTGCAGTGCTGTTTTGTCATCTATTTTGCATATGTAAATTTAATCAATTTTTTCATTTCAAATTACAACTGATGAAAGAATTGTTCAACTTTTTTTTTTCAATTCTGATGTTTCTTTCACAAAATGCAAAAGGCGAGCTTTTTGGCTAATTATTTAACTTCGAGGCAAATGGTTGTTGGTCTTGGCAAATTCAAGTGAAAATAAAAATTTTTTTCTCCTCAGGCGCTTGATTTCGCAGTGGACTGTCAATCAAAAATATTCTTATGCTCACATTTCAAAATCAAGAATGTTAGCTGATCAAAAAGAAGAACAACAACAACAACTAGAGAAAGCTTTCCGCTCGTCGTGATAATAATGGCTAGAGAGCAGATGTTGTCATTTTTAAAAGCTTCCCACTGAAACGGTTCATTCCAAAATGGTCATTAATCAAAAAATTAAAATTCCTCCTCATCCGAAAGCTTCGAGCAGGGCTGTCGGCTTGAAAGTGAAATTGAAAATTAATGACACGCTTTATTTCAAAATCAAGTGCAAATTTCCCAACATTTTATACGCTATTTATTTTCCATATTCTCGTATATACAAATTCAGTTTGACCATTAAGTTTGATTTCATTTTGTGCTATTATTCAACTATGCATATCATTTTGTATAAAAGTTAAATTGGACTGTCAAATTTATCCTCAACAACTATACACAAAAGCTGAATGAATACAAGATGCTGCTTGGTAAAATGATAGAAAACGCTGATAAATGAACTTTCAAATGTATCAAAATTCATTCACTTTGATATTTTGCATATAATTTGCAACTTTTTTTTTATTACTCTTATGCTTATTTTGTTGCATTTAAAATATGAAAATGCACATCATTCCTTTTCAACATGAAAAATAAAATTACTTCAGCTTTATTTACATAAATTGTTGTGAACATTGCTTTAATTTGCCCACTTTGGATTCTTATTCTTTTTAACAGAGATCTTTTTCATATAAAAATTTTGTTCAATATTCACTTTCTGGTGTAAGATGGCCTAGATCATCTGATACGTAAGCCAAACATCGCTTAAAAAAAGCTGAAGCCAGGGTGAAAATTTAGTAAAGAGTATTAGACAATCTAATTTAACACAAATTTAATTTGCTTCGGCAACACATTTCTGCAAAATATGCGCTCTAACATCTTTTCGTTTCATTAATTAACCATTTAGCAAGCTGTTTACTTGTCCTGAAACTTATGCTCGAAGCGATATCTGATTTGTACTTGAATTTATATTCCTACTGTACTTAAGCTAATCTTTACGAAATCAATTTTGATGAAAATTGTATTAGACATTATTTCACAAAATTATGGAAATGTAAATTTATTAGAAATGATTTAAAATGATAAACTTAGCGTAATTTATGTTGCTTTGATATGCACCGAACGTTCATGCAAATTGCAATTTGTTGACATTCATTCGCAGTTAATAATTTCAGTATGCCTTATTAAATGTAAATTATAAAAAATAGGGAATTTATTAATATAATAAAACATATTTTGACAAATTAATTTAATGACAAACAAGGATAACATTTCAGTTTGCTAATTAATAATACATTTTAGTTATGTTTACTTGAAGATCTTTTATTGATTAATGTATTATGTGGTTTTGCTTTATTTCATTGAAAATTTTACTGCGTAATATGTGCAGAAATTTCCTTAATGAGTTATAGTTGTAATTTTTTCAAATCAATCGCTGAACTTCACATGATAACGATATGTTTAATATTTTCATTGCAATAATGGTAAGCTATTCTTCAGCGTCACATTTAAGCACACCTTGGCAGCCATTTTAATGCAATTATAGAATTGGCACTTCTCTGGCACTTGTAATTGTTGTTAGCTTGTTGCAAAAGCGTATGTACATATGAAAATTATCCACTTATTGACCTGCTAGTTGCGAACGTAACGGTTTATTGTAGATGTTTGCAAACAGGCGGATGATTTCTTTTTGAGGATTCTTTGAATGCAGTTCATGTTTAGTCTTCAAGGTATGCGAAACAACTTGTATTATGTCGTAGCTTTTTTTACAGATTTACATTCAACAATTCACTGATTAATAGGGCTAATTTGTTTTGAAGATAATATTGTACTAAATAATGATAGTTAAGTGTTTGAATGTTTTCATGTTTGTTGGTTTGGTTATTTTAAAAAATTGTTTCTGCCAAGTCCATAAATTTTATTATAATTTATGTGAAACGAATTAGTTGTTTTAAATTTTTTTTTTTGGTTGATGAACTGGTTACTGTTTTTTTTTGCAGTTTGGTCAAGTTGCCATTTATTTTTAATTTTCATTTGATACTTATAATATTTTACTTTTTTTTGAAAAATGACAATTTTCTAGGATATAAAGATTTTCTGTGTTGTGTTTCTGTTTGTCAGAAATTAGTTTAAATGAGAATTGTACTATTTATTTGCTATGGTAACTGAATTGCACTAAATGAATACAGTGAAGTATTAAATTAATGTGAAACAAAGTGTGAAGAGGAGAATGAATAAATTAGTTGAATAGAAGAAAGAGAGAGAGAAAAAAAATGTACATATGTACATTAAAATATATAGATATTCGTTGAAGTGAGAAGATATAGCAAGTTTGAAAGAAAGAGTGACCAATTATTTTTTTGAATTTAATTTATAAAATGATTTCACATGATGGGATGTGCGTAGAAAATTTAGAAAATGTATTTTTGATTAATTGTTGTTCAGTAGGTGGAACAGCTGACGCTCTGGTCGTGGGCTGTGTTTTCAATGCATGCTATAAGAGAGAATGAGCTTGATCGCTTATCGAATGGCTAGTTGAAAGCCGAACACTTGGCTAATGACGCGTCGGCTAATTCGAATATTTGTGCATTGGTTTAGAATTCGATGACTTGCTCCCAACTTTGTCGTTTCCTCTTTTTCTTTCCGCTTTATTGTCAGTTGGTTGGTTTTCAAGACGGATTTTCGATTTTTTTCCCCTCCGGATAAAAAGCATGCTCGTTGATGATCAGGTAGCTTCTTCAGCCATCCGGATGATGACCAAAATATACATATCCTAGGCTATTTGAAATGAAAACAATAAATATCTGTTGTTTATTTTGAGTTGTATGCAATGAATTTCTGGATATTGAAGCTTTGGTCGAGTCCAACAATGTTATTGATAGATCAGTCGGTGATTTGATGTCGGGATGTGAGAGTGGCTTTTGAAAAGAAACGACCCTTTTCCATTTGGCCGGAAATCGATTGCATCTCCATTTGTCGGTCACAATTTTCTTCAACTTGCACACACGGCTTGCACTTTTCTCGATGTTATCTGCATGCTAAACATTTTTCAATCGTTCGGCATATCACAGCCGCTTGGGATTCTTTTCTTCTTCTTCTTCACACCGCATTAGCTTTGTGATTCAGCTTGGAACAACTGGCAACATTGCCTTTTATCATTTATCAACTTTATCATTGCATCAAAATTTTTATTCATTCATTATTTCACCGAGTGCAGTTGTTTCAGTTTCTTCAACTTCAAGTTGCTTTTGCAGCAGGTTTATTTTTATTTATTTATTTATTTAAATGTTGAATAAATCAGTAGTTGAACCAACTTTGGTGATGGAAAGGAATGTTCAAATTCTCATTTCAAATAGCTCATCAAATCAGATCTATATTTCTGTGTCACGTGCGAAATGTGTGAATGAACATTTCATTATAGCGCAATATGACCTGCAGCTAAATTAGCCGGCTTTGAAAATTGATTTCCGAAAGAGATGATCCCAGTTGAATGAATGGAAAAAAAAAGAAAGTAAATCAGATCAGCACAAAATCCGTTCGTTTATATTTCAATTTCTCTTTTGCATCAAATGAGCTCGTATTTCAATTAAGATAAATTATTACAAAAAAAAATTCTTTTTTTTTTTATCAAATTAATTCACTTTTTCTTCATTTGATCTAATTCAACTTTTTATTATTGCAATTTTATTTTATATTCTATTTCATCATCTTTTTCGTTGTTGTTGTTGTTGTTTTTTCCTACTATTTGAATATGTTGATTCGAAATTGGCTACAGTATGCCAGTTGAGTGGATTCGATGCGATGTGATTTTATTGATAGAAAAAGTATTTTTATATTTGATAAATTGAAATTTTTTGAATTTTTCAAATGTCACAAGTGCACATGCATGTCATGGATGTCATTTTATAATGAAATGGGTGACATTTTTTGAAAAGCAATAAAAATGAGATGTAATTTATTTTTAATAACATCCGATGAGATAGTTGGTTATTTATTTATTTATATTTTTTTTTTTGGAAAAATTTGCCATTAGTTTGAACAAAAAAAAATTAATAATATGATGAAATTGGAATCGATATATTTTCCTCATATTCTAGTAGAAAAGAAATGCCAGTTGAGCGTGTTGCAGATTGTGGTGAAAAAAATTTGCATGCATTGTGAATTCAGTGAACAAGTCGAGTGATTGGGGTTGGAGAAAAAGATGGATACGGTAGATCAGAATTCGACCTTGTCCAATTCATTGGCAAAAAATGATTTTCGTATGCTTGTTTCGGATTTGAGTAAAAAAAAAAATTTTTTTTTTTTAATTGTTCACGATTGACGTTTTTGAATTGTATTTATTATTGCATTTTTTTTTACAGGGGAACAAAATTTTGACACTATTCGATTTGCCACTTATCGAGCCGCCTGCAAGTTGAGATTTATTCAACAAAAAGTGAATTGTAAAAGTTTTGTTTGTTTGTTTGTTTGTTTACGTTTTGCTTGTTACCGTATCTGCTTTTCAGTGCATTTGGTGGACATTTGGAATGTGATCGAATCGTTCAGAGAGAACGGTTTGAACGCGGTTGAATACAAGTCTGAAGTGAAAATTTCTCGTGTCGAATTATTACTTTCGACCGTTTATCACAATTTGAACAAACGTTTGCCTGTAGTGCAGCAGATCGATTCAGATTTGACCATTCGTTTGTTGATCAGCTTTTTGGTTGCGGCTTTTGACCGGTATGCAAATCAATTCAATCAATCCATTTTTAATATGTTTTTTTCTTTTTTTTTTTTTATCTCTTCTTCATTGCTCAGAGATGACAACGGCAAGTTGCAAGTATTTTCAGTGAAAGTTGCTCTGGCTACTCTGTGCGCCGGCAAATTGTTGGACAAGCTGCGCTGTATGTAAATTAAGCACAACACCAATGGAATCAATTTTCGCGTTTGCATCCGTGTATGTTGTTTTTCTGTTTAAGATATCTTCTCGCTGATATCCGACACTTCTGGTGTGATGGATTTCAATCGTTTTTGTGATTATTTGAAAGAAGTCCTCTGCTTGCCTTGTGCTGTTTTCGAGGGGCCAACGTTCTCTTATTCTGAAAATTTGCCCAAACAAATTTTTGATCCGGTACATCAATTTGAATTTACTTGATTTTCTCATGCAATTGTGAGATCAAATTTTCACATATTTAGTCGGCAAAAGTGACGATCAACACGTTCTTGGATGCGCTGATGGCCGACCCGTGTCCACCATGCCTCATGTGGTTGCCTTTGTTGCACAGAATGGCCAGCGTTGAACATGGTAGGTGTTGTGATTTTTTTTTTGTCGTGGCTTTTCCAATTTTGGCAATTTTGAACATTTTTGCAGTGTTTCATCCGGTGGTCTGTGATGCTTGCAATCGGGATTCATTCACTGGATTTCGTTACAAATGTCAACGATGTCACAATTACCAATTATGTCAAGATTGTTTTTGGCGTGGTCGAATCAGCGATTCTCATACCAATCAGCATGAAATGAAAGAATATTCATCATACGTGAGTAATCATTATTATTATTATTATTATTATTATTATTATTATTATTATTATTATTATGAATATTAATTTTATTTTATTTGTTTGTTTGTTTTTTTTCCATTCAGAAATCTCCCACTAAACAACTTGGCCATTCGATAAGCAAGTCGTTGCAGTGTGTTCCAGGTCACGCGAACAAAAAGCCATACGTTCCTGAAGTTTCGGAACGACCGTTGGATCTCAGCAATGCGGTGTACGAAATTTTGGTGTTGGAAGTGAACAAAAAACACAAAATGGCATTTATTCATATTTTCAGACCAAGCTCGCCGTCGCTTGTTCGTTGCTTATTGAAGAAAAATTCCGAAATCAACGCAACCGACAATTCAATAGACGGCAGTCGACCGTGCTTAGTCAGGTTAGTAGTGTTGGATATTGTAGCCCGGTGCGACAATTTTCATTATTCCATTTTCCTCCAGCACGTGCTGGTATGACAATTTGGACGACGAGCACAAACTGATTGCCAGGTACACTGCGAAACTTTCCGGCAGGTCTACGGTATGCAGTGAGATATTTCAAAGCTCTGTGAGAAGGGGAGGAGCGGGGAGGGGAGGGGTGTGGTGGACACATTTCCGTGTACAATGGGTTGTATATTTGAAATTGTAGTATCGACCGGCGGCGACGAATGCAACAGAAGAGAATCTCGCTCAACGAGCCACCATTGCTCATTTGGAGAAAAAGAATAGGTATAAAATTGTTTGTTCAATTTTCTTGGAAATTCAATTGAGCAAAAGCTTTTCTCAGGGAAATTTTGAGAGAAATTCACCGACTTCAAGCAATGCAAAGTGCCACCAATCTCAGCATGATGTCTACCTCGGCAGTGGGTGAAAATGGCGCCACAGTTGAATTGGATAATTTGAGACTTCGTAAGACTGAATTGGAAATTCGAATGCAGCAGTTGCAGGACACGAGAAAAGATTTGCTGATGCAATTGGAAGGTTTGATGAAAGTGTTGAAGGTGATTATTGTTGAGAGGAGCAAATGTTTTCTGTTAAGCTTTTAATTTGGAATTAAAGAAAATAATTTGTATTTTTTTTTTCATTTCATTTCATTCAGACACAACTTCCTCGGGATAATTCACCGAGATCTTTGTTGCAAGCGAGCAACAACGATGCCGATTTGAAGGCAAAAGATCTTGGCAATGTGAACGATGCAGATTCGTTACTTCACGGAGGCACATACAGTCGCTTAGCTCAGCAATTTCTTCCATCGTCGCCATATTCAAGCTTCGGACCCAGGAAAAGTTCTTTGCAATCAGATTTGTTGTCAGCCGCAGATTCGATCACCAACACAATGACATCGCTTGTACAAGAATTAAATACGGGTAGGTGATGATGATTGATTATTGTTTATTTTTTTAATTAATAATTTCAGCAGAAACTGAAGCTGAAGAGCAAAACGGAACGGCAACAACAACAACAACTACTACTGCTACTGCATGCAACGAACAGCAGCAACAGCAGCAGCAGGGTAAGCAAATTATTGCATTTCAACCAACACAATTTGAAAATTAAAATTTTCTCAGATGATGGGAACGAAAGATCAACAATGACGACGTGAAAATTGTCTCTGTGCTCGTCGTCGTTGTGCTTATGCTGTGGATTTTTATTTCTTAGTTGTGCAATGGTGGCTGGCTGTTCTGTTTATTGCTGCAAGATAAAATACATTAGTGATATATATATATATATCAACCTGAACAACAAACATCACATGTCTACTATATATATAGATGGATTGATTCCGATTTAGTAAAGAAAATCAAAAGACATTCGTTCATTCGTAACAAATGGACTCACAGTACTGTTATATTTCAGCATTGATTTATTCAATCAAAATATATTTTTCATGAACACAGGTATAAAGTAATTTGCGTGATATAAAATAATAATAATAATAATAATATGGCAACATACATGCGAGCTTATTCGATGAGCATTTCTTTTTTCTCATGCACTTCATCTAACAATTGAATAAATAATACTTCATTGACTTTTACTACAACAGTGAATAAATAAATAAATAGCATTTTTTTGTGTGTATTTTTGTTTTTTAGTCATTTGAAAATGAAAAATACTTTTTGTCAAACATGCTGTTGAGGAATTTCGTTGAACGCGCGAAGTTCGTATGTTGCACAATCACGGATACCCGCTGAAGTGAGGCTAACGTTGTTGCAGTCCAGTTCCGGTTTACGGGCGAATAGCATTTTAATATCCGAATGTAAGTACAATTTTCCAGAGCTGGAACTGGCGAAGCTGAAATTTTCTTCATTCACCAATCAAGCAAAGCAAAACAACATCCAAAGTGGGTGTGGTTCACAGAACCAAAATTCAACATACCGTAAATGAATTAAATAACGCAACCAGCTGCGGTTGTTTTTCGCATCTTTGTAAGTTGCCGATTTGGGCATGAAGTACGTACGCTGACGGAGGAAGGTTTTAGAACGACATTTCATCTCTTTCAAATTGTACTGTACGATAAACATATTTATTACAGATCCTTGAGGATTGAAAAGCGTCTAAACAAGAAAACGGTCTGTTTTTTTGTTTTTCCTTTTTCTTACGTGCTCTTCTCTCTGTCTCCACCTCTTACCACTTGAATATTTCCTGCTTTTGGAATGTGGTAACCTTTCTTGCCTAATTGTTTCAAATTGCATCGACCCTACATATATATATATATATATACATTTATTTATTTTTTACTTATTTTTTTTTATGTTTTTATTTTACAATGTAAGGCAATGGAGCATCTGGAGGTGAATCCAAAAAAATTGTCGTCACAGGCAAACGCACATGTGGAGGAAGAAAAGTTCCGCTGGCTCCGAGTTCAATTGTAAATCCGTTCAAAATTCCAAAAGGCGTAAATCGACCCTGCAATGCACTTTCCTGAAATCAAAAGCCAAATTCAGATCATAACTTTCAATATCCAATATTGACAAGTAAGTGTTTGTGTTCTCTCACTTCGAAACTTCCCAACAGATTATTTCTACGCTTTGAAAAAATACGCTTCCTCAACGGAATGCTGCCGACTTCTGAATCCCCAACGCTTGTACTTTCACAATCGTGACAATTTGAACATCTGAAAAAATGACAACAGCCGCTGAATGAACGTGCATTAATATATGCAATTTTTGAGACAATAAAATAAATTTGCCCACTTTTTCATGGTCAAGCTGGGGTCGAATTGGAATGATTTTTGAAAACGATTTACCGGAGCCTAAAAATATATATCCATCCTTGTCAAATTTCAAATAATGTGTAAATTTAAATATCAGCAAATTTTGCTGTGGAGACTGCAAACTGCTTACTGGACTAGAGGTGAGAGGTAGTTTGGTGATGCTGTGGAAACGAACAGGACTGCTAGCTTTCACCGGGCGAGTATTATTCGACGAAACCTGTGTGCATAAATAAAAGCAAAAAGTTGCTTTTTCATTGCTTAAATCAAAATCATGCTTCACCTTTCCTGGTTTTTCACTTCTACTGTGATGCGATTGATCAGTTGAAATTTTTCTTCTCTTCTCCTGTAAGCTTCGGGTGACATGGCAGTGCAAATTGGCATCATCTTAATTGAATCAACGAATAAATACAAATATAAAATATATAATAGCATTGTTTCACTTGTAGCAGCAGCATTGATTCGGCTATTTCGATGGCCAATGTTGTAAGCAAGCTTCAATGAATTGTCTTCCACAGCTGTGCTTTGCTTATTGATCGTTACCGGATGATTATTGTTCTTCACATTTGAACATTGTTCACATCTGAGAAATGATTCTCTTATTCGTACAAACTTTTCCGGTTGAACAATTTATGTTCAAGCTATCAATGCACAGCACATGCTATTTGTTTTTTTGTTTTTTTTTACCTTTTCAACGCTGAATCGTCCAATTTTGAACTATTGAATACCTCTGATAAATTTTTCCCAAGCAAGCAAAGATCTGCACCGGTGGTGAAAAAGAAAAAAACATATATAATACACGTTTCAATTATAATATTTCAAGCGAAACAGCAGGAAATGAAAAAAGAATTGAAAATTAATCTCACCTTGGAATGGTGACGTTTGCAAGCAAGCGCACCGCAAATTCGACAGCTTGACATCTCGGCACAACGTTTCGGCTTCAACTTTCTTCATTGATGAATTTTTGCCAGTCTCACAAACAGGGAAACTTGGGTTATTGTATTTGAAATCAGTGCACAATTGTTCATCATTCCAACAGTCCTTTTCATCTATTCTAAAATGAATAAATATACTTAATTGAAACAATATATATTTAATAATTTATATTAATAATAATATTGTGTATACGTGTAGTGTACAGAGAATGGAAGAGGGTTGACGTTGTATTGAAACATCCACAAGCTGAGCTGAGAAAAATGAAGATACGAATGCACAGCTTGTATCAGAAATTGTTCCGGCAGCAGGCGTTCATTGCTAGTGAAAGAAATTAATGTTCAATTTTTTTTTTGAGAAATAAATTTCAATCAAAACTTCAGTCAAGCTTATATATATATATATATATATATATAGCTACCGAGTGTTTAAAAATTGAATTTTCCATTTTTCGAGAAGAATCGATTTTGCACGCTTGCATTGGAAGCATTCGTCGAATTGTAATATGACGCCTATTTCTGCTGATGCAGTCTTGTTCCACAGGTTGATCAACTTGACACGAAGTTGTTCAACTTTCGGACACTGAAAAATAATAATGATAATTTAAAATAAAGAGGAAAAAAGTTCCAACAATTAGGTGCTCAGGGTAGAGAACAGCAATTTATAGAATAGATGAAAAAGAAATTGCAACCACAAAATTATGTCAAAAATGCAGTACAAATCGACATTACAACAATGATGATGTATGGAAATAAATAAATGAATATTTTCTTTTTCCTGTTTATTAAAATATTTATTGCAATTATATAAACTGAAAATATATATATGCAAACTCTGTATGAAATATGTAAACTAGTTCCAGTATTATTTACCGGTGCCAGTTGGTGACACCCTGCTTGTTATATACAAATTTTGAATATGCAATGTGCTGGTTGGTCAGTTGGTTGCGGTAATCAGTCGATTGGAGATGAGAAGAAAATGAAAAATGGAACAATGCATTGTTGTTGTTAACAGTGCATAATTATCCTGTGCAAATTTCCAAATTCTCATCAAAATTAACAGGAAGCATGCAAGCAGCCATCATTGCTTTATTCGTCACTATACAACGCAAATGCTGCAGTGAAAAGATATGAAGAGAAAAAAAAACACGCAACCCATGTTGTTTTGGAATTGTTGAAGAAAAATATGCTACTTTTTTTTGAATATTTTTTTTATAATGCGGCTATTCATCTGGAAATGAATTATTGACAATTTGAACACAAATGACCTGAACAGCTGAATAACTTTTTTTCTTCTAACGAAATTTTTTGAAATTGAACTAGTTCCCTTCTGGCCGTCTATTTTGCAAACTGTTATTTATCGTTGTTTATTTAAAATTGCATTTTTAAATATTCATAAAATTTCTTTTTAAATATATGCATGTTTTTCAGCAATTGAAATTGCAAACTAAAGGTGTACGGTAAATGAAATATGATAAACTGTTTGTTTCATTTTTGCAATCAATATTGTCAAGACCAAGGAAAATGAAACGACAACAATCAATACTATAGATGAAATTTATACAAATGACAACAATTGGTCAAGATGAAACTTGACATTTTTCAATAAGAAAATATCAACATACAGTATACAGTGGAACAAATTTAGCTTCAATAAATAAGAAGCAAATAAATCCAATTTTCCAACCACTTGTATACTTTTTTTTCCTAAAGTAAGTTGAGCCTGTAAAAAGCGAATGTACGTACGATGAGGGGATTTTTGTCGACAGCAAACCGAAAAGCAAATAGCAAACATGCACAAAATAGCGGTTTCAATACAACGCCAGGATCCACTTGAAAATGCAAATGAAGCAGTCAATTTTCTCAGCTGCTTTCCAACAACATATGCATGCTTGTCATCATTATCAACAACAGCAACAACAACGCTGAGCAATGAGCACAAAAATCTATAGATCATTTTAAATCTATCATCACATTACAATGTTAATATTCAAATGCAAACATTGCATCATACGAGCAACATTTCAAATTAAAACTTTAAAATGTTTTGTTTTTAATTTTGATTGAAGCATCAGTGAGCTTTAAAAGAAATTGAACTGCATGCTTTTAGATAATTAACAATAAAAAAGTGCAACAATACTGACATCAAATTTGAATTGAATCAAATGTAAAATTGCAATAAAATTGATCAGTAAATAGCAGTAATTTTGAAATGATTTAGCTTTTAAATTTTTAACAAATTTGGCTTTTAATTATCAGAACAAAACCGAACCAAAGCCAGTCAACTTTTTCTTCTTCTTCGAAATCAATTATTCAAGCCCGTAAGCAAATTGTTTATTCTCATTTCAGAACACGGTGCTTGTGTAAGAACAAAGATAAAAAAACATTTAATAATGCACAGCTAGCTTTTTGTAGCTTTTTTACATTTGCAATAATTTTACAGTTTTCCTGGCTGAGGATATTGGATTTAGTTTGTCAAAATCTGAACAGCATCGTCTTCTGCTGCTATTGGTGTTGAATCATCATCACAACATTTGCATATTCTTCAATTCTGTTACTGCTAATTGGATTGATTTGTTCAAAACTTTAACACTCATTAACTTATCGACAACGTTGTTTAATGACAAGCGGAAGATTTATCCCCCATAGAAACACAAATGTTTACAAATTAACACATTACATTTTCACTGCTAATCAATCAGAGTTGGTGAGCAGAAAAAATGTCAACAGCAGACTTCACCTAGTGCTTTTTAATAATAATTCAAGTTTTGAAAATTAAAAGAAAATGGAACAACTTTATATAAAACGTAGATGTAGTTTGTGTTCTAATGTTGTAAAGTGAAGCAGAATCAACGACAATCTTGAAGAAAAATTATTCACTTACTTGACCAGTATTCAAGTTGCATGAATGTCTGCTAGAGGCTTTTGTCGACTTGACCATTCCAATTGATGATGGACAATGAATTGCCGGTATTTCTTTAGTTTTGAAATTTTTACGACTTTCCATAACTAACAATGCCAAGTTGATGAACAATTGTCTTGGATCTGAACAATAACCACTGCTGAATTGTTGTTTTTGAGCAGTCTGAGAAGACATTTCAGCATGTTCATGCTTTCACTGCATCACGATCGTTGACTTGATCTGCTTGCCACAAACACACGTACACACGTACACACACACACACACACATACACACACACCGCCTCAGCCACCTAAACTACAAACAACAATAAGCAAGCAACATCTGCTTCTATAAAATACGCGATGCGTATTCAATGGAATCATAAGTCAGGTTGTGCTGTCCTTTTCGATAGAGAAAACATGAGCTGTTGGAACATTATCCTCTGAATAGCATTGAAATTATGTTTTTCATCTATTTAAATTTTAAAATTAATAAACTAAGCCCAATATATGTTTTTGTCAACAGATGTAAAATTGTCCAAATACATGACTGAAACTGGAGCAAGCGCAAGTGAATAACGCTTTTATTGACGTTCGCATGAAAGTGACATAGACACACACACACAGAGAGAGATAAAGAGAGAGGCAGAGATAGGGAGAGAGAGAGAGAGAGACGTAGCAATAACGTACAGCAATCCAGTTTCATACTGTTTTATTTGCTAATATTTACAGAAGATGAATCTGCTACGGATAAGAAGATGCCTAAGTCATAAAAATCAACACGATGATATTCCAATGACCTGAACAAGAGAAATCAACAGTTTGTGATCCACAAGTAGAGAAATAACCAAAAATTAAAAAAAAATCCACTTCTCTTCCAATAGTTGAAATTGTTGTTCTGAAAAAGTTACTTTCATTCACACTCACTCATCATTGTAAGCTTCATTTGCAAGAACCAAAAAAAAAAGAAAATTTGCATCTCACAGTAATATTCCATTCATTTCATTGGATTCTGCACTCTGCAATGCGGTATCGTTGTCAACAGCAGCAATAGCGGCAGCCGAATTAGCAAGATGACAACTTTTGCGTCAGCTGATGCTATTGCAATTACTATACATTTGATTGGCTATTTTCTTTTTCAAGTCAGCTGACTTGGAAATTTTGTCCAACTGCCGTCTGAATTTGAACCAATCGAACACTGCCCCTGAAACACTGGTTTCATTTGACTTTTATTTTATAAATTGTAATTATTGCGAAATATTTATTAATAGAAAATTTCCATCTCTCCATTTGCTGAAGTTGATTAACAACAAAGCATTTCAGATGACATGAATATTAATCAAACGTGAACTGTTTCTCAATATTTCGCGGCAGTTGTTGAAATTGAAATATTTGCTTCTTCTATTTTTCAAAATAAATGCATTCTGCTTCTTGAAATATTACACTTATGACATTTCAATCAAACATTTGATTCAACATTCACAAACTAGATCTACATTATTGAACATTCAACTAGTTTTTATTGGGCTTTTTGCATTTCAGATAAAATTGCACATTTCAACATTACACCATAAGCAGACCAGCAGTTGCAGAAACAAAATTTTCACTTTTGCACATCGTTGTGTTTTTCTAATAAAAAAATATTTAACAATTTTGTAACCAATGATGAATCAAATTAAATTCCTTGAACACAAATCACAATTTACTGAACAAATTGCAAAATGTAAATTAATGAAGCATCCAAAAAAAATTATACATCATTTTTTTGTTTAAAATGAAAAAAATGTTCATAAATTACAATGTTTTTAATCTCCCATTTCAAGTTTGTTTCAAGTACAGTAGTGAAACAACCTGCGTTTATTTGCATCAATTTACCGTATGCCAAAAACCAAAATTGTTAAAAGATAAATTTATTCAAAATACCAAATGAAAACGTTGATAAAATGATTGTTACAACTCAGGACATTCATTCCTGCTAAATTCCATTTTCACTCGCTTCAAAATAATATGCATGATAAAGTTCCTAAATACAAATGAATTTGTTTTCAGTTTTATTCGTCAGCAAACAATCTTCAACAAATTTATACCACTTCTTTCAATAGAGATACTGGGTGTTATCGGAACGTGGATTTCTAATTAATTCTAAATTTTTCAAAAAATGATCGTTCAATCCAAAATAATTGTTGCGCAGAGCCATCACAATTATACGTATAGTGATGAAATGTCGTCTGTCGATACTCTGAATAAGGAAAATGTAATCTTCAATTCCTGGATGCTTTAACAGTTTTTTGATGCTCTCAGCGCGCATGACATAATATCTGGATAAGAGTTGCAAAGCTACGGCTGTCGATTTTCGAACACTGCATACTTCATTCAGTGTTTTTAATTGAACCGAAACGCCAAAGTTATTGCCACCTTGCATTCGTGGAATTAAAAATCCAAGCCATTTCTTAAGTAAACCAGCATTTTCACACATTTCATGCAAAAGTTGCATCGCCAAATCATTCATTTCCACCAGTTTTTTGTTGCATAGAATCGAAATTTCATCTCGATTATCAGAGTCACCAACTTTTTCAGCAGAAGTAGAACAGTAGGACGTTAAATTACTGCGTTGACGAAGTGTATCGTAGTTGACCGACCCGGCCATAATTTCAGGAAGGCGATCCATACCGAACTGGCTTTTCATCAAATCATCCATTTCACGACCTTTCCGTGGAAACACCTCCAACACCAGTGCTTCTGCTTTACAATTAAGTTCCTGTTTCCACACTTCTAAACCTCCTAATGCAACTCCTTCATCATCTTCACTCATTTTCTTTCTTTCTTTCTTGGAGCAATTAATATAACACGGTAAGAGCTATGCGATAGCTATCTCAATTCAACAGTAATTGGCTAAAAGTTAAACGTGATAATCAAGAGTTGTACAGCCATCCTATTATATTATTACTTTTTATTTTAAACAGTGCATTAATAAACTTTTTTAATATAAATTTTAATAATTTTAACTTATTCAGCAAAAAATTATTTATTTTTAGCAAAAATGTTGTTCATTGTTAACAAAATAAAATTTTACTGTAATATTGAAATGTATTTTTATTTATACAAAAAAAAATTTAAATATTAGTAAGTAATAATCAGGCAGTGCTATTTTTTCCGATACCTTATTAATTATCAAAACATTTTTCAACTGATGAAGTAAAACAGAGAAAATAATTTTATTTTGATATGCTTAATAATAAAATATTAAACAGGTATTATAAAGTTTGATTTTAATTCTATTTAGTATAGAACATTTTAAATTTTATTTAAAATTCATTAAAATTCATCATTGAAAACTGTTAGCATGGAAAATTGAGGTTATTTCAAAAAGAAAAACTTGATGATCTCTTACTACAGTATGTTTGTGTGTGGTGGGTAAATCAGATTTGTAAAAGTGTGTCACGAAGAATTTGAACACTTTTAGTTTATCATTGTTTCAAAAACGTCAAAAACTGTTTTACATTTTAACCGCTAACTTTGCACAATGAATAAGCAGGAACGTGATCCCAAAACAGAATTGATTGATTCAGGAACGGTTGCACCGGAGAAAAGTGGATTGTCATCATTGGATCACATTCGACAGCTCCGATCTGTTTACCAAAGTCCATCGGATGCTCTTATGTCCCCGATGAGTCGCAATTTTATCAAATCTAAAGGCTTTGCTCGTCATCCGTTTTTGATGAAGCAGAAACCGAAGCGTTTGATCGACTGCGATCCGCATGAAGTCCAGGAACAAGCAGAAGATCAAGTCGTTTTGAAAAATGAGGATAAGGACAAGAAATGTGAACAGAAAGAGGAACTGGAGGAAACACCGCAAGAAGAGAAAGGGAAAGAAGCGAATTAGCGTTTTACAAGTCTTTTTTTGACAATTAAAATCCAATTACATAATATGTGATGTTGCACTGTAAGTAGAATCGAAAATTGTGAAATAAATTATCAGATAAAGTTTATTTTGTATTTGAAATAACTTGAAATCAGTTTAATACTAAATGAATTGGAGCTTCAAAAAAATTTTATTTGCATATTTTATGGTTGTTTTTTTTATACATATTGCTTTAAAAGTTAATTTGTTAATGCTTATTTGTATAATTATGAGATAGTTTTACGCATGTCGAAAGGTTGTAATATTGAGTTATAATATTTCTGGTTATTTTTAGTGGATAAACAAATATTTTGAAATTTTTTTAAAGCTGCGCAAATAAATTATTAATGTTATTAAAGAAAAACATTTAATATTCAGGCAGCCTCGACTTCCGACTGGGTTCCGTTCTGGCGTAAATCGGATCGGCCCTTATGTTGCATGAATCATTAGAAAATACAAACATAACATGCACGAATGCTACATTATATAATAGGGCTTTGTTATATTTTTTTTTTACTAATTTCATACAAGGACAGCAGTCGTAAGTCTGAGTGTCCGTAAGTCCAGGACTGCTCGACTTTGATATCGTAAGGTATAATTAACAAATTTATGCAGTGTTTAAAGTGCATCAATTTGAATATATCTAAGTAAAAATATTTTAATTTTATAGATAGTTTTAAATTAATTTTTTAAAATGATTAAAATTTTATTATCCTTTTAATGGAGTTTTGATTTTCAAAATGTGTTGATGCACTAGCATGGCCTCTTTACATTTTTAAAAATTAGAATAATACGTCCAGTGACCTAATATGATAATTATTACTATCAGAATAAATTGTTAATTATTTCACATTATTCAATTGACATTTACACTGAGATTTCTTCCTGTATACTGACTAATTTTCGTCGTTGCAGTTCAAAAATGCTTTCTGTTTTAGTGCTATTTTATTGCCTTGCTTATTCTTCGTCTTCTAACACAAGTAAGTGTTTATTTTTTTTTTCTTATTAGATCATTAACACTGGTTTAGATGAATTGTAGTGTTCAATTTTTGATCTATAGCTTTTAATTATATTGAAAGATTATTTTTACTTTGAATTTATTTCTGCAATGGAAAGTTAATAGAAAGATCTGCGACTGCATCCAGTGCTCTAAAGGAGCAGATAGGAACTTTTACATGTGCATTAAAGTATTCACAGGAAAGATGGACAATTGTATTTCCAGGGCACAAATATATATAATGAAGCACTTGCATTAAGAACATTCCATAAATGGTCAGAAAGAGCATCCAGTTCTTTAAATAAACAAAGTGGAATTGCTATGTCAATATTTAAAATCTTCGCAACATCAATTCAACAAATAAAAATAATATTTTAGATATACAGAGTGAAATTACCACAAACACATCAGAGGTAATAAAGATTACGCAGACGGCTTCATTCAACAGTTCAAGTGTGATTAATCAAAATTCTGCATTTGCACTGAAAAATTCAGCTAACTGTCATAAATGTCAATTTAATAAAAATGTATATCCTGCAGCTATAGAAGAAACCAGAATTTCTTACCGTTCACGAAGTCGAACCAAGCGTTCACTTAGTGAAACCCTATATCCTACAACTGTAAAAGAAATTATAACTCCTGACCATCCACAAAATCGAACCACGCCTTCAGTTAGTGAAACTGTCTATCCTTCAGCTGTAAAGGAAAATGGAATTCTTGACAGTACACAAAATAAAGCTAGTGTTCTGGATAAACAAATGGAAGCATCGAATGAAGTGAACAAGGTTCCAATTATCAGACCTAATTTATATGGAAATATGGGACATTCTGTAGTTTCATCGATGAATTCCTTAGATGGAGTTATAATAAAACCATTGCTTAATTTAGGCAATCGAAATAAAACTGATGATTCTACACATATATTAATACCAAATATCATTCGAACAAGACCGTTTACAGCTTCAAATGAAAGAACTGTGACGTCTCCATCCGCGACGGAAGATTCATCTGTAAAGGAAAATGGAATTCCTGACAGTACACAAAATAAAACTAGTGTTCTGGATAAACAAATGGAAGCATCGAAGGAAGTGAACAAGGTTCCAATTATCAGACCTAATTTATATGGAAATATGGGACATTCTGTAGTTTCATCGATGAATTCTATAGATGGAGTTATAATAAAACCATTGCTTAGTTTAGGCAATCGAAATAAAACTGATGATTCTACACATATATTAATACCAAATATCGTTCTAAAAAGATCTTTTACAGCTTCAAATGAAAGAACTGTGACGTCTCCATCCGCGACGGAAGATTCAGCTGTAAAGGAAAATGTAATTCCTGACAGTTCACAGTATAATACTAGTGTTTTGGATAAACAAATGGAAGAATCGAAGAAAATGCACAAGGATCCTGTCATCAGATCCAATTTATATGGAAATATGGGAAATTCCGCAGTTTCATCGATGAATTCCTTAGATGGAGTTATAATAAAACCATTGCTTAATTTAGGCAATCGAAATGAAACTGATAATTCTACACATATAATAACAGCAAATATCGTTCTAAAAAGATCTTTTGCAGCTTCAAATGAAAGAACTGTGACGTTTCCATCCGCGACAGATGATTCAAATGATCAAAGCGGGGCCAATACAACAGTGATATCATCGGCTGTTTCAAAGAATGAGAATGACACATCTGCATCTGCAGCGGAAGATTCAAGTGAGCAAAGGGAAATTAATGGAACACTAGCACCATCTGAGTTTTCAAAGAACGAGAGTGAACCATCATCTACGTTGACTACTAGCAGTGTAAAAGTGCCGGATAATGCATCTGCAGAGACGCAGGTAGAATTTAATGGAACAAAGCTGTTGTTGAATGTTTCAAAGATTGAAACTGAAACATCAGTACTTGAAACAACTGAACAAAGCGAAACTGTTGCATCAGTACAATCAACCAGTGTTCCACAGGAAAAGAATGAAACATTGACTAGCACTAGCACTTTGACAACTAGCAGTGTTCAAGTTCCGGATGATGCATCTGTTGAAGCACAAGAAGAAACTAATGGAACAGTACCATTGTCAAATATTGCAAAGAATATTAGTGAAACATTGACTTCCTCAACTATTAGTGGAAAAGTGTCAAATGAGACATCTGCAACTGCAGAAGCACTGCAAAATCTGACTTCCAGTCGTATGTTCAGTGAAACCTATTTCTATGGCTTTTGCTTTGCAAATAGATGTGCATTTGGTAAATGTAAAACGATTAGAAATTTATTGCTGTGATTGAATGTTTTATTTTAGAATGTTCTGCTGTTAATCAATGGTCTTACTGGACTCCATGTTCTGGTGTTCCTGGCAAGTCATTCGAACAAAGAATGCGAGTTCTTGCTTTTCTTGATCGTGATAACACGTCATGTTTTCTGGCGCTTGAGATGAGAAAATGCAATATGGTAAAGTCAGTGGCAGGTAATTGGGATTTTTTTCATTACTCTAAAAGTTGTATACTTTTTGTCATATGTGAACATATGTTATTGTTAGAGTGCAAATATTCAACATGGAATGCTTGGTCAGAATGCACAGGTCCTTGCAATAATCGAACACGGACAAGAACAAGGGAAGTAATTTGGCCAACTTCACTTATCAGACATAATTGCAATGTGCAGGCTCTTTCTGAAACTAGAAGTTGCCCTTCTACTTGTTTACATGGTATGATGAAATTTAGGTGATATTCTATTTCAAAGTTTATTATAAAATTCACATTTAAGAATTCGTTGAAAAAGCATGCGATCAAACAGCTGATATGAATGGTGTACATGGTATAAATAAGACGCGGTGGTATTATTTATGCGGTGAGAAGCCAATTCTGGCGCAGTGTGGTAAAAATGAGTATTTCGATGAACAACAAAAGCGATGTGTGTCTACTGAACATTAATTTCCATAAATGCATAAAACATTGTTGTTCATAGTGTCACATACAAAAGATAAGCAACCCAACTTTCAACTATTATCATTATTTCCAAGTGAACACTTTTTGTTATTTTTCTTTTTCATTTCGCATTTTAATAACATTGTGCACAATTCATAAATTGCTGCTATTAATGCTCATTCTATTTTATGTTTCGCATTTTTCAAGTTTTCAGCATTCCAATATTGTTCTTGCTTTAATTTGTTTCCAAAAGAACTAATACTTCTAATTCTATTTTATTACTGTTGCATTATCAGTATTGTTAGACATAATTTTTTCATTAGAAAATTTTAAAATACAACAATTACATATTTCTCTCATACAAAAGTTATTTAATCCAAGGAAAAATAAACAATATTATCAACAATCCTACATTATTATTATTATTACACTAATTTTCCAAATGTGTCCTTATATTTTTGTCTCAATTTCAAAATTGCATCAAAATCTTCTTTATCAGCGGTGCAAGATTTCTTGTCAATGTAGTCAGCATTGCTCAGACCGTACAGTTCCTCAATGGTCATCAGTTCAGTCCAGTGCGGATATTTGCGTCGACCATCTGGCAAACGTTCCTCTGTCGGCTTCCACTTGGATCTGCTGATCACAGTTTCGACGTACTTCTCAGCACTGAATTGCAAAGCCTCGCGAAGCAATTCGTTCATACGAGCTCGGAAAGCGTTCTCTGACTTCTGCTTCTTCTCCGCATGCAGGCGCAAATAGATGACCCGCCGACGCCGATAACGCTTCATCCTCCAGTGCTTTTTGATTTTATGCCGACGAATGCGCAACATTCGATGGGCATGTAACTTTTTCACGCTTGCCGGATGTGGCGGCAACTGCAACGCACAATCAGTCTGTGTGTTCAAATTTGGAACCAGCAGACTGATCAAACAACTCGGAGGCTCAACCACAGGTAATGACGCTGCACTCGGATTATAATAAAAAACTGAACTGTGCTTATTCACACTACCTGCCGATGGCATGACAAAACCGTACAGTGAAGCAAAATATCCCAGTTGAAAATTTTCAAAATTATCCTTGCTTTCTTCTTGCCGTGAATATTTATTCCAATTAAGCATCATCGACGTAACGCTTTGAACAGCTAAAACAGAACCCATGTACGATGCTTTCATGTAAGCAGTTTAAAATTGCTATACAAAAAGGTAAAAGGAGATATTAAAAAAAATATGAATACTTCAAGAAGTTTTGAACAAATCATTAGAGCTCTGAAACCAAGAAAGCCTGCTTTCAAGCAAATAAATAAAATTCACTTGCCATTCTTTTTCAACTGACTTTCAACTATACCGCGAAAGTGCATCATATTCTTCTAAATATAACTGAAAATTAAATTTATAAATAAAAACACACTTTAACGCAATTCAAAACGCGAAATACCAAAAAACATTGGTCAGCTAGTAACAAGTCAACAATCAATTAAGCAAGGCTAATAAAAAAGCTTCGAATATACAATATTAAACCCCATATGGTTTAAAACTAATAAATCCCAATAATTATACAAACTCTTTGTATTATTGATGTTTCTTAATTTTTGCAAAATACTGTTTATCCAGTGATTTTCAAGCATAAATGTGTTACAGTATAAAAAATTCACAATTTGATTTGCATTGATTTTATCTTGAAATTGTAATGCAGATAATTCATTGGCTCAGTTAACGATTCGTTTGTGAAAAGCAGCTGTTAGCACTTTTTGCACCACTTTTATAACATTACAAATTAATAAAGAAGCTATATAATGTCAAACGACGTTACTTAATCATGATATTCAACAATAAGCTCTTTCAAATGAGTAGAGTTTTCATTATTGTTATAATAAAAATGGAATTTTAATTCAATAATAAATTTAAAAAACAATAAACTTTACAAATCATCGGTTCATAAATAATAAACTATAATTTACACCTTTGCACGTGAATAGTAAACGATTTTTGATTGTCCATATGCATAGCAACTTACGAAATTAAAACCCCAAATCACAAAAAAGAGGAAGAAAATTATCTATGTATGTAATCGCTGAAAGAAGCAAAGCTTTTTCATTTCATGCCTATAAATATGCTCTTCTGCAAATAAGGCTACTAAAACTAGCGAAATTTAATACTAATGTAGAAAAGAATATTTAGTTTATTGCCCATCACATCCTTGTTTAAATTTATGCAAATTTCAAACAATACTATTACGTTTACAGGCAATTTTTATTAAAACAACATTTGAATATGATTATTTGCAAAATATATGTAGCAATGCTTTTGTCAAACACGTAATTAAAAATTATAGATTTCATATAGATGTCAGTTTTAGTTAAAAGTGCTCACGCAGCAATTTATCAGTAAATGAGTTTCTAAACTCTGTATCATTTGTCGGATGGCATAAAACGCATTTACCATTTGAAAAAAGTTTTAAATTTTATAAATTTTTATAATTTTCAAAGAGCATTTTAAATTGTTAACTGTGCATGCTGACCATTTTTCACAAACAAGTCTAACTTTCAAGATAACTGGCTTTTGGTTTTTTAAACAAATTTTAATAATTCAGAAAATTTTGTTTGAATAATCTGTTGATGACTTTTTTGAACATTCAAGAGCAAAAGAGCACTTCTTTCCAACAGTTTCATTTCTCCTTGATTGAAATGATCGCCATTTGCGTCAGCTTGTCGTTTCAATTTGCTGACCACTTTATTGACAAAGTCAAAAATGTAAGATTTTCTTTGGGCATGCAGATCGATTCCGTCGTGCCACCCTCATTTGCGTACACAATGATCTGAATCTAACATTAAAATGGCAGCTATCTGGCGCATAGTAGTACACAATAAAAGCTCTTCGCAGCTATTAGGACCATTGATCGTCCTGCTCAAAGTTACAGATTATCAATAGCATTTGTGATTTTCAAGTACGGTTCAGTCACTTTCAACAAACAGTATTGATCTTCACTACAGTACGTCGATAGAAATTCACAAAACGCCGTTGCTCGCAGTACATCTACTTATCTATTGCCTTGTACTTTTCATTGTAAGAAATTAGTTTTTTTTTTTTAATTTTCTTGCTTAAAATTATCTCATTGCATACATTGTGCAAATGTTTTTAGTTCTATTTTGCATGATGAGTATCATCAGTTTGTCAGATGTAAGCTAAATTGAAACATCCACTGAACGCTGAGCATTTTTCTAATTAAATATTCAAATATCATACTTGAGGTGTATGTACAATTGTTGGCGCGAATTTGAAGGCGATTTCAGTTGAACGTAGATTGCATTTTTGGAATACAGAATGGACGTATGAAGATGCACATTAAGTTGTCGAAAATGCGCAATAACATATTTACACTCGTTCAGTTTTGTTCCTCGTCTCCGTGGTTACCCATAGGCATAGCCTTTCGCTTTGCCGGCCTATTACCAACATTTACGAATCGATAAACGTTCAGATAAAGCTGGCTTCTTGAAGTGGCAAAATTCAGGCGACGTCGAAGCGTGTGGACCTCTGCCGCATGTGCATATGTACCACCACAATCGGCCATTATTTGGCTTCACTGAGCGGAAAAGATTTTCGAAACGCCGGCCGCTGTAATCAATAGAGGACAATAATCGACTGCGTTGCTCTTTCTGATCGCTTTTTCCTTGTTGGCAAAAATTTCTCTTCTTTCTTCATTCAATTCTCTCGTTTGCCATTTTCAAATATTCAAATGCAGTTGTTGGCAAAATACAGTAACGCTTTCTGTTTTTTCAAGTTTCAATAGCAGAGTATTATTTTTCCATTTTCTTCCTATCAGTTGGTCGTAGAACGAAGTTGGCCATCAATGGAAACAGACCGACTGAATATTGTTATTATTATTATTTCCAATTCAATCAATTTTGCCACATGTTAGCTTTGCATGCTCAAGCTGCTGGTCCCACATTGCCCGAAGCCGTTTTCAGTGTGCTCAGACCACGTTGATTGAGCAATGGATAGATGGCTTGTGGTTCATTTTCATCTCGCTTGCTTGTTGATGAATCACCTCATTTGCACATCAGTTACTTTTCCAATTTTCAACTGAACCATTTCGTTGTAAGCTACAATCTTCATGTTGACCAACATCATTTGCGTAAGTCCAATAATACCTGAAGCTGCGCAGCCTGTATGTAGTTCAAAATAATAAACCAGAACGAAATTTGTCTTTTATAAAAAGTAAATATAAGATCAATGTTTGGAAATATTTCTTTCTTTTTTCTCTTCAATTTGCAAAACATTCATCATATTTATTATTGATATATATATATAGACCGTTTGTTTTATAAGAATAATTGCACTGAATGCAGTGTAAATTTATATATTCATTCGAAATTAAATAAAATACACTGCATGTAAGGAATGCACGTGTATGTATATTGTTTTTTTTTCTTGATAATTGTATTCGTAAATCTTAAAAATGAATAACACTGATTTGTTGAATGGATTTATTTTACCGTATATTTCAAATAAATTTTAAATTAAGACAACTTTTGATAAACTGCTTGTGTAAGTTGCACGATGCACGAATTTTAGCTGTAATCAATCAATCGACCGTAAATTATATCGACGTAGTATTGGATAATTGTGCTCTTCATCTTTCAACTCATTCCAATCATTTGCTTTGATATGCCCGAACATGTTCAAATTGCTAGTTTTGGAGAAATGAATAATTTAAATACGACCTCGTATTCTAGTACTTACGCGCTATTATTCAGGTTGAAATGACTTCTGTTCTGCAATATCTGCATTGCATGATTATTTAACTACGTTCTTTTCATGTAGACTTTGGCGTTTAAAGTTTATTGCTTTTGTTTGTATTGTGTAAACCAAATAGCAGATGTTCGATTTTTGCTTAATCCAGAGTGGCTTGCTATAACACAGCAATTTGGAAGCGTCGGCAAACGCGGCAGATCGATGCTAACCTGCATTAACAAGCATAAGCGCTGTTGCCATTTAAATATGCTTCTTAACCCCAAATGCATCATGCTGGTAACGTTCGTATCTGTGTCGGTTGAATGTTATTCAAACCTGGAGACGGTCCTGGTGGAATTACAAACTTTAAGTTCCAAGTCAAATGCCCCGATTAAGTAGTACTGTACTACTAGCTTGAACGTAAAATGCCGGCAATCGTTAGAAATCATTAACTGTCCACTGTTTGTTTTCGAATAGCACACTTACTTCCAAAATAATCAATAATTTTACATACTGTTGATGCTAATGAATATATATATATACTTTAAGCATATAACTAGTCATGTTATAACTAGCATATAACTAGTCAAGATGGCATTTTTGATCTATTCATCTTTTTAACTTTCCATTTCACAAATCGAATTATTAAACTTCATTTCTGACTAAATTTATACAAATCTGTATGTATCATTTTTCATTGATGATGTAAAAGCATTTTAGATATACTTAATTTGCATACTGTTTGTTCTCTTCTACTTATCAAATAAAGTTTATTATTATTAGTATGAATTGTGAACAATTTTTATTGCATTTTAAAGTTGTTTTTCTTTTTGCTTTTCTCTTTCCAAAATTAACCATATAGTCGCGTAGATAATAAACACTTTAGTTTAATATATTGAATTTGTTGTTGGACAAGTATGGATATGGCCAAAGCATCAAATTGAATTTCACATGCTGTTCACGAGCTCAGCTAAGCATCTATGCTAATATGCTAAATATGCGGTGGATTGTAAATAGAATGCAAACAAAAGCAGAGACTGATGTGCACCGGCTTTCAGGTAGAGCTTGCAAGTTGACAGCTGAAATCAATGTTTATTGTTGGCATGTATGTGGCTTTTTCTCTTTATCGTTTGTAATAGTTTGTCAACGTTTGATTAATTAATAACTTTCATTGCATAATAAATAGCAGCGCAGTCAGTATGATGATGTGAAAATTGTTGCGTGTATTTATGCTTCAAGTTTCTGTTCATGGAAATGATGTTCACATTTTTGTTCAGTTCAGGCTAATTGAAAAGAAAAAGGAAAGATATATTTATATTTTTAATTTTTTGAAAAATTAAAAAAGTGCAACTTGTGAATGAGAAACAAATGATCCTCTTTATTATTTATAATTGGATTTTAGCGGATGATAAGAATAATAATAAAAGGGAAAAGAAAAGATTGAATAAATAATATTTCATCTTGTTTGTAATTAAATTTGAAATTTTTATGCATCTACGTAGTGGAATCGATTTTTTTTTTGCAAGCTATGACGTTATTTAGACAATCCAAATGTCATGTTGACTACTCTTTGTGCTAATATAAACACATCAGATGATTTGTTTGATTGATTTGATTCAGTGTAAAGTGAAAATGAAGCTTGAGTTGGAAGTTGTTGTTTTTTTTCTCCAAAAGTGTAATATACATTGAATAGGGTATTTTATGCATTTATTTATTATAATTTTTTTCTTGAATATGGTGATGTATTGTTAGTTTTTTTTTTGATTGGTCAGATGCTGAGAATGATCTGTTTGCATTTTACGGATGGATTGTGATTTTCATTTGCAACTGACTTGTTGTTCAATTGTTGACTTGTGTTCAACTGAAAATTTTGCTAGCATTGCTGTTGTTGTTGTTGTTGTTGTTGTTAGCTTATTGTAAGCAGATGCAATAATTCAAGACAATGGAGAACAAATGGTGCCTGGTGAGATGCAGGCACGACGCGACAAAGCACATGCAGGCTGTTTTATATGTTCATTTGTTCAGTGCTATACGACAGAAATGATGGATGATTTTGTTTCGTCGTCAGTTCATCTTTCCTTTTGGCTTGCCAAATATCCGGTATACTGACTATTGATTGGTGAGCAGATTTTTAAAGAGTAGGTATTAAAATTAAAATTAAAGAACAGAAGAAGAATAAGTTTGTCTTGGTGAAAATGGCCACCGCTTTGCTTGGTTTGAGATTCACCAATTTGGTGGGCGGATTTGCTGCTGTTCAAATAGCAGAATTGTGATCCGATTTGAAAATGATGCTTGTTTGCACACTGACTGCGTGCAATTTTTCCCCATTTGCTCTACTGGCTTGCTTGTGGGGATTTGGTGGAAATTTTTTCAATCAATTCAAAACAGCCGAGCTGAAAGCACAATTTTCCATTCAGCTTTTTCACTTGTTCGTGGGAAAATTGTCCGTGCGTTGGCAACAGGCCGTGTGTTGTTGCAATATTTAATAATAATAATTATTATTATTAATATTAATTTTTGCCCATTTTCAGATGGCTCAAATGTACCAGCAGCGTGACGGCGGCAGTGACCAAAATTTCGACTACATGTTCAAGATATTAATCATTGGCAACAGCAGTGTTGGCAAGACGTCATTCTTATTCAGATACTGTGACGACTCTTTCACGTCGGCTTTTGTCTCCACTGTTGGAATTGATTTCAAAGTGAAAACCGTCTTCCGAGGCGACAAACGAGTGAAGCTCCAAATATGGGTAATAAATTTCACAACGCCAATAATTTTTCAATAATTCTCCATTTTCAACTCTACTTGGATTATATCAATCATTGCAAGTAGAAATGGATTATTTAATATAATCGGGATTCTGATTTCTATCATTTATGATTTGTTTTCTTTTAATCTTGAAAATTTTGATTTCAAAAAAAAGAAAAAAGAAAAAAAAAACTAAATTATTCAGGATACTGCTGGCCAGGAACGTTACCGCACAATCACCACTGCGTATTACCGTGGCGCTATGGGATTCATTCTCATGTACGACATCACCAACGAGGAGTCGTTCAACAGTGTTCAAGATTGGTAATTGATTTGCAATTTCAATTTTCAAATAAGCATATTATTTCATACAATAAATACAAATATTTCAACTTTTATTCTTAACAGGTGCACTCAAATTAAGACCTACTCGTGGGATAACGCTCAGGTGGTTCTGGTTGGTAATAAATGCGACATGGAAGATGAGCGTGTTGTATCTTACGAAAGAGGCAAGCAACTAGCCGATCAACTGGGTATGTTTACATTGCACATTGCTTGAAAATTGGAAACAATTCAATTCACCATACATGTTCAAGTATTTCTATTCATGTTGGGATTATTTCATCGAATAATAATAATAATAATAACAGAAATAACAGTAGTATGTATATTGATTTCTATTATACAAACTTGTGTAATTTAAATATAAAACAATCTTCATTTATGTTCACGAAGAATTTGCACTTGTTATATCAATTTTTCTTTTTATTAAACATCTATTGAGCATGAACAATGTTGAAATGACGAAAGCATGGTTAACAGCTAAATTTTGGTTAAAAATAGATTTAATTGCAAAGTTCTGAACAAATTACCAGTAAGAAATTACCATTTATAATAATAGTTTGAAACTTTGGTTTAATTTATTAAAATTTATACTACATATATACATGTATGTATGTATGTATGTATTTATGTGTGAGTGTATTTAATTTTAGGCCTTGAATTTTTTGAAGCATCCGCGAAAGAAAATGTACACGTCAAAGCAGTGTTTGAAAGATTGGTGGATATTATTTGTGACAAGATGGCCGAGTCTTTGGATTCTGATCCTACGATGACGCATGCCAAAGGTACTCGACTGACCGACACTCCAACGAACCGAGGAAAACAGGCGCAAGGTTGCAATTGTTAACATTGACCAACAACAGCCAAGCCAAGAATTAATTATATTTACTGCTTTTTTCAAAAAAAACAAACAAACAAAAAAACGAACTTTCCGGCTTCATACATACTCCATCATCTGAGCTAAGCTTGGTTTTAATCATGCTAAATGGCAGCACATCAGCCGTGATGACAAAACTTTCTCTATTCAATATTTATCTTCTTCTTTTGTGCTTTAGGAGGTTTGGTAAAGTATTTTTGTTGCTGTTGTTCATAACTACTCTATTGATTCATTGATTCATTGATTCATTGATTGTATGTCTTGGTCGGTCAGTTGTCCATGTTCATTCGGTGTCATTCATACAAAATACTGTCTTATCTTTGATGATTGTATTTTGTACAAACAATACGCACAGTACGCAGTTTGCTCTTCAGTTTACTATAAAAAAAAGATAATAATAATAATAATAATAATAATAACGACAACAATAATAATAATTTCATTCATCGCTCAGCTGTTGCGTTTTCACTTCTTGCAGATTGTTTGCTTGGACTGGCTGCTTGGATGCCATTTCACTGTGCCAAGCAAAATACATTCTCTTTTATTTAAATTATTCACTACATGTTCAGAAAGTTCTTCTGTCGTTTTGCTTTTTGTTTTTGTTTTTAGACGAAGCTTTATTCATCTTTGCCAATGTAGATTATATTTTTTACGTTTAAAAAAGAAGCATAACTCTGTTCAAAATATTTGCATACTTTTCAAAATTTACAGTATTTCCGGTGGTTGTGGTCCATGTGAAGAAGTAAACACAGATTTACAGATTCAGAGATTTAGAGAGAGAGAGAGAGAGAGAAAGAGAAAGCTACTTCACCTTTGTCGCATCCGGGAACATTAGATATTCTTATAAATTTAGCCAAACAATAATGTTCACATGATGTTCACAACTTTGGTATGGTTTCCTTTATTATTATTTCTTTTTTTCAAATTTAAATTGATCAAAACTTATTTTATAATGCATTGATTTTGCAAATGGCTTCTAATTTGCTTTTTCTTTGCCGAAATCAGTCAATAGTAGCAGGGGTAATTAATTAATATTTAAGTAATAATTGCTCATTGTCCAACTTGAAATTGTTTGAATAAAAAGCACTGCGATGGTGATTTTTCTGAAATTGGTCATCTGCAGTTCCACAGCAAACAAAGCAAACAGCACATTCAAAGCACTTTTTAAACTGAAAAGCAATTGTGGAAAAAAATTTTTTTTGAAAAATGCAAAAAAACACAAATCATGTGTGGTTGTTTGTGGTTGAAATTGGATTTGATGGAATTTATAGCAAATTTTGCAACCTGATAAAAGTGCAGTCAAGATAAATTGATTCAATAAAAGCATGTTCATTTTGTTTTTCCAAAATTAACATTCCATCTCATCTTGTTTGATCATATTTATAGCTTTTCAGTCTTACTACACGATGATGCAACTAACATTGGTACTACAACTTTTATGTTGAAGTCAATTTATTGCTTGCTTCATTGAATGAAAAATAAATGGAGTTGATGCAATAGATATTCTATGATTATACCTTTTATACCAATTTTTATTGCATACTTGCAAAGCTCTAGAGCATTGTAAACAAGGATGCAACATAGATATTCAACTTCACATCTATGACGTTATAATAAAATATAATTATATTGCTGAAAGGTTTATACAGAATGTTGTTTAGGCGCGGTGTGTGTGCTGTTTGCTTGCTTCTGTTTGGTTGCAATTATTTTAGCATTGATTTGTTCAAGCATGAAGAATGTGTACACAATTTTTACATAGATGTAAAAGATACAAATATTTTAATCAATTAGTATAAACGAACTGAGAGAGTATGCGTGTTCTGACGTTTCAATTTCGATTATTACTATTCACAAATTTCACGCATCCTCATTGTTATTCTATTACACATGTGAATATAAAATAAAGCACCCAGAACTACGATCATCAAAAGAATAATGGACATTTTAATTAAACACAACTTGAAACTTCAAATTTCAATTTAAAAATAACCCAATGGAATTTCTTCATAAAAGCTTACAGAGTGGTTCATTCATTCACTCTGACAATTCTGCAGTGATAGGTAACGCATAATTACTCGACTTTTTGTACATAATTTTCCGCTTCCTGCTGTTTTCAAACAACGCCTTTCAATTGAACACTGACAAAAGCAATCTTATAAAAAACATTTTTTAGATTTATTTTCGACAATAGCTGCTACATCAACAGTTCATCTTCAAAATAGTATTAAATTTTAAAACAAAAGACAAATTTATTGAATTTCATATTTTCTTGACATCTGTAAAAAGATAAATAATGAAATCAACATTCCATTTGATAAAATAATTGGTATTTAGAAAATTAAAATTATACAGTGAAAACATTAAGATAATCAAGTATTGATGAATATTAATAGCAATTTTATGAAGAAATCGTATCAGTTTATCGTAGAAAATAATAATTAAATGAAAAGTGAATAAATCATGTTAAGCTTAGCTAGGTCAAATATTGCTACGTCAAATACGCGTTGTTTTTCATTTATGCAAATTTATTTTCCTCGAAGCGCTAGTGTTATCAGTGATAACAAACTGGTTTGTTGGCTTCAGTATACTGGAAAACACTACCTTCTTGTCGCTCAGTGAGTTTTATTTGATGCAAATGCAGGCAAACGGTTTTGGTAAAGCGTCAGCTAAAGATTTGCTTTAACACTGAAAAGTTGGACCAGCATTTTTTAAAAAAAGGTATGCTTTTCTTTTATATTTCATTTTCATTTTTTGAAGATGATTCATCATGATTTAGGGCAACGCAAAAAGAAGGTGTATCTGAACAATGAGAAGACATCTTTTTTTTTAGTAAGTTGCATTTTTTTAGTTACTCTGCATTGATTTCTTTAATGTCTTCTCTATTGGTATACTGTTTTCTGTTTTTTCTTTAAATTTGTTTGCATCACTTTTGCGCAGTTTGTCGCCGGCTCTGAGGTTCTTCATTTAAAATCTGCTACAACTCGAACAGACATAAGAGAGGCATTAATTTTGTATCAGTGATGGCTATGTAGGGTTAGTAGAAAAGCAAAATTGAAAAAAAAAGTTAAATTTCGAAAAATTAACATTGATATTTGGACAAAAGTTGATAAAAAACAATCATCCAATCACTTATCAAAGTTGAATAACTAATAAAATATCACAAGTCATTCGCCAATTAGCGTTCAAATTCCGAATAGCCTATCAGGGAACAGCCACGGCAACTAACTAATCGTTATATTGAAAAAATGGATTGCCTGTAGTAATACAATGATCGTGTGCTACATTAAGCCATTGTTTGTATCTTTGTTCACAACCAGTATTTATCATTATGATTTGTGCACTTGAGCGTGTGGCATCTCCCTTTGTTTATTGGCTTATGTTGGTTCTTTGAGATACAAACAAAAATTCATTATTACTTATTCCCATCATTCGAATTCGAATCATCTCAAACCTACGACACAGAAAATTGCGCAAGCTAATGATGAACACACTGAGAAGTGAAATAAGGAAAAATAAGATTGAAGGTCTTGTTCTTTACAGAGCAAATATCTTTATTATCCAATTGCATCATTCTACAAAAAATATAGAAGCAACAAATGAACAGCAAATAGAAGGGATTGAACAAAGAGGTGTTAAATAAACATGTTTATCTGAGTCATTCATTGTTCTCATAATTTGACACGTAATGACTTTTTACGATGGCAACACAGCTAGTCTTGTTCAATAGCTTGAGAATGAAGAAAGTTGTGCAGTAATTATTGTGGGCCAGGTCAACAACATTCAGCACGAAGGATTTTCTGAAATTTCACTAGACCAACACACATGTGCTGCAGTTAAATTTCCCGTAAGCTAGGCAAAAGCATTTTCAGTTCAATCTGTGCATTAGCTACGTTATATATGAAAAATTTTTTACAGACCATCGATATAATGTGAAGTCAGTGCATACTGCACCACATGCTTCTTAGCATTTCACACTACCCTACAGGAGCTAGCATTTCAGTATTTCTGAACCCTATGATGCCATTTAAATGCACACGGCACAAATTCAAGCAATGATATCAGGGGTCTGGAATTTGTACAGTGCTGCAGATGCTTTCTCAAATGAACTCACTGTTTGACCCAGGCAGTGAACCCTTTGATATTGCGCAATTATTGTTCACTCTCAACAATGGGAATAAAAGTTACGGCGGCAAATAAAAGATCCGTATATGCTCCTTGCATGCCGACCAGGATAATTAGCAATGATCATATTTTGGCAGAACATATGCGGTGCTAGAGCATGATAATGGACACATAATTTTCTTTGCTTTCAGTTTGGTTTAGTAATATAATTTCGAAATGCAACAGATCCTTTTTGATCGCGAATGTTCAACCATCGTAATACAAGAATTGCAACTTGAATGTTTAGTCAACCCAGTAGTCGGCTTACTTTAGATATTGCAAAACAAATTTAATACAATTTACTCAAAATGTATAACCACAGATGTTTATTTTAAACAAAGTTCCAGACTTTTATTTTTTATTTAAATAAAACATAAGAAAACACAATAACTCTGGTGAACAGGAGCAAAAGAAACATTGAAAAGAGTACAGATAAAATTCTTATCAAAACAGAAACGTTTTCAATGAATAGTCCAGTTAAAATCAGAAAACATGTCGATGCTAACATTCAGCAGTCATCACTCCCAGTTTTAGCGGAAAACTGCAGCTGTGGACAACTTATCACTTGTTGAGTTTTCATTTGTACTTGAATAGCCCTTAGCTACTCTTCAGAACAATTTCTGACAAACGGAAAAGCATCTTTAGCATAAATCTCGTAAAATTGCTAGCTAAACCGTAATTTATCTGACGAGCAAAGCAACTGTTGGTTGACATTCTTTTGAACAGTATTTATGCACTCAGCGAGATAAAAGTAAAGCCCTCTGGATGATGATGCCAACAAGCAGGAAGAAATGGACACCACTGGGCAGAAAAGCTATTAAAGCTTCTTCATTTCACGGGGCAGTGGAAATCGCATTCTTTGATGTCAGCATTTGTGATTAATTTTCTGCTGTCAGTATCAACAAAAGGCATTGGCGCCACAAGGAATATCACAAGTTGATCTTCAATTGTAGATAAAATGAGAAATGAAAATAAATGTTGCAAAATGGTTATTTAAAACGGAGTTCAAAATTCTCAAATTCATTTCCGTTTGGTCTTGCGTTTGAGTTTAGTGTTTTGTGTTCAAGAGTTATTAGATGATGAGCGAAACAATTGTCAGTGCACATTCTATTGAACAGTATTTGCTTGCTTGTTGTAATGACTCATCACAAGAAACTGATGAATCAAATATCAGATATGATCGTGAATCTGAAATTTTTTGCTTGCTGAAATTCTAAACTGGAAACGGGCTGTATTTTTCATAGATGTCAATACCAGTATTAGTAATACTAGAAGAAACGAGATATACATCAGAATCAGGAAGCAAAGTCCTATTAAGCATAAAGCTAGACATAACTGACTGAGCTAGACAAATAAACCGGAATAGTGGAAAAGCTAAGAAAATTCAAGACTGCTAATTCTAGTTTCCCTTACTGCTGCGTTTAGCGTTAACTTCCTTTTGCAAAATGGTTATTTAAAATGAAATTCAAAACCGTCAAATTCATTTTCCTTTGGTCTCGCGTTTGCGTTCAGTGCTTTGCGTTCCAGAGTTATCCGAATTATTTTCTGTTCTGTTCCTTGCTATGGCTGGTGTCCCTGAGTTACATCTTGTACCAAATCGTAGCGGAAGTATGTCCCTTGTATATGAAGGCAGGGCATACAAATTGAGGCATACACTGGTAAACAAAACAAACATTGGGTTTGCTCAAAAGTATGCGCTAATTATACAGTGTGTGTCCTTCGTTATTAAGAGTTAGTTAATTTTGGTATACGACAAAACAGGCTGCGGTGGTGCTATATGGACAAACCTTGTTGTGACATCGGTGATCAAGCACTATGATCACATCGAAAGCTGCCCAGTAGATGAGCACTTAGCATACAACATCACGGTGGATAGCAGCCATGCGAACCTGGGGTATGGATGGTACTTTCAAGGTTGTACCACAATGGTATCAACAACTGTTTACCATCCATGCCTTTGTGGCGGATAAGCTGGTGCCAGCAGTTTACTGTTTATGTACGGGGTAAAAATAAAAATAAATTTATGGTAAAAAGCTGTTGATACCACTGAGGTACAATCTTAATGTATTGTCACAGGCTCTCCTGGTTGTCAGCAGTCTAATGTTAGAACCTGACGCAAATTATATGTCTCGATTCACTCTGCCACAATAAACTGTCTTCCCCAGACTTTGTTGTCCCAAATTAATCAGGAATTTCCAGATCATGGCGTTGTTCAGGAAGTCTGCGGAAGCACTTTGCCTGAATTTTGGACATTTGGCTCGCATTCGCTTAAAAACCAGGAACTGGACGGAAAACAGCGGAGGCGGCAGAAGCTTCTTCGTCGTATACGGCAGGGATGGGGTTCGTTTCTTCTGCACTTCGTTTTTTCAAAATTGCTTTCTTCTCCATTTTATAAGCCAGGTGCTCGTCTACCCGGCAAGTTTCAACGTGATCTTTTCCATCGATCACGGCCGTTACCTCTAAATACGTCCACACTGCACCCGCGCTGTTTTCTTTATCCTATACCAAAATAAGGTAAATTGTTAATAACAAGGAACACATGCTGTACATTCAGCGCATACTTTTGAGCAACTCCAATATTTCTTCTGTTTGCCGGTATGTTTCAATTTGTATGTCCTGCCTTCATGAACAAGGGACATACTGCCGCCCTGATTTGCTACAAGCCGCAGCTCAGAAATATCAGCCATCACGAGAGTACGGAACAGAATAGAAATAAAAAACTTTCTTCTACCCGAGAGCTTAAATACTGTTCGAAGAAATGTCAACAAACAGCTGTTTCTGCTCGTCATATAAATTACGTTTTAGCTAGCAATTATATGAGATTTATGCACAAGATGCTTTTCCGTTTGTCAGAAATTTTTCTGAAGGGTAGCTACAGGCTATTCAAATACAAAGGAAAACTCAACAAGTGATAAATTGTCCACAGCTGCAGTTTTAAGCTAAAACTAGGAGTGGTGATTGCTGAATGTTAGCATCGAAATACTTTTCTAATTTTAGCCTGACTGTTCTCTGAAAATCTTTCTGATTTGCACAAGTTTTATCTTTAATCTTTTCAATGTTTCTTTCGCACTGTTTCAGCAGAATTATTATTTTCCTTTTTTTATCTTTTATTTAAATAAAAAAAATAAAAATCTGGAATTTTATTTAAAATTAAAGAAACATGCAGTTGTACGTTTTGTGTAACTTGTATTATCCAAAGTAATTATTCAATATCTAAAGTAAACCGACTACTGGGTTGACTAACATTCAAGTTGTAATTCTTGTATTAAAATGTTAATCAAATGTTTTACATACGAGATCAAAAATAATCGCGAATTAGCTCATCTGTTGCATTTATTTTACTAAACAAAACAGAAAGCAAATTAATTTATTTTTCAGCTATAGTTCTTTCCATCAGGGGTGTTCCCGTTACCTTGCTTTAGCACTGCATATGCTCTGCCAAAATATGATGATTGCTAATTATCCTCGTCGGCAAGCATGGAGCATAAATGGGTCTTTCATTTGCCACCGAGACTTTCATTCCTACTGCCCAAAGCGCTGTAAAAATTCCAGACCAACAATATCATTAATAGGATTGTTCCTCAACTTGAATCCGGTGCATTAGGATAGCATCATTGTCCTCAGAAAAACTGAAATGGTATGACGAAATTAAGGAACATAAGAGAAAAATAAAATTTTCTTCTAAATTCTAGGCATTAAATGCTGTTCTCAAGCATGCTAACTAAGTAACTTTTAATTTTCAAACAAAAATCTAGTTGGAATTTGAATTTTTTACAAAGCTTTTCTTTTTGAAAAACAAATCCATGATTTATGACTGCCGACGATTATGTCATAGCAGATCATATGCAGCGTTATCACAGAGATAAGGTGGATCGGATACTGTGATGGAGAAACATTAATAGAAAGCCAACTTTGATTGGCGTTCTGTTGTTGCGTAAAATAATTTCAAAATGCAACTGATCAGCTATAGCATAATCGTTGCTTTTGATCTCGAATGTTCAACTTATATTTATAATTGAGATACAAGTTAAAATGTTGCCAAAGGTTGGAAATGCATATAATGAAGTATTGGCAACTTAAGCGTTCGATATCGCAGTAGTCTGTTTAATTAGGATCTTGAAAAAATAAAGTTCAAACAATTTACACAAAATGTATATATAAATTTTCATTTTTTGTGAATGAAATTCTAGATTAGGATTGCTCATTTAAATAAAACTGAGAAATAAACGCAATTAACACTGGTCAAGCATGAACGGGAAACTGTAAAAATTAAAAATTCTCTGATTGCACACAAGAAGGAACTGAAGAAATCAGTCACGCTAAAATCAGAAAAGTAATTTGAGGCTGAAAACTGCAGCTGTAGACAATTTATCACTTATTCAGTTTTCCTTTGTACTTGAATAGCCTTTAGCTACTCATCAGAACAATTTCTGACAAACGGAAAAGCATCTTGTGCATAAATCTCGTAAAATTGCTAGCTAAAACGTAATTTATCTGACAAGCAAAGCAACTGTTGGTTGACATTCTTTTCAACAGTATTTATACACTCAATGAGATAAAAGCAAAGCACTTTGATGATGCCAAAAAAGCAATTGATGGCACAAGCAGAATAGCTGTTGACGCCTCTTCATTTCGAGGGGCAGTGGACATTGCATTCTTCGATGCAACATTTGTGTGCCATTTGTGGATAAATTAAAACTGTTTGCGCCAGATTCCAGATTTTTCACACAGATTATCGATTTTCCTACATTATTCTCGAAAGTGGACACTGAATCGAGATAACAAATTTGAACAAGTAAAAACTTCAGTTAAAAACCATAGGAGAGGGTTTATATTTATAATGTCAAATGGCCCCGTGCCAGAATCAGAATGGATGACATTTCTATGAACAGTGTTTAAGGTCTCAATTAGAAGAAAATTTTCTTTTTCTTTAGTATTCTTTGTTATCTTTACGTATGATAATTCTGAATTGCGC
>JYDO01000040.1:0-270502 GCA_001447755.1 Trichinella papuae | reverse complement strand
CGTCACGTGGACGAATAAGGCGCGAAGAACTACAGTCAGTATTGGAACCTGATTGTTAGTTATTAAAAGTGTAGTATTGTGCCCTGCCTTTATTACATTTTTTGGTGCCACGAGCCGGGAGAAGGAGTCTGGATTTGGAGAACCAGATACTTCTCAAGTGGTGATAGCTAGTCTGCAGCGCTGTATCGCAGGTAGAAACAGTTAGAAGATTGTCAACTATGGACAACTTGGCCCAACGAAGAGCTGCTCAATTACGCTGGTTAAAGTTTGCCATGGGCAACATGGAAACAGCTTTAGATGGTAGTGCTGAAACGAGACAAATTTGTTTCGCAAAGCTTATGGACACATGGTCCAGATATGAGGAAATTATCACTAAGCTGCTCGATAGCGCTATGGACCAGAAAGAGATCGATATTTATACTGAAGAACGAGAAACTGTATGCGCCGACATAACAGAGTTCAAAGTCAAGGTGGAAAACAAGGAACGTGAACTTGTGGCTCAAGAACGCAAATCTACAGATTCTGTGCCAATCTCTCAAGCCGGAAGCTCGAACGTGCGACTTCCTAAGTTAGAAATCAAGAAGTTTAGTGGTGAGTACCACGATTGGCAACGGTTTCACGATGAATTTGAGGCAACGATAAATTCCAATCCAAATCTGTCACTAGTTGAGAAATTCAATTATTTACGATCGTTGTTATCTGGGAATGCAGAAACTGCTATTCAGGGATTGACTCTGAATGCGGTTAATTATGAAACTGCATTGACTATTTTAAATGAGAAATTTGGTGACCCTCAACTCCTTATTGAAGAACACCTGAAGAGTCTGCAAAACTTACCAGTAATAACGAATCAATGGGATTCGAAACGGCTGGAAATTTTTGTGAATGACATGGAGATTAATATGCGTGGTCTGGAAACGTTAAAGACTCCACCAGTAGTGTATCAAGCTGTGCTGATGCCATTAATACTATCTCGACTGCCGAGAGAAATTTCTGTGGAATGGAAACGCCAAAATCCAAACCGACAGAAAGGTATGTATGAATTGCTGTCATTTCTGAAGACAGAATTAAGAAGTCGAGAAGTATCAACGTTTGCATGGAGAGAAAGAAAGTCAGTACCTCCATTTCCATCTAACAGGAAGACTGTTCCACGAGGACAGTATACTACAGCCGCATTACAAGCTACGGTAAGAAAAGCTTGCTTTATTTGTGAGGAGGATCATGCCATAGAAAACTGTCCTAAGTTTATTCGCATGAATCCTAAAGAAAGAATAACGAACGTGAAGAGGCTGAGATTATGCTTCTTATGCCTGAAGAGAGGCCATTCAGTAGCATCTTGCAAAGCAAAGCTGAAGTGCCGAATAGAAGAGTGTTCTAAGCGTCACCACCCGCTGATTCATCTAAACCAAGATAGACGTTCTGTAAGTGAAAACCAACCCAATATACCAGAAGAGAATAAAGTTCACGTTACCCATGCTATGGTTGGTAATCGAGGCACGTTGCTTCAGTCAGCCCGTGCGAGACTGTATAACGAGGAAGGAAATTCGATGATCATCAACTGTTTATTTGATAGTGGCTCACAACGTTCCTTTGTGAAGAAGAGTGTTGCAGAAGCTTTAAGCTTAAAAGGCCCTTACGAAACAGTGAGCATAGAATCTTTCGGAAACATTAGTAGTGAATGTTTACGAGTTCGCCGGGTAAAATTTTGGTTGACATCCGTGAGAAACACTTCTCATAATAAACAAATGGTGGAAGCATTGTGTTTAAAGAAAATCACTGACCGTCCAAACGTCCGTTTAGATATCAAACAATATAGCCACTTCACGTCCTTGCAACTCGCAGAAGATTTTACTGATTTATCTTCTACCTTTGATGTGCTTATTGGCCTGGACTACTATTATGACTTTATTAATCAGGTCATCATAAAGGGTCAAGAGGGAGAACCGATGGCAATACATTCTACCTTGGGATGGATCATCTGTGGTCCGATTCCAGGAAAGGTTATGACAAAAAGCATCAAGACGTTGTTTGCAAAAGTAGAAGATCATCTTGATGATATTTTGAAAAAATTCTGGGATATGGAAGCCATCGGAATAAAAGACGAAGAAAAGGGAGCTGATTCAAAAGCCTTACAATTGTTTGAGAAGACAGTGCGTTTTGACGGGGAACGGTACGAAGTACAGCTCCCCTGGTCAAACGAAGAATCACAACTGCCAAACAATTATAAGCAGGCATTGGATCGATTAATTCAAACAGAACGGAGCCTACGTAGAAACCCTACCAAGGCTCAGTTATATGATAACGGAATGAAAGAATACTTAGAAAATGGATTTGTCGAAGAAGTGAATGACGTAAAAGGACGACCTGGAAGAACGTGGTATCTACCACATCATACCGTTCTAAGAGAAGACAAATCCAGTACGAAATGCCGGATAGTGTTTGATGGGTCCGCGCAATTTCGTAATGACTCCCTGAATAGACAGTTAGATCCAGGACCTCCGCTTCAAAATGATCTGGTCCAAATATTATTGCGCTTCCGCAGATTTCGTGTAGGACTGCAAGCAGACATATCAAAGATGTTCTTGCAGATTGGGCTACATGAAAAAGATCGAGATGTTACTCGATTTTTATGGAGAGAGTTGGGATCTCAAGAAGCACCGCGAATATTCCGCTTCAGGCGAGTATGCTTTGGGCTTACTTGCTCGCCATTTTTAGCAATGAGCGTGACAAGACGTCACGCATTAAATCATCTACAAGGATTCCCACTAGGGGCGAATCAAGTTTTGGAGAATATGTATGTGGATGATATCGTATTCTCAGTTGATGAAAATGAAGTGGCCATGGAAACTGTGAGACAGTTGATGATGTTAATGAAAAAAGGCGGATTTCACCTGACTAAATGGGTCAGTAATATGAAAGCGGTGTTAGCAGATCTACCGGCAGAAGACATAATAGGCAAGAACACTATGATGTCAAAGACATTAGGTATCGTTTGGGACTCGGCAAACGATGAATTAGCCTACAGTGTTCTTCCAGAGGTCGATCCTTGGTCGCGTGACACAAAACGTCAATTGATAAGTGTTACTGCAAAGTTGTATGATCCTCTTGGTCACCTCTCTCCATACATCATAAGGGCGAAGGTACTATTTCAGAAGTTATGGCAAAAGGGCTTAAATTGGGATGATGAGTTACCATCAGATCTGCAAAAAGAATGGCAGACATGGAAGTTGGAATTATATGATATATCAGATATCCGAATTCCAAGGTGTCTCATCCCATTTCATGGTTCCACAATAAATAAAGTTGAGCTGCACGCGTTCGGTGACGCATCGGAAACTGCCTATGGAGCAGTGGTCTATTTAGTAGTTACAAAAGAAGACCACAGTACAATATCTAATCTGGTAATGGCCAAATCGAGGGTTGCACCTTTAAAGAAGATGACACTCCCTCGTTTGGAATTAATGGCAGCACAAGTGGCAGCAAAATTGATAACCTTCGTCAAAGACGCATTGAAAATGAGGATCGACAGATTGACTTGCTGGACGGACAGCAAGATTACGTTATGTTGGATAAAAGGCACGTCAAGAAGATGGAAACCTTTTATTAAAAACCGAGTTGAAAATATTCAAAAATTAGTGGAGCCGTCTCAATGGAGACACTGTCCAACTAATTCAAATCCGGCGGATATACTGAGCCGTGGTTCAACAATAACTCGACTACGTTCAAATTCATTGTGGTGGAGTGGTCCTACTTGGCTAATCGATGAAGATAGTTGGCCAAAAGATCTAGAATCGGCGAAACTAGAGGATTATGATGTAGAGTACTGTGTTACAGAAGAGAGACGGTCAGTAAAAGTGTTAGCGGAGCTGGTGGAGAACATCAGCTTGAATCCAGAACGATATGAACATTTGGACCGTCTGTTACGAATAACGGCATATTGCATACGGTTTGGAAAGAATTGTCGTCTACCTAAATCAGAGCGTCTGGTAGAATACCTTACACCGTTGGAAATGCAAAATGCCGAAAATCATTGGATCCGCAAAGCGCAGCACGAACGCTTTGCAAATGAGATCCGCCAGCTATCTAACGGAAGGCAAATTGCTGCAAATAGCAGATTACAGCAATTTGATCCATTTATAGATGAACACGGACTACTGAGAATTGGAGGACGCCTTCAAAATTCTGATTTGCCAGAAAACACGAAGCATCCAATACTTTTGCCGGATAAACATCCTATTACTACGGCAATAATACGAAGATGCCATTTGCGGCAATTACATAGTGGATGTGAGCTTACACTGGCAACACTGAGACAACGATACTGGATCTTGAGAGGAAGGCGAGCAGTGAAAGGAGTCATATATGCTTGTCCATGCTGTAGACGGATAGAGTCAAGACCGTTTGTCGCAAAGATGGCTCCTCTACCTGCGGATCGCATTCGAGTTACACGGCCGTTTGAGAATACTGGTTTAGACCTAGCCGGACCATTTTTTACACGTAAAGGAAAGAAAGTGAACAAGAATTATATATGTTTGTTCACTTGTATGACAACGCGGGCGGTGCATCTAGAAGTCGTATCTGAGATGACAGCACCACGGCTTCTACAAGCATTGAGACGTTTTATAGCACGCAGAGGTAAGCCTTGCGTATTACAGTCCGACAATTTTAAATCATTTAAGCAACTGGATAAAGAGCTACGTCAGTTGGTCAGTGTAGAAATGGTAGACAATATCGCCCGTGAGCTTACATCCCATCGTATTGAATGGAATTTCATTACGGAAAGAGCTCCGTGGATGGGCGGATACTGGGAAAGACTGATTAGATCTATGAAGACGTCGCTGAAGAAAATTCTTCAAAACTCAATGTTGGAAGAGGAAGAATTTAGAACTGTCATTTCGGAAGTTGAGGCGAGAATGAATTCACGACCACTGACTTATCTCACTGATAATCCTAATAATCCCGAAGTGCTCACTCCGTACCATTTTTTGACGGGTACCCATTATGTTGATATTCCTGAAGTAACTAAGGATGAAGATGAATGGGTACCGAAAACACAGACCACGTCACAGCTCATGAGGAACTGGAACTTGCGACAGCGTTTAATCGCTCAATGGTGGAAACGCTGGAAAGCAGAGTATGTGACGAACTTGAACATCAGACAAAAATGGTACAACAGTGGAAATGCTCCAAACACTGGAGATATTGTATTGGTGAGTGAGTGTAATGTTCCCAGAAGAAATTGGAAACTTGGAAAAATCGTTGAGCTATATCCCGGACGAGACGGGATAGTTCGGACTGTGAAAGTGCAGCTAGCTGGTGGTTCTGTCAACCGGCCCATATCTAAATTGCATTTGATAGAACCAGCCAAAGTACAGTGATGGACTCCGTCCATCGGGGCCGGGAGGATGTTAGAAATTAGAATTCATTTGCACATTTTAGATACTATAAATAACTTGTTTACACGAACGCTTAGCAATTTATTCCTGGCAAACGTTACGACGAAAACAGGAAGTAATTGTCGGTTGTACAATATTTGCTCTCTGCTAAAAATAATTGGCAATCGATGTTGCCAGTGTGTGTTGCAAACTCTCAATTCCTGGAATTGACGTTATATTTAGATAACAATGAACATACGTCATGGTGCAAAAGAAGCGCGTATATATACAAGTAGTTGTAGAAGTAGTAGTAGCTGTGGTGGTGAAAACTCCGTGTAAAGAACGGTGTAGTCAACGGTTTGCTTGAGCGTTGTTGTTGTTGAATTCGTTGAGTAAAACTGTTTCTCTCTGATTGTCGTTATTGCTGAGGGCAATAAATTTGTGCTGACCGATATTTGCTTGGACGCAGTAGTTATCACAATTAAACAAAGAACCAGAGAAAGCTTATTCGTCACGTGGACGAATAAGGCGCGAAGAACTACAGTCAGTATTGGAACCTGATTGTTAGTTATTAAAAGTGTAGTATTGTGCCCTGCCTTTATTACATTTTTTGGTGCCACGAGCCGGGAGAAGGAGTCTGGATTTGGAGAACCAGATACTTCTCAAGTGGTGATAGCTAGTCTGCAGCGCTGTATCGCAGGTAGAAACAGTTAGAAGATTGTCAACTATGGACAACTTGGCCCAACGAAGAGCTGCTCAATTACGCTGGTTAAAGTTTGCCATGGGCAACATGGAAACAGCTTTAGATGGTAGTGCTGAAACGAGACAAATTTGTTTCGCAAAGCTTATGGACACATGGTCCAGATATGAGGAAATTATCACTAAGCTGCTCGATAGCGCTATGGACCAGAAAGAGATCGATATTTATACTGAAGAACGAGAAACTGTATGCGCCGACATAACAGAGTTCAAAGTCAAGGTGGAAAACAAGGAACGTGAACTTGTGGCTCAAGAACGCAAATCTACAGATTCTGTGCCAATCTCTCAAGCCGGAAGCTCGAACGTGCGACTTCCTAAGTTAGAAATCAAGAAGTTTAGTGGTGAGTACCACGATTGGCAACGGTTTCACGATGAATTTGAGGCAACGATAAATTCCAATCCAAATCTGTCACTAGTTGAGAAATTCAATTATTTACGATCGTTGTTATCTGGGAATGCAGAAACTGCTATTCAGGGATTGACTCTGAATGCGGTTAATTATGAAACTGCATTGACTATTTTAAATGAGAAATTTGGTGACCCTCAACTCCTTATTGAAGAACACCTGAAGAGTCTGCAAAACTTACCAGTAATAACGAATCAATGGGATTCGAAACGGCTGGAAATTTTTGTGAATGACATGGAGATTAATATGCGTGGTCTGGAAACGTTAAAGACTCCACCAGTAGTGTATCAAGCTGTGCTGATGCCATTAATACTATCTCGACTGCCGAGAGAAATTTCTGTGGAATGGAAACGCCAAAATCCAAACCGACAGAAAGGTATGTATGAATTGCTGTCATTTCTGAAGACAGAATTAAGAAGTCGAGAAGTATCAACGTTTGCATGGAGAGAAAGAAAGTCAGTACCTCCATTTCCATCTAACAGGAAGACTGTTCCACGAGGACAGTATACTACAGCCGCATTACAAGCTACGGTAAGAAAAGCTTGCTTTATTTGTGAGGAGGATCATGCCATAGAAAACTGTCCTAAGTTTATTCGCATGAATCCTAAAGAAAGAATAACGAACGTGAAGAGGCTGAGATTATGCTTCTTATGCCTGAAGAGAGGCCATTCAGTAGCATCTTGCAAAGCAAAGCTGAAGTGCCGAATAGAAGAGTGTTCTAAGCGTCACCACCCGCTGATTCATCTAAACCAAGATAGACGTTCTGTAAGTGAAAACCAACCCAATATACCAGAAGAGAATAAAGTTCACGTTACCCATGCTATGGTTGGTAATCGAGGCACGTTGCTTCAGTCAGCCCGTGCGAGACTGTATAACGAGGAAGGAAATTCGATGATCATCAACTGTTTATTTGATAGTGGCTCACAACGTTCCTTTGTGAAGAAGAGTGTTGCAGAAGCTTTAAGCTTAAAAGGCCCTTACGAAACAGTGAGCATAGAATCTTTCGGAAACATTAGTAGTGAATGTTTACGAGTTCGCCGGGTAAAATTTTGGTTGACATCCGTGAGAAACACTTCTCATAATAAACAAATGGTGGAAGCATTGTGTTTAAAGAAAATCACTGACCGTCCAAACGTCCGTTTAGATATCAAACAATATAGCCACTTCACGTCCTTGCAACTCGCAGAAGATTTTACTGATTTATCTTCTACCTTTGATGTGCTTATTGGCCTGGACTACTATTATGACTTTATTAATCAGGTCATCATAAAGGGTCAAGAGGGAGAACCGATGGCAATACATTCTACCTTGGGATGGATCATCTGTGGTCCGATTCCAGGAAAGGTTATGACAAAAAGCATCAAGACGTTGTTTGCAAAAGTAGAAGATCATCTTGATGATATTTTGAAAAAATTCTGGGATATGGAAGCCATCGGAATAAAAGACGAAGAAAAGGGAGCTGATTCAAAAGCCTTACAATTGTTTGAGAAGACAGTGCGTTTTGACGGGGAACGGTACGAAGTACAGCTCCCCTGGTCAAACGAAGAATCACAACTGCCAAACAATTATAAGCAGGCATTGGATCGATTAATTCAAACAGAACGGAGCCTACGTAGAAACCCTACCAAGGCTCAGTTATATGATAACGGAATGAAAGAATACTTAGAAAATGGATTTGTCGAAGAAGTGAATGACGTAAAAGGACGACCTGGAAGAACGTGGTATCTACCACATCATACCGTTCTAAGAGAAGACAAATCCAGTACGAAATGCCGGATAGTGTTTGATGGGTCCGCGCAATTTCGTAATGACTCCCTGAATAGACAGTTAGATCCAGGACCTCCGCTTCAAAATGATCTGGTCCAAATATTATTGCGCTTCCGCAGATTTCGTGTAGGACTGCAAGCAGACATATCAAAGATGTTCTTGCAGATTGGGCTACATGAAAAAGATCGAGATGTTACTCGATTTTTATGGAGAGAGTTGGGATCTCAAGAAGCACCGCGAATATTCCGCTTCAGGCGAGTATGCTTTGGGCTTACTTGCTCGCCATTTTTAGCAATGAGCGTGACAAGACGTCACGCATTAAATCATCTACAAGGATTCCCACTAGGGGCGAATCAAGTTTTGGAGAATATGTATGTGGATGATATCGTATTCTCAGTTGATGAAAATGAAGTGGCCATGGAAACTGTGAGACAGTTGATGATGTTAATGAAAAAAGGCGGATTTCACCTGACTAAATGGGTCAGTAATATGAAAGCGGTGTTAGCAGATCTACCGGCAGAAGACATAATAGGCAAGAACACTATGATGTCAAAGACATTAGGTATCGTTTGGGACTCGGCAAACGATGAATTAGCTTACAGTGTTCTACCAGAGGTCGATCCTTGGTCGCGTGATACAAAACGTCAATTGATAAGTGTTACTGCAAAGTTGTACGATCCTCTTGGTCACCTCTCTCCATACATCATAAGGGCGAAGGTACTATTTCAAAAGTTATGGAAAAAGGGTTTAAATTGGGATGATGAGTTACCATCAGATCTGCAAAAGGAATGGCAGACATGGAAGTTGGAATTATGTGATATATCAGATATCCGAATTCCAAGGTGTCTCATCCCATTTCATGGTTCCACAATAAATAAAGTTGAGCTGCATGCGTTCGGTAACGCATCGGAAACTGCCTATGGAGCAGTGGTCTATTTAGTAGTTATAAAAGAAGACCACAGTACAATATCTAATTTGGTAATGGCCAAATCGAGGGTTGTACCTTTAAAGAAGATGACACTCCCTCGTTTGGAATTAATGGCAGCACAAATGGCAGCAAAATTGATAACCTTCGTCAAAGACGCATTGAAAATGAGGATCGACAGATTGACTTGCTGGACGGACAGCAAGATTACGTTATGTTGGATAAAAGGCACGTCAAGAAGATGGAAACCTTTTATTAAAAACCGAGTTGAAAATATTCAAAAATTAGTGGAGCCGTCTCAATGGAGACACTGTCCAACTAATTCAAATCCGGCGGATATACTGAGCCGTGGTTCAACAATAACTCGACTACGTTCAAATTCATTGTGGTGGAGTGGTCCTACTTGGCTAATCGATGAAGATAGTTGGCCAAAAGATCTAGAATCGGCGAAGCTAGAGGATTATGATGTAGAGTACTGTGTTACAGAAGAGAGACGGTCAGTAAAAGTGTTAGCGGAGCTGGTGGAGAACATCAGCTTGAATCCAGAACGATATGAACATTTGGACCGTCTGTTACGAATAACGGCATATTGCATACGGTTTGGAAAGAATTGTCGTCTACCTAAATCAGAGCGTCTGGTAGAATACCTTACACCGTTGGAAATGCAAAATGCCGAAAATCATTGGATCCGCAAAGCGCAGCACGAACGCTTTGCAAATGAGATCCGCCAGCTATCTAACGGAAGGCAAATTGCTGCAAATAGCAGATTACAGCAATTTGATCCATTTATAGATGAACACGGACTACTGAGAATTGGAGGACGCCTTCAAAATTCTGATTTGCCAGAAAACACGAAGCATCCAATACTTTTGCCGGATAAACATCCTATTACTACGGCAATAATACGAAGATGCCATTTGCGGCAATTACATAGTGGATGTGAGCTTACACTGGCAACACTGAGACAACGATACTGGATCTTGAGAGGAAGGCGAGCAGTGAAAGGAGTCATATATGCTTGTCCATGCTGTAGACGGATAGAGTCAAGACCGTTTGTCGCAAAGATGGCTCCTCTACCTGCGGATCGCATTCGAGTTACACGGCCGTTTGAGAATACTGGTTTAGACCTAGCCGGACCATTTTTTACACGTAAAGGAAAGAAAGTGAACAAGAATTATATATGTTTGTTCACTTGTATGACAACGCGGGCGGTGCATCTAGAAGTTGTATCTGAGATGACAGCACCTCGGCTTCTACAAGCATTGAGACGTTTTATAGCACGCAGAGGTAAGCCTCGCGTATTACAGTCCGACAATTTTAAATCATTTAAGCAACTGGATAAAGACCTACGTCAGTTGGTTAGCGTGGAATTGGTGGACAATATCGCCCGTGAACTTACATCCCATCGTATTCAATGGAATTTCATCACGGAAAGAGCTCCGTGGATGGGCGGATACTGGGAAAGACTAATTCGATCTATGAAGACTTCATTGAAGAAGGTTCTTCAAAATTCAATGTTGGATGAAGAAGAATTAAGGACAGTCATTTCTGAAGTTGAGGCGAGAATGAATTCGCGACCACTGACTTATATCACGGATAATCCTAATAATCCTGAAGTGCTCACTCCGTACCATTTTTTGACGGGTACCCATTATATTGATATTCCTGAAATAACTAAAGATGAAGATGAATGGGTACCGAAAACACAGTCCACGTCACAACTCATGAAAAACTGGAACTTGAGACAGCGTCTAATTGCGCAATGGTGGAAACGCTGGAAAGCAGAGTATGTGATCAATTTGAATATCAGACAAAAATGGTACAATAGTGGTAATGCTCCAAACATTGGAGATATTGTATTGGTGAGTGAGAGTAATGTTCCCAGAAGAAATTGGAAACTGGGAAAAATCGTGCAGTTATATCCCGGACAAGACGGGATAGTTCGGACTGTGAAAGTGCAGCTAGCTGGTGGTTCTGTCAACCGTCCAGTATCTAAATTGCATTTGATAGAACCAACCAAAGTGCAGTGATGGACTGCGTCCATCGGGGCAGGAAGGATGTTAGAAATTAGAATTCATTTGCACATTTTAGATACTATAAATAACTTGTTTACACGAACGCTTAGCAATTAACTCCTGGCAAACGCTACGTCGAAAACTGGAAATAATTGGCAGTTGTCCAATATTTGCTCTCTGCTAAAAATAATTGGCAATCGATATTGCCAGTGAGTGTGTTGGAAACTCTCAATTCCTGGAATTGAGGTTATATTTAGATAGCAATGAAAATACGTCATTGTGCACGAGAAGCGTGTATATATATGAGAGAATAAGAGCAGTTAAACAGAGTTGTTGGATATTCTGCGTAGAAGAGTGGTGTAGTCAACCGCCGCTTGTAAAGTGATTCTGCTTGAGCGTTATTGTTGAGTTCGTTGAGTAAAATTGTTTCTCTCTGATTGTCGTTATTGCTGAAGGCAATAAATTTGTGCGGACTGATATTTGCTTGGAGGCAGTAGCTATCACAAGGGAATAAAGAACCAGAAAGGGCGCCATTCGCTACGAGGCGCGAAGAACTACAGTCAGTATTGGAACCTGATTGTTAGTTATTAAAAGTGTAGTATTGTTCCCTGCCTTTATTACACATTGATATACTGCTCGTGTGATCAAGGAAAGACAAGCATTTAAGGGCTGTTCATGCTTATTGGAATTTCGTAATTCGCGACAAAAACTGTACAGGAAGCCTTTGCTGTTATTGATTGTTCAATAAGCGCACACCAAGTCTAGGAGGGGCCACTAAGCGAACAGTAACATTACCGATTTCATTTCCTACATTATTCATAACAAATGAAGCGATTTCAGATATTTAAAACGGTACACATACATGCATACGTACATACCAAGAAAAATTCTAGAGCACTGGCAGTGACTATGACTGTGTACCGAGTTTTCCTTTGAGGCTGGCGGGTATGCTTCCGTCTCGGGGCTATCGCCCCGGACACTGCAATCTATGGTAACCTTTCGACCTCTTTCGCTCTTTGAAGAAGATATTTAAGATAATAAAGGAAAACAACAACAACAACGAAGTCGATTAGTGTTTATAGGAACGTGCTACCGACAATCACCGTGATAAATCATACCGCGGTCGACAACCAACCGAACACCATACCAAAACCAACGAATCTTCTCTTCTACGTCAACCAACTACCGTAACCTTTAATTCTGACGATCAAGTATCACACAACTCCTTTCTGCCGATCGGTAACCAGATCTTGCGGTGGTGGCTCTTCCTCTGCCGTGCTTGGAATGAGTGATGTTTAAGATTTCCTACCGTAAGGTGCTGACATCTATCCGTCTGTTACAACTGCAATAACTACTTTGTAAAATATAGGCGGGGCACTATACTACACTTTAATAACTAACAATCAGGTTCCAATACTGACTGTAGTTCTTCGCGCCTTATTCGTCCTCTTGACGAATTGCGTTTTTACTGCTTCTGTGATTCCGGACGTAGCTGACGCGTCAGCGCCAACATAGCACACAATCTAATTATTTCCGCAATGGATATACAACAAGTAGTAGAAACAGTCTATTCACAGAATCATAAGCAAACAAAGGAGAACGATCTTTCCGCTGGTATTCTTCCAAAGTACTGCTCTACTGGTCTTTCTTCACTGATCTTTCCCAGCTTCTTCCAGCAGTACTGCTATACCTTTCGCTAACGCATATTTTCCGCAGATTGGTTCAAGTTCTTCTTCTCTCATATATATACACGCTTCCCGTGCACAATGACGTATTTTCATTGTTCTCTAAATATAACCTCAATTCCAGGAATTGAGAGTTTCCAACACACACACTGGCAATATCGATTGCCAATTATTTTTAGCAGAAAGCAAATATTGGCCAACTACCAATTATTTCCAGTTTTCGACGTAACATTTGCAAGGAGTTAATTGCCATGCATTAGTGTAAACTAGCTATTTATAGTACCTAAAATAGCTACTAAATGTGCAAACAAACTCTAATTTCTAACATACTTTTAACACAAGTGACTACACTGACTAATAATCATAGAACATCAACCAAACGCTCAACAACTTAAAACTGAAATGGAAATTATACCAGTGTCCAGCAATTTTACACTAACTGATAAAAAAACATACAATCTCAATCAAACGACCGAACAGCGAAGTTTATTATATATAAATTAAACACAAATCTACCATCAGTGAAAAATCACTTACATTATAAGGACAAATAAGCTTCTGATATTTTTCACTTTCAAAGAAACTATAGACTGTAATAAAACTAAACAAGAATATTAGACGCTACTAAGCGTAAATAAAAGAAACAGTATTGAAATGTTGATGAAATCTAAATGTAAAATTTGTAATAATAGATGGATATGTAATATTGCTCTTATTTTATCCCTAATATAAAAAGTTACTTTATTATTTATGTATATTTAAAAGTACAGTTTTAAAAAGTAGAACCCGAGATTACAATAATAATCATGCACTGACGTTAACTATAGTTAATAGCGTAAAGCTTGCTTCACGAAAAACGGTCATCGCAGAATTGAAGGCGGAACCATAAATCAGAATTGATCATCAAATTGCGCATTTGGCCCTCAATCGTGAATTCTCGGAATGTCTTTGTTTAATCGCATTAATCAACATTAAAAATTTTCTTAAACCTTTATTTTCACAATTTAGAAAGTACTGTATTTTTTACTAAAGTATTAATTTTGATGTACATTTTTCATAATATTTTTTTAAAGTTTAATTATTAAATTTTTAAAATATTTACTAATTACACCTACTGTATATTTATTGATGTTGTCAAGTTGGATGGATTGGATAAAGTGATAATTTACATTTAGTCTTGATGTGCACAATTTTGTCCAAGGTTTTTGGTAATGGTCGATTATTTTCTTTGAAATCCACATCAATTAGCACATTTTCTGGTAGCTGTCTATGCTCTGGCCACGTGGAACAATATTTTAAACGTGTCATCTGTACAGTCCAAGAAGGCACTAGCTTGCAGGTATAAATAAGTTGTTGAATGTTTTAGAAAAAAAAAAGGATTTTATATTTTAAGAATCAGCTATCTCATGAAAATGGAGGCGGAACTTTCAGTGGTTTTATTCCAATAAAAGAGTTGGAAATTTCACATAATCCGAGCAGCAGTCCTGGTGGGCAGAATGCTAATCGACGTATGTGTGAACTGTATCTCGTTTAAATATTTGACAATGTTAGCTAACAATGCCTTTTGTTATTACTGTGTAACTGATTATTCACAATAACGCTCCTTTGTTTACTACTTTAATTCAGATTTACTAACTGAAATTATGGCCATTGTTGTTGTCGTTGTTTACTGCTGCTGATGCTGTTCGCATGGGTTTTAACAATAAATTCTTTTATCGGTGTATTTTTTTTCTATTTTCAGGAAATACACGTGTCGAAGTACGGTTTCATGTCTCCACGGCGAAGTGGATTCCCCAAAAAATAAGAGACCAATTCATGAAAGATGTACAACTTTATAATTATTTAAATTATATACGTTCTGTGTATTGATTGTTGCCTCAATTTTATTGTAGTATTGTCATAAATTGACAAAAAATGGCATCTTGTGCATACGGAGTGAGCGCACTCGTTCACAGTTTTTAAATTTAGCCGACTGTCTGGATAAATTGAGATATTCAATACGAGAAAGTGAAAAGAAGTTAAATGTGAAAACACCCGACGCTGAAACTTTGGAATTAATTAAATGGAGGTAATTAAATGATTATTAAATTTTATTCAAAAATTTTTAAGATTGATTGTAATATTGTATTTGCATTTTTAGGCAAATTAACGCTGCCAGAAAACGTATCGAGGCGAAACGTTGGCGAGCTCAACTGAAGATGACAAATGATGATTTTTGAATAAAAATTTAATTTTCTTTTTTTTCTTGCTTGACTGAATTGAAGTTGATAAAATTCATTCATAAAGTAAGAATAAAAATAACAGCAGTAGAATTTATAGAAAAAAAAAATTTTTTTTTAAATGTCGCATAATAAATTTTGCATTGCTAATCAATACTGATCAGATGTGCAGGTAGAATTAAAATTCTGTCTCAAGGTAAATTCAACAGTAAAATTGCATTTTCTGATTTTATTGAATGAAATTTAGAAAAATTGATATTTCGCTTTTATTGATGCATAAAAATATTTCAATCTTCACTTATAAATAGTTAATGAAAGTTGGTAATTTGGCATAGATGATCGGATCTGCTCTTGTTGGATTTCCATCGGTATGGCTTAGTACACCATATTGAACCCATTTTCCATCCTTTTTGCACATCAACGGTCCTCCTCCATCACCCTGACATTTGAAATTAAGAGAAATTATTTATTTAATATGAAAAAAAAAGAAGAAAATAATAATCAGCTTATGCAACTTACCAGCCATGGTCCATCCTCAGCTTTTCCAATAGGTTTAGCGCAGAACATGCTTTGAACGTAAACATTTTCACTTTTGCAACATTTATATTCGACTGGCTTTACAACTTTTTGACGTAATACGTTGGAAAATTTTCCTAAAATGAATTTGCATAATAAAAGAAATTTTTGAATATAAAAATTTAAAAAGAAATTTACCATTGTGCACACCCCAGCCTGCTACGTAGCATTCTTTTCCAAATGGTATTGGCTCATTTTGTTCAGGTAAGCATATGGGTCGGGCATTTTCCGATACTGGAATCGGATCTTCCAATTCTAATAGTCCAACATTGCCTTGATAATTGCTGACCACAAAATAATGATTTCCACCATTCAACGTATTAAATGATTTCACTTTTGTCACAATTTGAGTTGTCTCATTTTTCGTTATATCATGCCCACCAACAATTACGGTAACATTGTATTCCCACAGAGTTCTTAAATTATATATTTCATCATTGATATCAGGTTAAATTTGTTCGCATTAATTAAAGCTACCCGAATTCAATGATACAAGTTGCTGCAGTAAGCACCGTACTGATTGTCTCTTCTGGATATCGTTGGAACAATGTGCCAGCACAAATGCGAGTTTTTCCTGATGGATCATTTATTTTCAAGTATACCATCCATGGGAATGAATTTGGTACGGCTTCTCCATTGCCGGTTTTTGCTTCTGCTTTGGCTTTACCACAGTTAACTTCTTGGCCAAAGCCGCACTATGCAAAATCAATACTGCAGTTGAATCATTTTTGTAAAATGTGCATGATAATGCAAATGTTAATTTTAAATCAATTTTTCAAAGGAATCAATTAAAACAATACACAAGTATAATAATATTGTAAAGAGAATTGTTTACACGAAATGAATTTCATTTTAAATATAGTTCAAATTTCATTTGAAAAATAAAAGCAATTGGTTACTTTTTTCTCTTTCAATGATAAAATTACATCGTCAGAAATTACAAATAAATTACCTGCATGAAAGAGATTATCGTAAAAATAGCCAACAACAGTCTACCAAACATTATTACCGATCAGATTGATTCATAATTGATTTCGTGATTCAATTGCACGACTTGTATATTTAAATGAATGGCAGTGGTGCTTCCATTTAAGAAAAGCTATTCAAGACATCTTTTGAAAACAATACTATCACAAGCTTGTTTACAGGTAAGCTTAGACAAAGATCTTGGTGGTTTTACATAAACTGATATATGTATATATAATATTTCTTGTGCATTTTTGAGAAAGGTTGCATTTTTCCTTATCCTCCAAAAATAATCAACCTAGTTGAAATGGGCTTTTTCTTCTCATTTTGAATGCTTTAAAAAATAATATGCACGTGTCATAACATAAATATACTTATTTATTTAAAATGAAATGTTAGTCCTTTTTTTTCCAGTTTTTTCTTCAAATCCCTACTCATATGTAAATATGAAAACATATAAAATGATTCTTGCCAACAAAACGAACAGTTATTTTCAATTGAATTCTCTTCATTGCATGTAATCATTTATTTATTCACACTGTAAACAAATTTGTCAACAATCACAGAATGCATGGCATCGACAATAAATGCAAACATTGTAAACTGGGCGCGTAAATATAAAACGAGCTATTTTGTTTTGTTTTACTTTATACAAAATATTAAATTTTCTTTCTTGAGAAAGAGGATTTATTCAAATTAAACAAACATCCCATTAAATATGTTCAAATGTTTGCTACGAAAAAGAAAAAATACAGTGGCCAATGAAGTTTCATTATTCTACAAAAATTTGAATAAATTTCAAAGCCTATACAAAATATTTCTTCATATTTCATTAATTTTCGTGCATTATAAACTACATAAATATTGAAGAAGAAAAAAGAAACAATAAGTCGTCGTCATTCATACCTCAGAAATGACAAAAATAACATTTTTAAACAAATAAATTAATTTAAATTTCTATACACAGAAACAATCAAAAACAGCAAAAGAAAACACAAAAAAAAAGATAAATTCACTTTCGCACACGTAGGGATTTTGAAGTAGGAATTCGAAAACACTCAATTTTCAAATAATTGCAAATTTGTTTTACCAATAAAACTGACTGGCATATAAAACAAAACGCGCACCACACCTACAAAAAGATTTCAGCAAATAATATTCAAATTACTAACTAAACTTGTGGGTCACTTACTAAACAAATTAACAGCAAAGGATATTCATTTATAGCAGTATCGAAGTACTGATTAAAAAATAACGCCAACGGCCCACAAAATATTGAATCACTTAATTGCAACTCACTTTTAGTCATGTGACCAATCTGAAGAAAGTTTGCTTTTTAAATTTTAAAATTTCAACGCATTTCAAATAAAAACTTACAACTAATTTGCATGTAATTTTTGCCGAAACAATGCCAAACATAATAAAGTAGAGTACGATATGAGTTAAAAATGCATTGGATGTTGATTTGCAGAAAATTATCATGGGTGGCAAAACTACAGCAGCCAAAGGAACTGCAGGAAATAAAACACTTGTATCCTATAAAGTAAAAGTAAATAAAGTCAAAAGCATATTTTTTATTAAATTCAATTTAAATTGCCAAAACAGATTAAAAAAATAATAATAAATTACCGCAACGGTGGAACCATTTTTACCAACGCCTCCAGTGAAAACCACAGTCAAAGGTGAATAAAGTGCGATGACCGCTATCAGCGCAGCCAGTGCTGTGATTAGTATTTTAAGTTCAATACCAAACAGCTAAAAGAAGCTATTCTCCTTTTGAAATTATTTCAAAAGATAACAAAACTGCACTCAACCTCGTTTTTCCAAACTTCTGGGCCACAAATCGACGTCACAGTGCATATTGCCATTATACAAAACTGTGCTTCGATTACATCAAATCTGAAACGCATCATTGATGATACTAATCCTGAAACGATTGAAAACACTAACAAGTAAACTAAATATACATCAGCATATTTTATTTAAAATCAATTTATTTCTACTCCTTCTTAATCATTTGCAATTGCATCCTATTCAAAAAATTATAAACTACATGAATAAGATAAAAATAGTACCAACGAGTTTCATTCTATTTAACAAATTATATTTAAAAAAAAACAAAACTCAATTTTAAAAAACTCAAACTCAGAAACATTCTATTATAGAGTTTAGTCAACCCAATCAAACAACTTATATGTTTAAAATGTTAATTTTAAATTATTCAATCAACAAATAACACTACTGATAGAATATGCGAAAAATAAATGTCAAGTAAAACAACCTACCTGCCAAACCGTAGCATTCCACTAACATACGCTTGCCAATGAGCACAGTAAAACATCAACGTAGCAGATACCCAAAACAGCATGACTACAATTGGATAGTAACCAAGTTGCAATGCCATGCAAATCTGCATGACAATAAATGCTGAAAGTAGAAATTTTATTGTCATAACATAATCTGAAAAAAAGCAGATCAATACTTTGTGAAATAGAATCACATCCATGATCGAATAGTTCGCCTAATGGAGTTGCAGTTTCCGTTCGTCGAGCTTGTTTGCCGTCAGTGGCATCTAATGATTGATAAAAAAACAGAGACAATGCACAAATCATATATACCCAAAACGGGGCCTAAATTTTTATATTAAATTATAAATAACAGATTTGAATCGTGTTCATCATTACTGTTTGCTTAGCGTCAGGGGAGTACCATGCTAAAATCAAAGTTGACACAACATTAGTCATAAGGCCGACAAAAGTTAGAGCATTTGGTGCTATCCACAATGGATAGCGCTCCACTAGCCAATTCCAAAAATTGTTCATGAATAATTCACTCAAAATAGATCGATCTTGGGAGCAATACCTATGCTCCAATAATCGTTTCAGCTGTGCCTGAGACAACATGGACTCTTCTTTAAAGGCAGTAACAATGCGTTCAAAAACCTCAAACATTCGAAAAACCTACTTAGTTAACAAACATTATATTTCAGTTTGTCATAACTATAGTAGGGAAAAAAACCAAAGCTGCTCAACGAATCACTTTGAAACATTAAGTGCCACAATCACCACTAGATTACCGTCTACAGTATCCCAATAATAAATAAGTTCAACGCATAAAGAAATTTATAAGGCGTTGAAAAAATAAAATTTTTGGTACATGCAAGATAAAGTAAATAGTTAAAAATAAGTTTTATGATTCATGAAGCGATTAATAATTTTTTTTCATTTTTATAATTACAATAAAATGCAATGCAATTTTCACATAAAATGCGCAAGCATAAAATTTTGCACAAACAAATTTACATTAATGCAGAATGACATACAACTAAAATTAAATAAAATTCTCTTTTCTTATATGATTTAAACATTGAAAAGTTTAACATTGTTTTCTTCTTTGAAAATCCGTATGATTATGTTCGCGTTTCATGTTTGTTTGCATGATATATGCTTAATGAACATGTGTGTCATTTCTCGGGTAGACGCCTTTTACTTGATCATATTTTCATAAATCTTTCTGAGAATGATTCTTCAAATGAATTTTCATTTCATTTTTTCATGAATTTTATTCTAATTTTCATTATGATTTGTATTTAAATCCATTTTATTTTATCAATTCAAATATGACTGAGAAATGGTATTTGGATCACATAGGTCAACTTCTGCAGTATAAAAATTTGGGTTACGTCAAACTGGGTATAATGTGAATTGTGTGTAATGTGAAACACAGAATGAAATAAACGTTTCCATTCTTATTGTAACACCCGGTGATACGGTTAGCTTTTGTCGGTCACACAAGCGAGGCATATAACTGATATTTAATGTTTATTCACAAACAGATACAAGCACTAACAACACACACACACACACACACACACAAGCGCGTAACTACTATGCTATCACACAACATGTCCCAATCACGATATATTATATATTAATGTTCGTACTGCTAGATCGACGCTAACGGCTATTTTAAGTCGGCTAACGTAAATAATCAATCTTGAATTGGCGCCCGCCCTATTTTTCCTTTTCCATCTTCTTTTGATTGCTTTCGTTTTAACAAGCAATAATATTAGTTATTGATAAGTGTGTGGCGGAGCCAAGCCGGCTACCGACAATTAGATGAATATCTGCACATCAGCATATAGGGTTACAGTGGTATCGATATCGTACGAGTGATGCAATCATTATTATTAATACAGCAACTATGTAACCAACTTCCTTACGTGATATATAATGTTGCGATTTTCTTATAATAAACTGAACCACTACAAGTGAAAATATTTTATGCGACACTTTTGATCACTGTTAAATTTGATATGTTTGTTAATAATAAATATTTCATTTGAGTATTAAATAATGAACAGAACATGATAATGAAATAATGAACATGATCAAATTTGAAAAAAAGAAAAACAGTCAAGCCAATTGATTTATTACATGCTCGGGTGATTTAAAGTTTCATTTCAGAATTGCAAGAATTATCATTTAGCAAATGCTGCTTGGAGAAAACTGTCATACAACATATGTTGCTATTTGACAAAAGTTTCAAATTCTGTTTTCTCTGTCGACTGATGACAACTGATGTTGAACAACTAATGATGTTCCCATGCCTAAAAGATGTGACAACTTAAGCTGTAATACGACAAGCATTAAAAACATTTTAACTAGAAATATTTGTATTACTTTACATGATATACTAACATATCACAGTCATTTTATTTGTAACAAAGAGCAATACAAATATTTATTTATTTAACTAACATTAATTGGTGCTTGGAAACTTTACAAAATAATTAGTATTTTAAAAACTTATTTGAATTATTTTACTTAGAAAACTTATATTTCAATAATTATCTGAATAAATGCTTATCTTTTTAGAAGTAAAGCGAAAAAATGAACGTTAGATCAACTAGTAAAAGTAATAAATGATTATGATAAATGAACAAAAAAATGAATCGTTCACTTTATATTTCAAAAAGAATAGAATATCAGTTATTAAAAACTTATCATATAACTATTACCACATTATTTTAGGTGACAATTTTTTTTCCTGATTTCTCCAATGTATCTGCTTTTATTTCTCTTTTATTATAATTTTATAATGTGAAATAAATTTCCAATCTATCATTAATTTAAACAAAATTTGAAAAGTGCGTGTATAAAAAACGTTTTCTCTACAACTTATTTTACTTTCTTTACAATAAATAATTTTTTTATACTAAAGCATAAAGTTGTTGAAAGCTGTTGACACTCACATTTCATTTACATATGATCATTTGTAATACGTTCTGGTCATCAATTTTTTAAACATCTTTTGTAAGTAACTTTCATTGTGTATTTGTGGTATGTAAAATATTACAAGCAATTTCCAGGATAATTACCAATCATGTAGCATTCATTTGTATAAAAACAACAATTTATAGACTTATAATTTTACTTATAATTATCGTATCAACCATAAAACGGTGCTAAAAATATTGCATTCTCACTAAAGACGATTTCCAAACATAAATTCAGAGAATAGTACGTAATTAACATTATGTAGTGTATGAGCACATCAAAATCATTTATTGACATTTGTATTGCTGTCGACAATGCAGATGCTCATCAAACGATACAACAAGGTAACACTTGAACGGAAATAAGATTCTTCAAAAAAAAAGATTGAAAAATTCCCGTGTTCTTTAGTGCACGCTCATAAAGCAAAAGTAGTAAGGAAATTAAACTTAAAATTAAGCATACACCAGTGTTAGCGTAATCATAAATAAACTATCAGTTATTCATTTTAATTTAACAAGAACGTCAAAGGAATAAAACGGTTATACATAGTCCATGCAAAAAAACAATTCATAGCAGTATAAACTACATGTGGTGCCAATGAAAAATATCAGGAAAAAAATATGTATCGTAAAATGAAGTAAAATACCACGAGCTAATAACAAAAACAAAAACTTAAAACATTCCAAAAACAATTTAAAATTTATTTTATTACAACACTGAAGAATATAAAGCTTTGTATAAAAAAAATTATTCGACATTTTCTTCAGAGTAATTTATTCTCATTATTACAACTTCATTTCAACATCTGTTGCTTGAAGCTTGAATTTATTGACAAATAAAACACAATCTTTGGTTCATTCTTCAAGAATTAACAATCTTTCACAATGTCATGTAAGAGATATATATTTTTTTTATAATATGATATAAAAAAAGCGACACGAATCATGTTTATTATAACAGCAAATAAATCCACCCGAATATGAAACAAAAATATTTCCTTACAATATATCTTTATTCCGTTTTTCAATCATCTATTTCTCTGGTCATCATTTGCAGTCGTCTTTCGGCAACTTTCCTGGCATCAACAAATCCATGCTTGCCTTTACTAAATGAATTTGGACCAGAAGAAGTAGGAGTGTCGCGTCCAAAGTTGCGCATTCGCCTCTTGCACTCCGCTGGCATTTCCTCAGCTTCTTTACCATCTGAATCATCATCAAAAACATTTAGCAGTGGTTTTAACAAAGTTGGGGCTTTTGGCGTTTCTTCTTGTTGCTGTTCGCTGGCATTGTCTGATTCCGTAGTTTTGTGAATTTTCAGTTTAATTTTAATTTTTCCCTTCGATGAAAGAGCTTTGTTGGAAACTTCTGTCGAAGCAGATGTTGACTGTTGTGCTTCTTCCATTTTCCGTTTGCCACCAACGATGTTTAACTGTTTTTCAGACATAGAATATATTATCACTAATAACTGAAACATTTCACGTCTATTAAATTAATAATTCACAGATAAAACATTCATTAAGGTTTCTTATCAGTGATTACTAACATGACAAAAATGTTCGAAAACTACTGTTAACAAGAGTATTCCTAATAGAATTACAGATATATTACACTGAAATAATTTATATTAGAAAAAAATTAACTCACTGCCTTTAATGCGCACTTTACTAACTGTACATTAAAACTTGAAAAGCAGGTCATTACATTACAGTATGAAATAATGATGATGATGTTAGTTTGTTTTACAGTATAAATGTCAATTTAGCGCTTACGTGTTACTAACAAGCACTGGTGTTCAATTTGTCACTTTGGTGGTGTTTATTTTGACCCGATTTTGTTTGAATTATGGGAAAATTTGGCTTAAAGAAACTGAAAGCTCATGGTAAAATTGGGGCTAAGGCGGTGGCAGACTCTTTCACTAAAGATCAGGTATCGACAGTCCAGAACAAAGTGAAGTTCAATTTGGACAGTGGACGAGGCTCAGAGGATGAAGGTGGTTTTGAATTTTTGACTCAAAAACGGTGTGACACGAACCCGGATAATGAAACCTCTGTAAAATCTGTTCAAAATCGTGATTCCGCTTCATCTGGTCTCAAACTTGTACCTAGCCAAAGTACACTTAACCGGTTGGAACGTCAGACAATTGTTTTGCATAAGAAACCTTTACAAACGGTGAATTTTTGTATCCGAGAGTCCGGTTGTCTGCTTTATGAAAATGCTGTGAGGTAAATGTATTTCTTTGTACAACGTAGTATAAAGTCTTAAGTGAGTTTTTGATAATGATCTTATGAAATTTATGAAATCACTGTTCATATCACGGTTACTGCTTAATTAACTTTCTTGATATATTGAATTTATATATATATATTTGTCATGCTTATGTTATGTTAAAGGGATATCTGTTAAATATTTCTGTACATTTTATTTTCTATTATGCATATTTTAGACTTTGGCATCATCGAAGTATTATTGCTGCATTGGCTGTAGTTTTGGGATTGTTTTTGATCATTTATCACTTACCTGGCCAACATCAGACGGTAAGCAGTGTGATTTTAAATAGCCGAATTTATTTTTAATTGAATGCATTAGAAATGAATAACTTGCGTATGAATACGTTTCACTTTTAAATTATTTATGAGGCAGGCATTCATGAAGTTCATGGATTATGCATTCTAATTAAGTGTAGTTGGTTTATTATATCAGATAGCAAATCAACTGTTATTTGTCATATGTTAAATTTTTGGCAGTAAATTACGGATAAATGTATCACTGTTAAAAAAATCGATAGGAAATTGTTTGCTTTGAATTTACGTAAGCGTATTGCATAACTAGTTTTAAGCGTAATATTGAAATTATGAAAACGAGTATTGAAATTTGATATTTTTTTGGGTGAAAAGATTATAGGCTATCTGTTGGAAAAGTATTTTTTAGTTTATGAGGATTGACATTTAATTTTATGAAGAGTCAACTGGCAGAATTGCTTATATATTGGTAAAGAATTTTTTTGGAAATAAGGTTTTGAATGACGAATGTAGCGGAAGTTTTTCGTTGAATATAAATATTTATATTTTGCTTAGAAAAGCATGCTAACAACATTCAAATGTTTGTTTATAAGGAATTTTTAATGCTAATGTTTTATGTTGATTAAGTGCGTGTACATAATTGGTTTTTTTACATTTACAATATTTGTACTGTATTCCTGATTTTCATGTATGATATTAGTTTATTTTAATTAGGCATTTTTTTGCGATCTGTGAAACAGACTTCTTAGAGTTTTTTTTAAAGTATAAATGGTTTATTTATTAGCTTTTTGTGAATTAAAAGTTACTTTTTAGGTTGTTAGATTGGTAGAGAAGAAGCTAATGTGGTACGCTTCTTGGATTGGCCTGGGCATATTGTCTTCCGTTGGGTTTGGTACTGGTTTGCATACGTTTCTGTTGTATTTGGTATGTGATTAAGGAGTTCAGCTGCCATTGATTATCCTTGCTAGTTATGCTGTAATTTTAATGTGCTAATAAATAATTCACATAGGTGTTGGTTAGCGTTTTATATTTATAGGTACATTGTTGCTATGGTGAAATGCGTGTGTGTGTGTTATATTTCTGTTAAATATTTTATATTGATATTTGATTATTTAAGTTTTAGAAATCAAGCTGTAGAAATGTTGTTTTGTGAAAATGCAAAACTGATTGTATAAATTAAACTTTTAGGGCCCACACATTGCATCGGTGACATTAGCGGCTTTCGAATGCGGCAGTTTGAAATTTCCTGAACCTCCTTATCCTGATGAGTAAATCAACTAGCATTAATATGTGAATTATGACGATGAAAATTGGTTGTTTTTACAAATTTTAGAATAATTTGTCCAGATTCAACGGTGAATGATTTGTTTAATGGAACCGTTGAAAATATGAATGGATCGTTAGAAAATAACATCGCTACGACATCTATAAGTATTTGGAGCATCATGAGCAAAGTTCGCATTGAAGCAATAATGTGGGGTGCAGGCACTGCTTTAGGAGAACTTCCGCCTTATTTTATGGCGCGAGCGGGTGAAAATAGAGTTATGTGGATTTTTTTTTCTGAAATTTTTTTTTTCATTTTAGCAAGATTATCCGGTCAGGAGCCTGATGATGAAGATTATCGCGAATTTAAACAATTTTTGGAACAGAACAACTCTGCAAAACAGCAGAGTAGTTACATTGACAAGTTGAAAGTTAGCATAGAAAGGATGATTGAACGGGTTGGCTTTTTCGCCATACTTTTGTGCGCTTCAGTAATGCAATCAATTTCTTCTGTCCTATGTTAATGTTTTTCATTTTCTTTTCTTTAACAGATTCCGAATCCTCTTTTCGATTTAGCAGGTATTACATGTGGCCATTTTTTGGTTCCATTTTGGAAATTTTTTGGCTCTACTCTCATTGGAAAGGCTATTGTGAAAACGCACATTCAGGTTGAATTCATGAAACAACATCTGTATTCTATCTATAATTTGTTGTTGTTGTTAATTTGAATATTCTTTGTAGAAATTTTTTGTCATCCTCGCTTTCAGTGAGCATCACTTTGAGAGTGCACTGCATCTGATGCAGTATGTTTATAGTTGGATTCATTAATTATTGATTGATTAGTGTGCTAATAAAACAAATTACAGACGTATACCTAAAATTGGTCCTCAACTGGAGAAGCCGTTTCGTGAATATCTTCATCAGCAGAAGGTGAAATTGCATCGCAAACATGATTCTCCTTTGAAAATGGCAAGTGAAATTCATTGTTCGCACATTTCAATTTATATATTTCAAGTTTGTTTTGCATTTCAGAAAGAAAGTACAATACAAATGGTCTTTGAAATACTGATAGTTGCAATGATTGGCTATTTTGTAATTTCACTGGTGAATTCCCTGGCTCAAAATCATCACCGGCGGCTTTGGAATAGGCGTAAAGAGCAGCGGGTCGATTCGGCACGAAAAGTGAAATAGTAATAATAATGTTATTTTCAAAGGCACTTATATCTTATACCATCCACTGCTTTTTTTGCATTCTGATGTGCTTTGTTGTTTTTATTTTTATTTTTGTTTTAATTCTTTACTTCTCATCCTGACTTTGAATTTTTTTTTTAAAGAAAACATGATTGCATCCGTCGTTATATTTATTAATTAATTGTCAGACAGTGCACACAGGATTGTTTTCTTGATCACTGAAATAAATCACCTAATAAGAACATGTATGAATGCACTTGTGGAAACTAATATAATATATGAAAATGTAAATGTAGTTCAATTGAAATTGCATTCAATTGCCATTAGTTACTAATTTAGTTGAAAAATTCAAAATCATCACAAATTCATCACAGTAGTGCTATTTTTGGAAAAGATATCTACCCAATCAAATTGAATTGACTGATATTAAGGATGCCTAACACAACAACACTTCTTGAACGACCTAAACGCCGGATAATGCGGCAACGCCAGGAAGAATCTTTCCTTCAAGCAATTCCAAGCTTGCTCCACCGCCGGTACTCACGTGACTTACTTTGTGTTCGGTTTTGAATTTCGCGCAGCATGTAGCCGTGTCGCCTCCACCTTAAAAGTGACAAGTGTTCGAAAAATCTAATTGATTCTTGTTGATGGGAAAGAATTTAGAAGTTGAAATCAGAAAATAAATATTCAAAAACGAAAATTTTCTTTCTAACTCAGCAATACACATAACCCCTTCCATATTGATCAATGCCTTTGATAAGAACGCTTCATTTTATTTGATAATTTGCATTATGATAAACTCTATCTTTTGATTTATATCTAATCAAAATTTATTCGCATCACGATTTTTACCCATAGTATCATTATGCATAGATTAGAAACAAAAATTAATTCCTTATTGCTAAAAAAAACTAAATACTATCTATAATCAACCACCGGTGCAACAGTGCAATACAATTGAGTTCAAACAATTTGAAAAAATATATTACAGGTGAAAACAAAAGTACTTACTCTCGTCATTAAATTACTCGTAACAAATTGTATTGAATTCTCACCTATTATAGTAGTTGCGCCTTTTTCGGTAGCCTTCACAACAGAATCCATCATTGCTTTTGTGCCTGCAGCAAAATTATCCCATTCAAAAACTCCAGGTGGACTACAAAGAAAAAACATTTTAAAGCCACCAAACAACAACACTGTTGTACAAAAATAAAATACCCATTCCAAACGATTGTTTTAGCTCGATCAATTGCTTCAGAGAAGAGCTTGCGTGTTTCTGGCCCCACATCGAGTCCCTATAAATAGATCACATGAAATAATTATGCAAATTTTCCTCTCAAAAAGGAAACAATTTCTAATACCATCCATCCATCAGGTATGCCAGCTTGCACAGTTGCACTTCCTACGGCTGCTTTTTCGTCAAATTTGTCACCAGTGACAATATCGACAGGAAGATGAATTTTCACGCCATTTTTCTTGGCTTTCTCCATCAATTCTTTTACAATTTTCGCACCTTCTTCATCAAACAAACTATTTCCAATCTAGAATAACATTAACTGCTTACCAAAAAAAAACATAAAACAAAAAAATCATTTCATTCATACGTTCATTCCGTGAAGCTGCTTGAGAAAGGTGAACGCCATGCCACCTCCAATTATCATTTCATTCACTTTATCCAGCAAGTTCTTGATCAGTTGTATTTTATCAGCAACCTTTGCGCCGCCTAATATAGCCAAAAATGGACGTTCTGGATTTTCCAATGCTTTAGCAAAAAATTGTAATTCTTTTTTCAACAAAAATCCCGAACATCGTACACTCAATTGGACACCGACCATTGAACTGCATACATAACATGCGTAATAATAAATATTATTTTCTTTCATCCAATCATCATTTGACGAACATTTACAACACAATTCTATTTACCTGTGTGCTCTATGTGCAGTGCCAAACGCGTCATTTACATAAACATCAGCAAGAGATGTTAAAGATTTCTGAAATTTTTCAATTTGTTCTTTACTTGCTTTGATCTGAAATAAGACAATTTATACAATGCTTTTTATTCAACTATCATTTCAAATACAATGATGTTTTTATATTATTTTTTTTTCAAAAAAACAAAACAAAAAGAAATTAAAATCACCTTTTCCCCAGCTTCATTAACACCTTTCCCTTCCTCTTCAATGTGAAAGCGTAAATTTTCCAACAATATCACAGAACCAGGAGAACAAGCTTTGCAAGCTTTCTCAACTTCTTCACCTACACAATCAGGCAAAAACTGCACATTTCTATATAAAAAAAAAACAAAACAAAATTCAATTAATAAACTGTAAATTAATAATTTATTAAAATCACTTGTTCAACAATTTGGATAATTCTTCAGCTACTGGACGAAGTGAATATTTCATGTTCTTCTGACCATCCGGGCGTCCCAAATGACTCATCAATATTAATGATCTCGCTCCTTTCTCTAATGCATATTTGATTGTTGGCAATGATTCTACTATTCTACAAATCAAAATCATATAAATAAATATATTTACAAATGTTCATTTTTAATCCTTCGTCTTTTCCTATAATTTTGCACCTTTCAATCTCGTAAAAGAGTAGAAACTTATTATAATATCTAGCTAAATATTTGTTAAAAAAGCATTATAAAATAAAAACTAATCCTTAATTAAGAAAATGAAATTCAAATTCTATATGATGATACACAGTAAAAATTTCAGAAAACATAATATTTAAAAAAAAGTAACACTACTTACCTTTGTGGATTTGTAATTTTTCCATCTTTCATCGGAACATTAAAGTCCACCCTAAAAACATAAGAAATAAAAATAACAAAAAAAATAACAAACATTAAGTTAAAAACCTTTTTGTTCAAAATTTCTTAAAAGAAAACGTAAATTTACATTATTTCAATAGCTATGAATTACAAAACAAGTTAAGCCTTACTTTTTGCCAAAAAGCTTTAAATATTATTTCTTAATCACTGGATTATATAACTGCAATAGGCACTTATTTTTCAGTTCACAATTAATATTCATTCCAAAATACAAACAAAATGCATAATCAAAAAAGTGACCATTACAAATAACAACATGATCACTGCTTTAGAGCAGCAACAGTCGTCAAATATTTCTATGAAAATAAGCAGTATCAGCGACAAGCTGTTCAATCAATCAATAATGTAACATGAACAGCGGCTAAAGATGCCAAGCACAACATCTAAGATGTTTCACAGCAGCATCCAAGCTCTTAGCATTTATTATTTTCATGAAACTCATTTAATAAATAACAACCACAGTAGCCTATCAACATTACTTATTATTTACATTATTATTAATTTGTATAATAATAAATAAAAGCTCATTTTGCTAATCAATATATTTCATTTATACTTTGAACTCCATAAAAGCTTATCATAAACAAAAATTAGCGCTAAAAAAATAAGAATGAAAACAAAGATCTAAACAAAAATTACATCAATACAACATTAAATAATTCAATAACTAAATTTGATAAAAGATGGCATTAACTAGCTAGATGAAACAATATTTAAAAAATAAAGAAAGACAATTAAACCACCCTCAATGAGTAATTATTCAAAATTATAATCAGAACAAGCTCAATCAATTAATATAAATTTATCAGCATTGAGCTCATGAAATAAAATGCCATTCATCATTCTAGAAACTTTAAAAATTGTTATACCTGATAATAACACGCTTTCCTTCTAAATCAACGTTATCAATTGCTAATTTGTTAAGAGCCATTATTGTCAAGTCTTGATAAACTAAAATGCAAAAGCAAATAATGTAACCTTACTGTAGTAAAAAATTTACAGGTATCTATAATAAAGTTTTTTAAAGAATTGAATTTAATTGTTAAACAGATATTTGATTTTTCATAAATGTATGCTCTTAATTAAATGATTATTAAAGGTGAATTTAAAAAATATATGTACATATTAATATCTGAAAATTCAAACGAGCCTACGCATATATGCTTCATTTCAGAAACATTTTAATAAACTTAACGAGTCATCAACATTAAGCTGAAGTTGTTCAAGCAGCTTAATTTCATTACTATGACTTTACATAATCTATTACCTTCTTTTTATTTTTATCTTTATAGTTTCGATTAATTTTCAATTAATGTGCTTTATTTTTCCAATAAATAATGTCATGAAATTACATTTTTACGATCATCAAAGTGTACTTTGTACATTTGTAAGCAATACTACCCTGATTTACAAAGGCAAAGTGTCGTGTATTATTACTGAGCGACAAATTCAATTCAATAAACTGAATTGCTTTCAGTCCGAATCCACACACAAGACCCTTCTGTGCTAACCACACAAAAAATAGGTCGAAGCTTCCCTATGTAAATTACGCAAACGAATGAAAACAGCATCATCTCTCAGCGAGCTGCTGATTCTTATGCATGATGCAATTCTCGCTAATCTAAGTAACAATGACGTCACTTACTACAGTAATTTAAAAACCAAGTACAAAAGAAAGCTGCGTTTTCAACATTTCTGCCCTACTAGTAGTAGCGATTGAACAATGCTTGTCGGTTCCACCAGATATAGGCTTCGCGACAATCAGACTAGGCTTCCATGACTGGTTTTCACCTTCGCACTTCGGATCATTCCTTTCGGCACGGAACAATGGGGATACTGTAACATTCGAACCTGCGTATCATGCTGCTGTAGTTTGGATTTGGCATTTTGTTGTTGTTGTGTGAATGATGAATAAAACATTCCTATCCTCTGTTGTTTGCGTCTTGTTTCTGTTCGGCACTCTTCATGCCCGAGTTGCCGCTAAATTTGAAGTCTACAGTCCACGACTGCGTCGTTGCAGTGAACATTTTCTAGTCCTCTGAGACGGATGCGTGAAGCAAGCAACTTACGGATAGTGAAGTAATGATGGCTTCAGCTGCCAGAACAAGGTCGTAGAAATTGGCAGTGAATCTAAATCGGCTGAATCAGCTCTTGAATGTGCTATGCATCGCCTCCGCTGATGCCTACGAGATTGAGGATCAGATCTGAATGACTGAGCTTCTGTATCTCAAAGCTGAGGCCCTCCAGACTGAGCTGGAAGAGGAAGAAATGCGAAGAGCATCTGAGGATTGGTCAAAGTATTGGAAGACCTTCAGACAACGAAAGGCAAAGGCGCGCGCCTTGATCCGCCAGCTGCAGAGAGTGCAGGAGGATGAACCGAAGGGTGCTGATCATGCCAGCCTGCCCGGTCAGTCAGCGCGCATCGGGAATGGGAAGCTGCCAGAGCTGAGACTGCCGCAGTTTTCTGGAGAAGTACTGGACTTCCCTCCGTTTTGGGCCTAGTTCACCGCGAGCGTCCATGACCGAAGTGATCTGAACGTCGCGACGAAGTTTGCTTACCGCAATTGAAATTCTGAATAACCGCTTCGGCCGCCCAGAGAAATTGGCTCGTGAGCACATCTTAGCTCTGTGGAAAGCACCAGTGTGCAGAGAGATGGCTCCGCGGAGCATCCAACTTTTGCTGAACGAGCTCCTTAGTACCTGAGATGCCTCACGGCGCTGGGCGAGGACCCATTTTCCGGTTCCTTCCCAGTGAGCGAAGCGTTGTTGCCTGTCATCAAGGAAAAGTTCCCGCTTGCTCTGCACAGAGAGTGGGACTTTATGAAGTAAAAATGAAACTTGCACAAATTGTCCACAGCTGCAACTTTCCAACTAAACCAAGGAGTGACAACTACTAAATTGTAAGCATCTGATTGAAGAAGAAAGAATTCAGGCCTGACAGAAGAAGAAACCTTGTGTGGCGATGGTATCTGAACATCAAATGTGCTTTTATAGGGTACGGTGGAAGGAAGACGAAAATAGTGTGTGTGCGTGGGCGTGATAGCGGTGTGTGTGAAGAAAGCTTGTGAGTGGCGTCAGCGGACATCTCTGTATATATCTACATTCCCTTTGTTTACTCTCTTGTATTAAATATATATATTCATATATCCGGACTTGCTATTAAATATACTACCCTTATCGTGTGTAATGAACAAGGCACCGAGCAGCGCTACACTTGGAAGGAATAGACGCTAACAAGTGGAATGAGACAATGGTTGAAGAAATCAATGCCCTTCACAAGAATGACACTTGGATCCTAACTGATCTTCCAGTTCGCCGAAAGGCAATACAGTGCAAATGGGTTTTTAAAAGTAAGACAAACTCAGATGGCGAGGTCAACAAATACAAAGCCCGACTTGTTGCCAAAAGATATAGTCAACGAGCTGAAATCGACTATTTCGAAACATTTGCCCCCGTAGTTCGATACGAATCAGTTCGAACACTTCTAGCCATAGNAGCTGCACAACAGCTTGGCATGAAAAACCAAAAGAAGAAAATACATTTCAAAAGCCAGCAGAATGGAAAAATGTGGCTAGTGAAGTCATAAAAGAAATCAGCAATGGTGAACAAGCCATAAACAACCCAATAAAACATCAATTGATTGAAATTAATCTTTTCTTTGTCTTCCATTTCCACAACCGTTTTTATTGCCGGATAACAGAAACAAATCAAGTTGCACAACACTTCTGCACTGGTGATGAAAATCAAAATAACCAAAATCACAAATGCCAATACAAATGTAATGTTGCAGCTTGATAGCAATTTTGACCACTCTTTTCTTCAACTTTACCAAAAACTTTTCCAACAAATGTATTTTCATCGCAAATCGCATTGGTAATATCCGCTCAAATATGTTGAACAATATTTGCCATTTTGGAACAATGCATACACTACAAACAACTTGTTTACTTCAAGCAGTTTCAACAAAATGTTAGTTATAAAAACAATGTAAACTTATAAATATCACACGATAAACTTTAAACGTTTATGTGAGCAAAGTAACTTTTAACTTTAATTTTAAGCATAATTGTGTGAACACTTTAAAAAGCTTTGTTGTTCATTTAATATGCATGTAAATTATTTTGTATTAAAGAAAATGCTGAAATTATCAAAGCTATACTCATCAGAAATCATATGTTATCAGAAGTTGTTTCGAATTGTGATGGCTTTTTTGAAATGTTGCACCCAAAATTCATGTTTGCCATTAAACAAGAGCAAAATTGTTAAAAGAAGCAATACATTTTTCAATGATTAATTTTTGCATATTAAGTAATATCCATTTTTTAATATTCAATAAGCATGCCAGTTTACTAGTTGTCTTGCCTGTACGGCAAGTCGACATGGGTAATGTAGATACACTGCACATCAGTCCATCTTCGAGGAGCATCTGATAGCAATATGTGAATGTGAACTTGTTTTATTGCTAACGTTATCCGGTCTGTGATAACAATAGTTAAGCAGTCGTGCATTCCGTACATTGTATATGTTTCAGCCATTCAGATTAGACGTCATTAGCAAGCAAAATCCTGAGTTATATACGCCAATAAAAAAACACTTATCATAAAAATTATAGGAAAACCATTTGAAACCAGTCAGTGCATAAAACACAAAATTAAATTTTTGAACCAATAATAAAACCACAGCAAAAAAGCAGTCCAAAATATCCCTTACAACACTTTGAACTGTAAAGTATAGTTTTCATTAATGAAAATCCACTACTCCAGACAATTCTACTACTTCTTTTTCTTGTACCTTGTCTCCTTTTACTTCACTTTGACCCTCCGGCGAAGCTTTTAACGGTTGTGGTTCATTTGCCATTGCACAATATGCTACAAGCCACCGCAAACAAGCAGAGAATTCTAACTAACCTTATTCTGTTTATCTTTGAACGCATATGTACTTTTTTGTTTAAATTTAATAATTTAATGTAAAACTTTTAAAGTATATTAAAGTATAGTTTTGGTAAAATTTTTTTTGTTTAAACTTATTTAATTTTGAACTGCTTGAGCTAACAGCAACTGAGCAACAATCATAACATTCATTTGCAAGAGATCATGCATTTTGTCTGTTTGTACTTGGCTTCATTTGCTGATTAGTTGAGAATGTAGTTTTAGGTGCATTTTTGATCTGATGGAAATGTGTTTTTGGCCCTCCATGATTCATGATATGATTAGCTGATAATTTCTAATATTTCATTAACTAATATTTTGTAATTGCTGCAATATTAAAACCTTCACTGGATAAATTATTTCTATTACAATTTCCATAACTTTAAGTGTAATTTTTAATAATTCTAAATTTTTATTAGAATTATATATTCACTTTATCAAGTTTTATCATTGTTATCCCAATGCGCCGTGTCATCCCAGTTGCAAATTGCTAGACCGTGAGCATGGCTTGATCAAAGTTGTGGTTTTGCCCCCTAATATATCGTCGCTTGTTCAGCCAATGGATCAAGCTATTATACAAAATTTGAAAAAGCTATATAGGAAGAAACTCTTGTGAAGAATTGTCCTTTCAGATGCTAATTAGATGACTTGGCTTCACTACATAGGAACGTAAATTTGAAAGATCGCTGGTATATGATTGCGTAAGATCGATTTCATGATCTGCTTTGCTCGTGTCATGGAATAAACTTCTTGCTTACATGTGAATCAACATAATGAACGTAATATGAAAAAAATCAAACGAATCAACAGACTGTGATGATGACTGTACAGCTGTAATAGAAATGTTCAAGAAATTTAAGTTATCGCGGGACAAAGTTGAACAGTGGCTAGCCGATGATGATACCTTATTATCTGAAATATTAACTGATGATGAAATACTCAAGGCAGTAGAAAAAAATGAAAATGAAGACGTGAATGTGTCAGATAAGCCTAATAAATGCCTGAGCCATTCAGAAGCCTATTCTTGCCTCACAGTCGGCTTAAAGTCAATGGAGCAGCAGAAAGAATTCAGCGCTATTCTGCTGTACAAACAGAAGCGTATTAACGATTATATAGAATATGACTCATACTAAACCTGGTGCTTTTTGAATGTGGCGCTGAAGAATATAATCGACCACGTTAACTTGAACGACACGTTGATTGCATAATTTTATTTATTTTATCATGCCGTGCTTCTCTTCATCATTTCTAAGGTTGAGATAATTCATTATGAATAAAGAAAAATCAGAATTATTGACATCTTAAAGCGTTAATTTTCAGCGCTTTGGATTTTCCAGGCTAATAATTTTTACAGCACTTCATTTATTGTTTATTACGTAATTGGAAATATATTTATTTGCTAATTTTTATCGTTGCTCACTTATTTTACCATCTTAAACATTTTTGTAACATGCAGTTTGCTACAATTTTGCCATAAATGCAATGGTAACTAATTTTCTGAAATAACATTTTAAAAAATTCCATTATTTGATTTTATCATTTTAATTTAACAAAATGTTTCTTTTCATAAAAGCATCACTCTGACATTGCCGTCTTAGCAAACTATTTTTCTAGCTATACTGAGGCCCTTTTTTTAGTCGAATTTCTTCATCTGTCGCGCTGGGCGTTGACAAATTACATAGGCACAAATCTTTAATAAATATTTGAGACTATATTAGCAACAACAAAATACATAGAAATTAACATAAAAATTAAACAATATGCAAATTATATAAGCAACAAACAACGTTGACATTTATATTATTAGGTTTGAATGCATTGCATTGCGATAATGTCGAATTTTTCTCTCATTACCTGCTCGTGCAATTTAGTAACTTTTTTAAACGCCGCGCAGGGGAAGAAACGAAACCGGTGCTGAAAATATACGGAGAAGAATGCAGCAGTGCATCGACCAACTTGGAAACTGCTGGTCAGTTTCAAATATACAAAAAGGTGAAAGCGGCAATGTTCAGAAGCCAGGCCAAACGTTTTTCTCCACCGCCAGCAACACGTCAGCAGCTGGAAATTCCAGCACACTGACGTGTAACGAAGTCTGGGCGGCGGTTTTTTATGTATAATAATGTACGTAATTCTGTTTTAATATTTTGTACAGAAGAAAATTTACGGGAGTTAGCTGATCATTCTGTCGGGTGCATGGATGGAACATTTAAAAATGTTCCTTAATGGTACCAGCAGATGTTCACCATTTATGTATTTAAAGAATCTAAACTAATATCGCTTGTATATAGCTTAGCTGTTAGAAAAGATATAGCTACGTATTGTGAAATTTTTGATAATTTAATTTCAAAAGCAACTGCGTTAGGGATTATCCTTCAGCCGCAAACAGTAATTTGCGACTTTGATACCGCCCTCATCCCTGCAGTGCAGGGATCGTTTCCTGGGGTCAACATCCAAGGCTGCTACCTTCATTTCTGCCAAGCAGTTCTGCAGATGGTGGCAGAACCTGGATTGCAGATCGGTAACCTTCATAAAGCGGAAACAAAGAAAAAGATCAAAATGGTGATGGCAACAGCATTTTGTCCGTTTCCTGAGGTACCCGCTTCCGTGGATCTGCTTGGCAGAAATGTTACGGGTTCAATGGCAGCCTTGTATGATTATTTCCGACGAGAATGGATGACCTTTAACAAACTGCCGCTCTGGAATGTATATAATGTACAGACACGTACAAACAATCATTTAGAAGGCTGGCACTTCAAAATAAACCAGCACGTGAGGAAACATCACCTCAGCTTTTACGAACTCCTCCATTGCTGTTTGATGAGCAGGGCTCAACGGAAAAGTTGATTCAGCAGGTGACATCAAAACGCGTTGCCGCCAATGATTTACGGATAAAAAATAATAAATATGAAGAGGTGCAGCTACGCATAACTGCGCTGACTGCAGAATATGTTGGCGGTAAGCATACAATAGAGCAGTTCTTGAAAGCTGTGTCGTATGATGTTCCTGAGCCGGCGGACTTCTGAGTGCCACCTTTCCTGCACCTTTATTTTAAAAGTTTTAAAAGTCAAATTTTGTTGTTGGTTAAAGTTTTAGTAACTGTACTTTTATTCGCTAAAATTAAAAAAATATAAGTACATTTAAAAAGTATATAATTTTTAAAAGTACAGCGATTAAAAATCTTTTATTTTTTCAAAAAACTGACCATTGATAAGAAACCAGCATTTGTCAAATAGAATGGCATCAGAGCAACAACCAATAAAATTTTACTGCGAAAAACTAAGTAAGGTTTGTTGGGGAAATCGGGTCTACCTTTCACTGGGTACCTTACCCACTGTGTCAGTGAGGCGTTCCTCAATCGTTTACCCACTCTCAGCAGGTTTTCAGAACCAGGAAATGGGTCAACTCAAAAAGTTCCTGGATTTTTGCTCAGGTTTTTCATCTAGCACTCTAATCAGCTCCTGTTGATATGCTTGTTTCTGGGACAGCTGCAACTAAAACCATTCTGCTTCGCGGATTTCAGTTGCCGACAGGAAACCGCTGTGCCTTCTCTGAGATTTGCAGTTGTGTATAAACCTAGTGCAGTACGCCGTCACTCAGAGTATTCAGTCAAAGGAATTGAAACGGTCAACTCTTAGAGCAAAACTCTCAACGTCGACTGCTAATATCAGACCCATATTTAGCTTAATTAGTTCCATCTAAGAAACAATCTTATATAATTGTTTGATAAGTTACTAAAAATGGGCTGAAATAAAGTGCTGCATAAATGCAACATTGGGCATTAAGGCCTTTGAGGAAAAGATTTCTTAAATTATTTTATTGTTCTTTTTTGTCAATAAAGGCTAATTCTCATGATATTGACAAAAGCAGCTTTTCTTTTGGGTTAGGCAGAGATGCATGTTGCATTTTGCACAATAAAAGTTTACAATGGCGGAGCAGAATTTGCAGCGTTTTTTCTTATCGCCTGCAGCAGGCCAATGAGCGACCTCATCATTACAAATATCAAGTCTCAGTGATATTGTTAAGTAGTCGGTCTTCTTTAGTTTTAGTGGCCATAGCTGTGACTGTTCCTGGCTTTCTCCTTCGCCGCGTAAGTTCTATCGGTTTATCGGCATAACACAAGGATGACGCTATTTGTGCTGTGAATGTCAGCAGATCCAAATGCTGAGAAGATCTAGCACTTCTTGTCATGTCTCTTCGGTATAGGAGTCATGCATTTGATACTGATGAACTTAGCAACCAGTAGAATAGTCGGCGGTCCCATTTGCGGCTCTTATGGTCTAATCAATAGAGGCCGGTGAGCAAGTTGCTAACATCCACATCACCCACTGATTTGTTGCAGTCATCCACAACTGCCGAAGAAGGGACTTCTATATACCTTTTGGTTTTCTGTCATACTATTTTTTCATCACAATCGGTTCAACTCGGACAAAAGTGGATGACATTGCCATTGCTCTACTGTCGTACAACTTGACGACAGTGAGGCTATGGTTGTCATATGTGATGGAAATATGGGTGCTTCTACCTTGCTTTTATAGTTCAGTGTCATCTTTTAGCTGTCCTCCTCTTAATCAGTTTGTTTTTAACGTTCCACAGCTCAGTATGCCAATTTCTTTTATCCTAATGTGGCCAAATTTTTTTTGTTCAAATATTTTTTTGATTTTGAAATTAACTCACATAACTGATTTAAGCGTTATTTACAAATAATAATTTGTTTTAATGCAATTATTGGCAGTTTAAGACATGTTGCCACATGGCAACAACGGTCCTTAAAGGGGGCAATGTTTTGAAGTCAGCATACAGCACTTTTATTACTAAAAATATTACCGAACAGTTATTACTAGAGCCCGGATTTTTAGGCACTAAAACCCTGTGAAATAGGCAAGCAAAAGGCAAAATAAAATTACAAAAAAGGAGTAAAAAAGGCATTTATTTTTTAAAAAAAGGCAAAAAAGGCAAATATCTGTATTGCCTAAATATGGTGAAAATGGTACATATATTGCATTAAATGGTTTATCTTGTCTGGTTGCACATAATTACAAGCATTTTTTTCAAGTTATCTGTTGTTAAGCTATGTAGTCTGTCCAAAAGAATATAATTTAACTGCAAAAAACTTCTTTCTACCTCAGCTGAGGTCACTGGTGCATACTTGAAGCAAACCCAGATTCAATATTCATGCCAATAAGTTGTGCATTGGATTTTCCTTTGAAGACTTCTGCGATGCTTTGTATTTCTTTAAGATCTTTGTTAGTTGAAATCAGTTAATCACATTTTCTTCGTATGTCTTCACCTACTTTGCCTGGAGTTTTATGAATATCATCGATTACTTTGTCGAAAACTTGCAACTTATCCACTAGTGTTTCGCTACGTTTCTCAAGGAAAGTGATGGCTTGTACGAAATTTGCAAAATTGCAAGCAATAAATACGAGATCACAGCGGAGAGACTCTTTCTGCACGACTTCATGGACTATTTTCACTGCAGTAGATTCTTCTTCTTCCAAACAGCCGATGATTCCTTGTATCTTTGTAAAATTCATCGCATAGTAGAAAACAGCAGAGAGCCATGTACCCACCTAGTCAAAATGGGCTGGGGAGGTAGCGTAATCTCGTCTTCTTACTCGCCTTCTGCTGGTTTCTACATTGGTTGTTAGAGACATGCGGCCACGGGATTTTCTCAGATATGCTTTATTCACTTTTGTCAGTGCTTCTGATACATCCAGAGTGAACTGCATGAGATCTTTTTGGCTGCCGCTGGCAGCTTCACTTGTTTTAAGATCTCTTTTGTATTGCAACCACCCGTTCACTACTGCGACGTGGATTATCCAAAAAAAATTCTTCTGTACCATTTTCTACTGCGGTGCTCTATCCTGTACAGTGCTCGCAACATGCCCGCCAAATCTACGCCGCCCATGTATTTGTTGTACTCTTTTACTATTGCTGGGTATGACATGTCGACCAAAGTTTTTTCTTTTTTATTCCACCTTTTTACTTTGGACACAGGCTGTGTGCAAGCGTAAGTGGAAGATAGGTCCACCATTGCACTATCGGACCAACGGACGATGCATTAGTTGTTTTCTGCAGTGGTGCAGACGTGGAAGGCACCCCGACCAACGTTTTCCAACTCTTGCTCTGTCTTCAATGGCGCATTCCTTGATCTGTTCTGACGAATGGTGCCGATCGTGTGGATGCCTTTTTTCAGTAGTCGCAGTTGCAGTTCGAGAGGCGTAAAATAATTATCGAAAAATATTTTAAAATTTCCATGCTTTGGTACCGTTTCACACAGCTTCATCACAACATCATAACTGAAGCAGCCACTTGGTTTTTTTACTTTCTGCAGTTTTCCTTCATAAAAGCAGAAGTCATACAGAAAACCTGACACTCCTGTCCGCTCGTTCACCTTGATGCCCCATTTTTTCAGCTTCCTCAACAGGTACAGCTTTTGTTGGATTTTTCCTTTATATGGAATGATTTCTTCTTCTATCGACTGATATTATTCTTGTTCCAAACTGAGGCATGATTGTCGGATGCTTTCAATCAGAGATCGTACTTTGAAAAGTCAATCTTAACTTGGGCTTTCTCGGTCAAGCACGTACCGCATGATCACCTCGACCACGCTGAACGGTCCTCTCCAGGGGCGACTTAGTTTCCCGCCGATCATAGATCTCCTTTTGCCGGCGCTGTCGCAGCCGGAGAGATTCTCTGGCGTTCGTGTTGATACACTGTAACCTCCGTTTCAGCTTCGTCACGTAGCCTCTCGGAGTCTTTCTCTCCGAATCCGGGGGATCCCCGTACATTATGTCAACCGGCAGCCTCGCTTCTCTGCCGAAGACAATCTTATGTGGAGTGACGCCTATGGTCGAATGAGCGCTTGTTCGGTATGCAAGTAGAACCATCGGTAGGTCAGGTAGAAAGTGCCACTAACAGCCAACGCTCGTCGTCGTCACCACTCCAGTTCTTTCGCGGGTCCTTCCATTTTCACTTCAGGATGCCATCCTGAAGATGCAGTTGCTCCTCTTGGCACCACAGTGTGCGCAGGGTCCAGCTAGCTCATGTTGGTCGCTCTGCCGGTCGGCTTCCCTTTTCTATCCAACGAATCACTTCTCTCAAGTCGTGGTCGCTGTGTTGTGCAAGCCGTACTTCTTGCGCGCTCCAGCTGGGTAACCACTGCCCAGATACCGTCACTTGGGCCACGTGCCCGGTCTCTTCCTCGACGGCCACACATTGGCGGCATTGTATCCAGTTTAAGGCGTCCGCGTGTTTTCGGCCGTATCTGTGCACAACCTCAAAGTCGTAGTCCGCGAGCACTATAAAGGTACCGCAGTACCTCCCTAAACCTGTTTCGACTCATTGCTTCTGCGATAGCATCACACCGCAGCTCTGTAGACCAGTACATGTAATACCGGCGCATTGGAACAAGACCCATTTTCAAAAGCATCCCAAGAAATGTTTCCAATTCAGATTCAGTTATCTGAAAATTCCAGTTATACTGGGTGGCATAACGTGAGATTGTTCAACAATGAGTTTCATAAATAATGAATTGAAGTAATGTCGGAAATATTCAACTGGCTCTCGCAAAACACATGAAGAACCAGATGCTGTTTCTGGAAATTCAACGATTATCTAGAAGTACGTGACCAATGACAACACACCCTTAAATCTCACATCTATAGGAGGCATTCTCTTCTTGTTCCTCCTACACTCTGCCTTCCCGAAGGTTTGAGTTCCTTCATCTTCAGACGTCAGCTCCACTGTACTTTCAACCACAGAGGAAAATCTCTGATCATCATCACTGTCCATTTCAGGATCAGATATATCAGCATCAGGCAACACACTGAGCTCTTGGATTACTCTTCCGCTTCTAGTGAGACGAATGTTCAAGTCGTAGTCCATAACGACAGCTGATCAAAAGTGAAAACAGCCATAACTTCTCACCTTATATATCGTACTCTGAGTCCTGGTCATTACAGATTTGTCATGTGTTCACCAAGAGAACCCTATAAGTCAACAGCATATACCAAATATCTAACAGCTGCCGCGCGCAAGGTATGATTTTGCAGGTCCGCTGTCGCGTTTGTCAGATAGCCGCGATAATGTTTTTCAGGGCAGTGGGTCCACTGTATTTCTGCCCTGACTGAGCCTTGCGCACGCTGGGCCGAGAATATCACGCCGACGAGGTCGGCGCGTTCCGTCCGGAACATCCTCCAGCTCATGACATGGAGCTCTGGAAATGTGAAGCAGTTGTCAAAATAAACCTAGTAATTTCTGTAATTCCGCAGTCTTTCACACAACTTAAGTACCAATCAGCTGATGTGAAATCTGCTGAAATCTCCACATCAGTTTGTTGCTTGTCATAGAAAACAATCATATAGCAGCCCTGACATACCGCACCTGGCATACACCTTGAAGCCCCATTTTCTGGGTTTGCAAGGGAGATACTGACGAAGTCTGCAGTGCCCCTTGAATGGTATTACAGCTTCATGAATGGAATTCTTTTCTTCGCCTTCAAGGTTCCCGCATGAATTCACGTACATTTCTAAAAGTGGCCGCACTTTATAAAACCGATCACATGATGGATTTCTCCTGTCAAACATTGCTTGTTCATTGTCATTAAAATGTAGGAAGCGCAGGATATCTGCAAATCACTTCCGGATAATGTTGTTCGCAATCGCATCAACTCGAAAGTCTGCTGACCAGTACATGCGGAACGGCGGCATTGCCAAAATGCCCATTTTCATCAACAGGCCGATGAAAACTTTCATTTCGTCTTCAGACGTATTGAAATTAAATTTGCTTTGCACAGCCTATATATTTGTTTGCCCAGTGATTAACTGAATCCTCTGCTGAGTTATAAAATGCTGGTGACATGGTGCACTCACTGCTAAAAATGAACAAGATCATCGTTCGATGAGTTAAAATCTGAATCCGCACCGTACTCAGATCTTGGTTCTTCTGAATCATTTTCTATTTCAAAAATTTCTTCTGATAAGTCAGAGTCTTCGCTAAGGTCTTGAGACAAAATGTCAATTACTGAAAGCTGCTTTCTAGTGCTCATGGTAAAAGTCAACTTCCGTGAATGTGAAACTGCAAAAATTCTATGCAAAGTCCTAAAAATGAGTTGATTAGAAGTCAAAACTACAAAATATCTGTTATTGGCTGCATAGAACTCACAGTGAAATAAAATATAAAGACGGATAGCAGAAAATGAGAACGACGAATAAGAACCAGACGATGAAGCTAAAATGATGATGCTCAGCTATTGAGCCTCCAGTGCGCTGATATTTGACAAGTAACAGGCATGACATGATGTAGAAATATGCAATGGTCCGTCGCAAATTTTCCGTACCAATCGCAGCTGTCATTTGGAGTCCAAGCAGTTGGCGTTAGCGTGTCATAGGTCGCTGTCCACTGCAGGAGGATAAGGCTTCGTTCCACGATATGACCCCTCGCAACTGAAAGGTCACATAAAATATGTTAAGATTAAAATTTCACCTTTAGTCGAGTCAGTCGTCATGCACAATTTTTATGGAAAAGAGACAGAAATACGCGCAGTGCGATTAACTATACTCGGACGAATAGTCACAAAAAGAAAACAACGAGAAAACAGAAAATTTCATCATACAGCATAGAGTAAACTGTATCAGGTCTATTTGACCTGAAACATAATGAACGTTATAATTTTTATAACGTCACCATAAAAAGAAAGCCAAAGCCGAAACGTTCACAATATTTTTCTTGCAAAAAAATGAGGAAAATTCGTGGAATTTCAATGGCGTACAAATACATTTAAGGCATCTCAAAAGGGCTTAAAAATCAAAACGGGTTAATTTGATGCGAAACATAATATATAAGTTAAACTGAGTGGCAGATTCAATCTCAATGGCCTCTTCTCAATCCGTTATCTTGTGCGCGATGTGTCCGCCACAACCAGAGAAAAACAGACGCATACTTTATTATATAGAGCACAAACACATACAAATACATGGGCTAGCGAACGATAGGAAAACATATCATGGCATGCTACGTTATGCAATAACGTTCATCAACAACCCGTCGCAGAATGAACATTAAGTTTGCCCTTCTTGTCATTCCTTGTCTAAAAATAAATACAGGAATAGTCACATGCTACAGTAATTGGACAATCAAGTTTAAGCGGAAGCATTCCATTTTGCCTATATGGATTTATCATTGCTCTTTTTATTAAATGATAATAAATATAAAATACAATGCAAGTATTTATTCAAATATATTTTTGAATGTGTGTCGATGATTCAGTTATAATTTCATTATACTTACTGTAAGTGATGCCCATTCTGATTGTTCCAAGCGAAACTACGATTTCACCCGCTCGCGATCTTAGTGGACTGTATACTTTTCGTATTGAAATGCGGAAAGTCAATTTCGTTTGACAAGCCGACCTTAACCGTGTTGCACTGACTTCCGTTACGATAACTATCAATCGAAACTAGATCGAGTGTCGACACAGTTGACTCAAAACAAATATAGTGAGCCGGGGATAATAAGGCAAGAAATTATTCAATATAGAAGAAGCAAAACAACACACTAAAGGCAATCTTCCAATAACGACAAACTACAACTTGGTCAACAAATACACACATACACACACTATCTAAAAATACAAACTTATTGCATCATCTACTGTCAGCCGCCACCGTCACCATGAACGCAGGTACTTTTCTACCGTATCCCTGCTGTTCCGTCCGGAACACTGATCCATTGGACGATGAACATTCCAAAGCGGAATTTTAGTGGCTGGAAGCCACTCCCGCTGGAAGTACTGGAACAAGGCTTCCACTTGACCCGACGTCCCAACATTTAAGATTTCGAAATCCGCGGGTACAAGGTTCACTGGCAAAAATGCTAATGCCATTAGCATTTTTATTTTTTTTTCTTACTTCCTGATTATGAATATAATTAGTTTTTAAGCCAAGCTAACCGACTTACCGAAGCACAGCTTGGCAAAAGTGGAAGAAGCGACCTTGCACCCGGGTGTTAGGAAAGTTGCCTTGAATGGCCGGGATCCAGGCTGTTTCGAAATCACAAACAAACTTCGCCGGATCAAGTTGGACGCCAAGTCTTTCTGCTTTGGAATGGAGCACTTCAAATATCCGGCTATACGTGGGCAGTTCTTTCCTAACAGTCAAACGATATACTGAAGGGTGAATCACATGAAGGGTAAACAACTGCTGGTACCAGGATGGGACAATCTTAAAAGTCCCAGCCCTGCACCAGCAGTTGCTCTCAGCCAGCAGCCTCACACCAGCCTCGGTGGCAAAAATTAATATATCATTGGTCGGCGAATGATACATTAAAAATTGCACACCGGATTTGGTTGTTGTTTGCTCAGCAATGAGCTGCAGCTCCTGCCGAGTTGCCAGTAGGCGTGGGAAAATCCGAGCCCGGCTGTTATACATTATGTGCCGCGTCTGGTCCCACGTTGGAAAGTAAGCGGCGGTATCTGAGCTGGTGGAGGCATTGCTTGCCAGCTCATCGTAAATTTCTGTTACTGGCCTCAGATCCTCTGCAGCCAGCCGTTTCAATTCTTGAAGCTGCTGCTGATGATAGAATGCTTGGGCGTCTACTCGACAATTCTCTGCATGCTCACTTGTGCGGATAACTTCTGTGGCATCCGGATTTGTGGACAATGTGCCACGGCAGCCTCTTGATCTCTGAATTGGAACAGAAATGGCTTGTTTGTGATATTACAATGATAATAACGTGGTATGTCGAGACAATTCTGCTTACCTCAGCACACATCCAATATTTATCATTATGATTTGTCCACTTCAGGGTGTAACACCTTCCTCTGTAGACTAATTTCTGCTGGTTCCTTTTGGTTGATACGAACTGAATTTCATCGTTTCTTTCCATCAGTAACAACTCTCAAACGTGAAGCACCAAACACAACAGCAAGAAACGAAAAATGAATTTAAAGGTGATGGATTTGATTTTAAATTGCTTCTGCAACTCTTTGTCTTCACTTATCATCATATCTATCATTGATGGCCAACTTGTGATATTAGCTGTTGCACCAAAGCTCTTTGTTGATGTTGCACCACACATGATCTGCCAAAATATGACCGTTGCTAATTATCTTCATAGTCAAGCATGAAGCATAAATTAGTCTTTTATTTGCCGCCGTATTTTTCATTCACATTGTTCAGAGTGAACAAATATCAACTGAACTGAACAAGAAAGTGCGCAATATCAAAGGGTTCACTGCCTGGGTCAAACAGTCAGTTGTTCATTTAAGAAAGCGCTTGCAGCATTGTAAAAATTCCAGACCACCAATATCATTGCTTGAATTTGTGCCTTGTGCATTTCTGTGACATCATGTGTGCATTTCTGTGGCTCAGAAGTACTGAAGTGCCAGCTTCTGTAGGGTAGCGTGAAATGTTAAGAAGTGAAGTATGCACTAACTTCACATTATATCAATGGTCTGTAAAGAATTTCTCAGATGTAGCGTAGGTGCTGCACAGATTGAACTGAAAATGCTTCTGCCCAGGTTAGGCCAAATTCAACTGCAGATCATGTGTTGATCTAGCCAATTTTCAGAAAATTGTTCGTGCTAGATGTTGATCTGACTCATGATAATCGCTGTACAACTTTTTTCCCACTCAAGCTAGTGAACAAAACTAGTGAAAGTTTTGTTGCCATCGTAAAAGTTATTACGTGTCAAATTATGAAAACAATGAATGACTCAGATAAACACGTTTATTTAACACCTCTTTGTTCAGTTATCCCTTCTATTTGATGTTACTTTGTTGCTTCTATATTTTTTGTAGGATAATGTAATTGGCTAATAAAGATATTTAATTTACAAAGAACAAGATCGTCAATTCCATTTTTCCTTAATTCATATCTCAGTGTTCATCACTAGCTTGTGCTTTTTTCTCAGTCATGGGTTTGAGAGATAGTTTCAACCAACCAACAAAAGTTGCTACACGCTTAAGCATCCAAATCATAATGATAAATACTGGTTGTGTACAAAGCTAAAAAGAATGGCTTAACGCAGCACATTATTATTGTAATATCTCAAACAATCGATTTTTTTAATTTAGAGATTAATGGGCGGCCGTGGCGCATTTTCCCAAAATATGGAAATTGACATTTCTCATATTTATTCATTATTATTGCACTGCATGTCTTTTCCCATAGTATATATTGTAATATAGTTCAGATTTGATCATTGTTGTAAAATGAAAGATTGTATATTATTTGTTTCTGAAGCTCTTATAGCGAATAGCAGCAAAGTTTCTGGGCAAAATAGTCTGCTGATCAGCATAAACTTGAGGTAATAAAATATAACAAATGCAAGTGAAAATATACACAGAAAATTCTGAGCAAATGTAAAGAAGTTAAACATTGGTCATGAGCATGTTTCAGAATAGCCATAATTCCTTTAGCGTTGTGTGTGTATTAATTATATAGTAAAATTTGACCCCAGTGATAATAAGAAAGAGCCGGAGGCCGCTACAACATATTTCTGAATTATTTTCAAAATTTAAATCTATGCTTAAGCGTTTCATGTGCTTTCTTGTTGAATAGTTTGAAAAGATTTTCAAAACTATTAGATAGCAGCATTTTGAACCACATCAATTTTATTTCAAAGTTATACTTGCAAAAATAGAAATGTCTGGACCAGAGTGTGTTGAATGAAACTCGTCTTAGGTTGTATTTGTGTTAAATTTTCCTGTTGTCGAATTTTCAATGACTTCCGGGTAGGAATTTAAAATTTTTGAAAGCAGGTGTGTTTTGACATGTGAAGGTAGTTGCTAAATATCTTTATTTGCTGTAAAGTAAGAATTGTGTCAAATTATTGCAGTATTGTAGTTGTAAAATAAGAGCATTTTAAACAGAATTTTGAACAAAAAATTATTGTAAAATATTTAAATAAATTTGATTTAATCAGTATTGCATTAGTTATTTTACGAAAGTGCTGAATAGAAGATGTCCAACAATAAAAGATAATGTAAAAAAATTGAAATAGATATTTCTTTTTAATAGGAAGATTTTTCAAATTTAAACTTGATGACATATTTAATAATAATATATATTTCAGTTTGCATTTACGCTATGGTGTTAGCTGAAAATAAACATTTGCTAGTTGTGTAAGATAAAAATTATTACTGTTGTGAATTTCAACCAGATCTGATCTTTAAGTTCTCTTCGCGATACAGAAATCAGCGGAAAATTCAAACTGAACATTGCTGGTTTTCTTCAAGTCAGCTAATGCTTTTTGCACAATAAGCAAACAACGCAATATGTATGGGATTTTATTTAACGAATGAAAGCAATATAACAACAATGACAAGGACATGCAAACAGTTCAAATAGCAACTTGACAGCGATCGCTCTATTCCTATTGTTCTACTGTCAATTGTCGCATGTCGGCACTTTGACTCCAACTTCATGTATCTCATATGCTTGTTCCCATTCAACTGTCGAGCTTGATTAGCGGAGGTGAAAAGATCCTCACGCTTATTGCATCATTTGCTGTTCTTTCGGTCTAACCCTGGCATGCTGAATAGCTGTCTGGATAAGTTGGCTGCTTTTGACATGCAATAACGCGTTCACTACGTTTGTGTTTATGTCAACAATTGAAAATCTTTTCCTTGAATATGCACGTTGTCGTATGAAATAATTTATGAAAAATGGTTTTTTTCAATTTGCTTTTTATTATAAAAAAAAGTATTTTATTATTTGTTTTTTTACAGTGTAGCAAGTGTAAGCAAGAGTTTATTTTATTCTATAATACAAGGTACAATATTGATTGAAGGAGAATGTTTAATTCAGCAAGGCATTGCACAGTAACGAATTAAGGGTCCTTTACAGAATTGATTTGTAGCTAGACAACGACGACTTTGAAATCCCAATCTTTGTTCACCCAAGCAAGGTTGTTCAGTGTGGAATAGACTGCACAAATTCCACGCACTCCAAGGGGAGCCCACTTCGGTGGTTTCTGGAAGTTCTGCAGTGGTTGTAGACAACTGTTTTGCCAACGACGATGGATCGATGTTTGACTTATCCGGTATTTGTTGTAAAAATGCAGATCCTTGAAACCTGTACAGTTGTTCTGTGGTTTTTTTCAAGTTTTCTTCAGCAACGACAGTTGGCTTTGGGGTTGTGCTACCTAAGATGCAATTTTTTTTTGAAAATTATTTCAAACATCCAATTCATTACTAAATTTTTTTTATATAATTCAGCTGTGAAAGTGTTTTAAAAAAATCAGTGTATGTTGATATCAGTAAAAATTGATTGTAATAATTTTGTTTGTTTCCAGTAAGTAAAATAATTTGATATAATTGAGTTCATTTTTCATAAATGAATAATAATAATATTTACCTTGAATGTCGAGGCTGAATATTGGTCCATTGGATTCTTTATCCTTTTTCAGTTCATGTAAAAGTGGAAATTGAGGAGAAGAAGTGGACGGACTGATATTATTGAATTGTACCATATGTTGGGGACTTTCTGGATGAAGTGGACTTAGTGAACTACCAAAAGATGCCACGTTGGCTGTTGGAATTCCAGAATCGCCCAGAAATTTCACGTTAGTTCGACTGCCAAAACTTGAATGTGCTTCGGGTGCGGTTATCTGCGTAAATGTCTCCTTGTGAAGTGATGGCTGAGAGCCGCTTGTGTAAAATGAACCTTTCGTAGATGGTCCTCTCCTGTTGGACAATAGCACATTATGTTGGTTTTTTTGAATTTTTTTCGACTCCGATGATGTTTCACTTTTACTGCCGAGTTGTAATTTTTCATCTTCAAAATTTGCTTCCCTGTTAAATGAACGAATTGCAGGCAGTGCTTGATTTTCATTTTTGTATTTTAATTTCTCCGACACAAGAGATTCTTTGACAAGATTTTCCATGTATTTAGTTGCATAAACTCGTTCATGCAATAATCTAGCTGAAATTTAACAAGCATTTATTATTAAAATTAATTAAGTTTTGAATATAATTTTAGTTTTTTTTTTCACTGTGTTTTTATACCTTTTTTGTGATTTTTAATTGCGCAACCATTGTCAAAATAAATAATATTTCCATCAGCATTTGCATTCATTGATTGTGATTGTTCTCCGGCTGCTCGGTCATTCAAAATGCAAGATTTGTCATCGATCAGAAACATTGCAGACTAGCAATGATAAAACAAAGAATAATAATAATATGAATTTTCTTTAAAAAACAAATGCATTATGCTAATTATTGTTTACAATTATTTTTTTTTGAATAAATAAAAATATGAAAATTGTTCAACGATGGCATTAATTAATAAAATAAATGTTTTGGTTTTGAGTTTAAAATAAAAAAACTTGTGCAAAACAAATTTCAATCTAACTTTTGTTAAAAGTTTTCATAATAATATTTTTTTTAATTTTAATAAACAAAAAATAATAAATGTGTTGATAAAAAATAAATAAAAAAGTATGAAAATGAATCGTTTCAACAATAAATACTTTTTTTTGTAAAGTAGCAATTCAGTAAAGCTTACCTTGCAGCTTTCATCGCTTGCAGCACAAATATTGAGGCATTCATTCAGATTTTGTACTTTTTTAATTTCCCTAGCCGCGTTGGGCAATTTTCGATTTTCAAGTCGATAAAAAAGCTTCACTGGACATTTGGTTGCAGCAATATCTAAATAATAAATACAATGTCACATTTATAAATGTGAATTTTTTTTTAAAAAAAAATGCTGGTAACAAGAGTGTAATAAATTTGTTTTGTTTATAAATCAAAAATTACCATTTAAACAGAATTTTTCATAATAGACGCTATCATCATCGAACGTCAATATTCCATGTTTAGTAGGAGTTGCCATAGTACGGTGAATAATGCATTGCTGTAGTCGAGTGTTGTACGTAGCGGATGAGCATGGCAATTTTGTTCCATCTCGATTCTGCGAAAAATTTTTTTATTCTTGTGAAACTTTATTTTTTCTTATTTCATTACCTTCTCATGAGAACAAATTGCTAAACACTGTTTCTCCGTTACAGAGTTGACGATATAATTCTTGAGATCAATCAATTTTTGATTAATATTTACAGTATAAGCAACATTGTTTGTTGAACATAAAGTTGCTGAAATATTATTTTAAATTAAAAATTATTAAAATTGTTTTATTGAATTGAAGTTGAATTACTTTGATCATTTTCTTCTGGTAGTGAAATTTGGTTGAGTATTTGTTGTCTTCGAAGCTGATGTCTGAAATCCTTGTCACAGCTTACTAGTGTAGTAATGAAAACAAGCAGCCAAACAGTTCTTTCAATTTCCATGAGCAAAAAATGCACAAAATTGTGAACAGTGATGCCTTTTGTAATCAATTTTCTTTATTAAATTTGCCCAAAGGAAAAACCTCGTACAACCTGATGACACGAATGTTTTTGCTTATCTTGTGAGATGCTGAACATGCATGTCGCGTGTTTGACTTGGTCTTCATTGCACCCACACGCAACCCATGATGCATCTTGCATGGAACATCTGGGTTATCAGTTTGCAATTTATTTCTTACCGCTGCTCTTTAAGGTCAGTTAATAATCAAATCTTCAAAGTTCACGAATGCACACCACGCTTATTATTATTACGTTTGAGTACTATTAAGATGGCAACTATAATTCAAGGACATTTTCAATTGAAAACCCAATTTCATCAAAGAAAACTTTAAATATTCCAATTTTTTTTATTTGCTATTTTCCCACAATGTCCTAAAACTCTTTTAATGTCAGCACAATTTTTAAACTGACCGAAAAGTTCAAATAATTGTCAATTACATAAGAAGATGTTATTTCCTTTTTTTCTTTATTATTATTATTTTTAAATTTGCTCATCAAAATTCTCCATTCAGAGCAAGAGTTTAAAATAATTTAGTTTAAAAACTATGTAACTTTTTAAAATTAAGTTTCTTTAATTGAAATTAATTTCAATCAATATTGCAGACTTCATTATCATTCATCATCATATATGCTCGTTAAGATTTCAATATTTATATTATTTAACTGAACATTATTTGTTTGATAATGTTGAAGATGATATAGAAATAAAAACTTTCTTTTCAGCTTATTTTTATAAAAGCAGTGAATGAATGTTTCGTATACAAGAATTGCTGTATTTGCAATGTTAAATTTTTAAATTTTTCTATAAATATTTTTTCAATATAATCTTATTAATTTCTGAAAATGAAAATTAAGCGATCAGTAACATATATTTAACAATAAATAAGAAAAAAAAGTCAGTACAACAAAATAGTTATATGCTGTATTATAATTAAAAAAAATATATTTAAACAGTTATAGCTGAAATTTTTGTATTAAAAAATATATTCAAATAAAATATATTTAAACAGTTATAGCTGTTTTTGCTGAAATAATTTTTTTGTCAACTCAATAATGAAAAAATTATTTTGTTCTGTTCAACATATTAATGCTATTGTCATCATTAAAGCAATTCATAAATATCACATTTTTCACTTTTTCAATCATTCTATATTCCAAATTGAGCAGAGAGATTATTGTTTTCAATTCTTTATATTTTATCTGATATGCATATTTTTTTTAAAATGTGAATAACAAATGAAAAGTTGATTTGAAAAAATTTACTTTTCTTCAAAATATATGCATATAAATTAAAATAAACAGATGTTGTACAATGATAATGTCTTAATAATATAAAATGAAAGAAAAACAAATAATAAATAAAATAGATCTATTGTTGCAGTTTGATTTGCTCGATTGTTTGCAAGAAGGGCAGTACCAAAATCAAAGCTAGTTAAAAGTATAATTTCTTGCAAGATTAAGAAAAGATGCATTATGCATTGATTTTGCTTTTCGATATGGAATAATGATTTATCTTATGTTGATAATGGGATAGACGACCATCAAAGGAAAGACGAAATGCAAGCTGTCGCTTTGAGTGTTATTATCAAACAGCATCTGAGCATATGTGTGTGTGTGTGTGTGTGTGTGTGTGTGTCTATGTGGAAAATAAGGCAGCCAGAGTATATCACATATTGGCAATTATTTTTGTGACCTTTTAACAAAGCAAACAATCATATTCAAAGCATCTGCCAATATTTCCATATTGCAATTTTATAATATTTCAAAGAAATAATATGTGTTATTCAAAACAAAACATAACATAACAAAAAAAAACAATATGCACATCACGCGTTGCTTTTTAAATTAAGATAGTCTAATAGACTATCAATTTCTACAGTAATGTTGCTAGTTGCTCGACGAATTCTTTGAGCAATTTCATTTGTTTCTGAATCATCATAACTTCTTCCACACAAACTTGCAACCATCAACTGTGCATTGTTTGCACTGTTTTCTTCATTTGATAATGAAACATTCGATCCTACTGGTCTAACTTTATGCTGATGCGGATGTTGATGATGCATTTCCTTTTCTACTTTTGTATGCGACGAATGCAAGTAATCTTTGAAATGAAGCTTATCTCGTAATTCTAAAATGTCAATAAAACTTCTACGTTTGTTTGGTGTACTGCGAATTTTGTGTGGCGTTGCAGTTAAATCTAGACATTTCAATGAATCGGCAAGTTCATGCAATTTTGATCGTATATCACTGAATTGTAGTATTGTATTCCTAACAATTTCGTGTATTTCAGCAACCCAAAATTTCATCGGCATTGACAATGCCCGTCGGCATTCATTAACAAATGACTGACTTTTTGCAACTGCTTGATCTAAATTGTGCTCATTCCACAATCCAAGATAGTCGCCTTTGTATTCATTCTGCGGTGCCCAGTCCATAATTGCACTCCAATCACGCATTAGTAGAGGTTCAACCTGAATATTCAATTATTTTTTCATTTTTCATTTCTTTCAAAAAATAATATTTATCATAAATAAATAAATAATATAACATAAAAAAGAGGAAAAAAAAACTTCAATATAATCACATATTACTTTTAAATATAACATGTTAATCAATTTGATAGTTTTATAAAATTTATAATCAAACAATAGAAAAATGTTTTATATTTTTAATCTTTTGTTTTAATTAATTCTTTTCTTTAATATATCTAGACAAATTGTTTATTATAAATTTTTTTATTCAAAGTAAATTTATCTATATCTCAAGTAAAGTAATAAAGTTAAAAAAAGTTTTCATATATTATATATATTTCATCTTTGAAAATATTTTTTTATAAATTAAATATTTAAATAATGTAATTGTTGTTTAAAAAAGATTCATTTTTAAAATAATCTAGATTTTTAAAAAGTAACAATTTAACATAATTGCATAAAATGCAATTTTTACATAGAAGAAATTTTAGAGATAAAATAATACAATTATCAAAAATTTAAAATCAAAAAGCTACAAATCTCAATTTAAATATTACTGCAAAAAAAAATGAAAGTGACAAAGCATTTTTTTAATACCAAAAGTATTAACAATAAAATTTATTATGTATAAATATTATAATTTAGCAAAATGCTGCAAATAAAAATATATACAAACATATGCCATATTAAAATTTTAAATCACATTACTTGTAAAATTGCAAAATTATTTTTAACAATTTAAAAAGCACAAAGATAATTTTAAAAAAAGTGAAATATGCTATTTTTACCTTGATTCCATGTTGAAGCATGCAGAGAATTCCTTGTTTAGTGTAAAGATCACCACGATGCAAATGTGGAAATAGAAAACGTACAGTCATACGTATATCAGCTTTTTTCAACTCTTTGCGCACTTTTGTAAGCAGCAATGCAAGTAACTTTGAGCATGCTTTGTTTGAAGAACATTCATCAATAACATCACATCGAGGTTCACAATCTTGATGAAAACACGGACTACGACTGGAATAGATTAAAATTTCGTACAAATTTATTTTGTACTTGACGATCAATTCATGCAAAGCAATTGCAAGTTGCTCTTCACAATGACGATTATTTTTCGATTCGTGACAAAATTCAACACGATAAACATAGTCTTCTCCAATTAATGTAACTAAAATTACTGAACTTTCATGCTTTTGTTCCAAAAAGCATTGCTGTCCTTGCCGACTGATGGTAAATTTTGACGGACCATTTGAACAATCGCCTTGACATTTGCATTTTGCTGAGCAAAATTCATACATAGCTCTACACGTACAATCTCGTTTCATACATTGTTTTTTCGTCTTGCAACATAAACAACCAGTTGTTGGTTTGCATACAGGTAAAATTTTTTTTGTCTGAAATAATATAATATAATATTAAAAATACATGAGTATTATATTTTAATTCCATTTGTGAAAGAATTTTTTTTTATCATTTTTGAATGATTATTTAAATCTAGATTCAAATTTCAAAAAAAGTCAACATTATTATAGTTAAAACTTCTTTTAAATAAGAATATGATATTTTATAAAATTATTAGTAGTATACTAAAAAAAAAGTATTAAATCATTAGAATAAAATGAATAATTTAATTACATTCAATAATATATTAACGGTAATTTTATTTAAAAGCGTTGTATTTGTAATAATCTTTTTTTTCCTTTTTTGTAATTAATTGATTTAAATGAAACATCTCAAATTAAAGCATGCTTTATTTCCAAGCCAGATGTAAAGTATTATTTATAGTAACCTCATTGTTTTTGCAGAGCTGTTTGCAGGCGCAAAGTTTTGTGCAAGCTTCTTTGATACGAGCACAATCACAACGATCTGCGTTGATGCATATACGACAGGAAGGTTGTTGCTTGTTATTTCCTCCAGATAAATTTGGAAAAGCACGACTCAGTTCTGGAAGTTCGCAGTTGCATTTTACTACAACTTGATTGAGGCAATCGCAACGGTAACGTGTGCTTTCACATTGTTCGTCGCAAAATTTTTGTACAAGAAAACATGAACAAGTTTCATCTGAACAACGATTTGGTGAAAGCGAACAATCACAACAGCGATCTCGTGAACGGCTCATCTCCAATTGCAGAAATTCATTTTGGCAAATTATTTATGTATAGAAAGAAGCAAAACGATAGAGCATGCATTTTATTCGTCAACAACGAAGAAGCTTGTCGATATGTCGTGATGAGAAGAGCATTGATTGGCGACAGCCCCGAGCAAGCTATTCCTTGATAATCAATGTAGCTTCACAAAGTCAGATCAAGATTGTTGGAAAAATTTATCCACAAACGACGACTCCCTAGCTGATGGTGTCGCCGCTTCGATGACCTCAGAAAAGCGAGGCATCTGAAGACTTAATTCAATTCCTGCTGCGTCAAACAACCCAACTACTCCACTCTGATTGGCCAAACCCGTGCTGAGCACTTAGTTAATCAATGCCCAGGCAACATGGTCAAAAATGCTTCGACTATACGACAGCGTGAACAACCTCCTCTGATCGATGTGCTTTGTGAAGCTAATTTTCAATAGTCTTATTTATGACCAACTAAAATAAAATTTCACCATACTATGCATGTTAAACTATGAAATTATAATGCATTTTCTCTTTTTTCCTCTCTTCTCCCCATTCCCCTCTCTCTCTCTCTCTCTCTCTCTTTCTCTCTGACTCATTTAATCATCATTTACTCATTTAACTCTTCACCATAGAAGAATAGTATAAAAAAATATCTAAATACATCTTATATTAACGATTGTTTAACAATCGATATTTGAATCTCTTTCATTTTAATGCTAAAATGCAGAAATTATAAAGCAACAGTTGACAATTTTATGCAATATTAATGCATATTTTCTTTGAATATGTATTGTTTTGTTTTTATACACTGTGAAAAAATTTAATCTAAAATCTCAATAATTAAATATTTACATGTGTTTAAAAGGTTTGTTGATCATTTTTCGACATTACTCATAAAATGGATCACTGTATGCGCATAAAATTTCAAAATTACATCAGATAAAATTTTTTAAATAAACAAACTTGCATAAAGGTATAAAAATGTCTGCTTTAATTACTATTCATAAAAAAAGCAAATACAAACGCTTTAATGAATCAGATGTTATGCATATTGTTTGTCGATAATCTTCGCTATGGTATTCAATTGAATATTTGAGGTACCTTCATAAATAGCCCCTAAAAATTTAAAAATAAAAATATTTAAAAAGTAATAAAATGAATAACAAAGTACCTATTTTGCAATCCCTATAATATTTTTCAACTGGATAGTCCTTGATAAATCCAACACCACCCATCCATTCAATGCATCTTGACGTAACTTTGCTAGCCATTTGACTGCTGTACAACTTTGCCATGGCAGCTTGCTTAACCACTGTTTGCCCTGTCTCTAGCAGACGACCTGCATTGTAAGTTAATAAACGAGCAGCTTCAAGTTCTGTAAACATATCAGCTACTTGATGCTGCACAGCCTAAATATTTGAATTTTATTGCCATTATATTGCTATTCTAATAAAACTATTTTTAAATCGTTCAAATATTATACATGTAGTGTAGAAACGTGAAAACACTTTTTAAATATAAAATAATTCAGTATTAGGAACTTGCAAAATGCTTTTGCAATTAATTTGATTTAAAATCATCCTGTTACTTCTGCAGCTATTCCAATCCGACCTTCATTCAAAATTTCAATATCATATTTATAACCTTGACCAAGTTAATTTTTCATCAAACATTTACATACATTCATAAAGATATAAATATAAAAGTGAAATGAAAACGTATTTATATTTCTTTTATGAATATAACATATTTAGAAATGTATTTCATTTTTATTAAAGGCTTATCAATTTTTTCAATTATCATCATTTTACAGATAATTAATTTGTGATGTGGAGACATTTTTTTACAAATGAATTTATGTTGGCGATTCTGCATGAAATGAAAAATCTGCTTGAAAGAAAATTTCAATAAATTAAAAATTTTATTATCATGTATTAATAATAATAATTATTATTATTATTTACTGACTTGAAAGTCAAAAATATGCCGCCCAAATTGCTTGCGTTCTTTTAGATATGGAATGGTTCGATCCAAACATCCCTGAGCGATACCAATCATCTGAAAATTATTTCACACATAAATTTCATTTTATAATAATGTTTTAAACAGCTATAATAGCATTTTATTATACAAAATATAGTTGACAATTCTTTTCTTGTTAATATTTCTGTCATTGCATTTTCCAGTCTTGCATCTGTATTATTGAATGTAAAATTTGATGAATTAGTGCCTAAAGTATCCAACAGGTATTTTTAAAAATATTTTTTAATATGAGAAATTTTTAATACCAGCTAAATGCTTTCATATTATTCTATAAAAAATTTCATTGTAAATTATCAATTCTTAACGGACCAAAAATTAAATAATCATGAAAAGTAATTTAACAAATTTTTAATTAGTAGCAAAATCACGTCTTTATGCTTGTAATAAGCAATACTTGTTGATTCAGGTTACAATTAACACCAATAAAATGAAAATTGCTAACAATTAATTAAATTCATATACGATTTTCATTATTTTAAATGTCTATTTTTAAAATATTTCAATTATTTTATTTAAAATCATTATGTTACTTGTGCAGCTATTCCAATCCGACCTTCATTCAAAATTTCAATAGCATATTTATAACCTTGACCAATAGTTCCAACTACAGCAGACATCGGAACCTTAAGAATATATTATACAAAATAATGCACACTTAAATGTATATATATATGTACATAAAATCTTACTCGAACGTTGTCGAAATGCACAGGGCAAGTACTAGAAGCTCGAATGCCTAATTTATCTTCCTTTTTTGCAACACTAACTCCTTCTTGCTGCCGCTCTACTACAAAACAACTAATGCCTTTGTACCCCTATAAATTATAAATTACTTTGTGCGCTGAAATATACCCTGAAAACAACTTTAGATGGATCAATGGTGGCCATCACCAAAAAAATGTCAGCATGGTCAGCATTTGTAATCCACATCTTGGTGCCGTTGATCACGAAATCAGTCCCATCTTGCTTAGCTAACGTTTTTAAAGCAAAAGCATCTGATCCGGACTGAACTTCTGAAAGGCAAAATGCACCAACCTAGAATTCCGTGTTAGCTCTTAAAGGTTATATAAAGAAATCTTAAAAAATATTATATAAATCTGAAATAATATAATAAATAATATAAATCTGAAAAATATTACCTATATCTATGCTATATACTAACATCGAAACTCACTTGTATAATATTATCATATTTGTATACTTTTGCACTGTGTATTTTAATTAATTCTAAAATAAAAGCAAAGAAATCTGTGCTGATACACTGCATCCTAATAAAACGGATCTTCATAATAATTCTGCAATATCAGCATCAATTAACAAATAATGTAGGAACTATATAAGACAAACACAACACTATTAAGTGATTAAATTTAAAAAATAGCTTATATAAATTAAAATGCTTAAAGTTGTTTTTTCAAAACCACATATGTCATTTTAAAGCATTATGAACATTTTCAGCAACATTATTAACTGTGATTTTAATATTTTAAATAAATTGAAATAAGCAGTTGTTTACATCAAGTAAAAATTTTAATTCTTGCACCTTATTTTTAGATAAAATGCTATTAAATTAAAAGAAGTACCATGTGACTTTCGAGAAGAGGTAAATAGTGCTTTTTTTGACTTTCACTGCCAAATTTGATAAACATTGGATTCACTAGAGTATTCTGAACATCACAAAATATTGCAGTACTTGCATCAACTTTGCTTAGTTCTTCAATGACAAGCAGTGTCATAAAAAATGATGCATCATGACCACCATATTTTCCTGGAATTCCGATACCCATAAATCCATTTTTAAATAGACCTTCAATTATAGTTTGCTCCATGGTTGCCTCACGGTCCATTTTTGCTACATGTGGTTGCACTACTTCTTTGCAAAACTTTGCAACTAACACAATAAAATAAACTGAAATATTTTCAGCTGCAAATATACATATTTGTACCAGAATCTTTTAGAGCCATTTCTTCCGGACACAGATCAGTCAGTGCTGTCAAATTTCTTTTGAAAATGTTCATAGCTGGCTTTGAAAAAGAAAATGAAAGCAGGGGTTTCAGAAACTTTGCCATCTTTAGCTATAAAATCAAAATTAAATTACTTTCTACTCAAATTATGCCCATTACATATGTATCAAATCTAAATTACTGTTGTTTTATACATCATCAAGCAAACTGAGCGTTATAGAACGACATATTAAGCAAACAATCCAGCTGGTTGTTGATCTGTTGTAGCAATTAATTGATTTACAAGAATTTAAAAAAATTTTTCATCTATATGCATTATTTACAATAAAGCACAAATTCTTCACAAATAGCGATTGCAAAAATTTTAATAATTTTAAATAATCTATTGAAAAAATTTTTGTACTTGGATTTTTCAGTTAGCGTAGTTAAATTTTAAAACTGCATATATTTGTTCACATTTTTATAACATTTATGAGATTATTTTCCTTCGCTGTTTATTTATCATTTTTGTTCATATATGAATCCTATTTTGATCTTAATATAATTTGTTATAATTGTTTCATAAAATAATTTTGCTTTCAATCTAAGTACACGTTTACTTTTTGTGTATTGTAGATGAAGCTGTTTTCTTGAATATTGAGATGGAGATTTAAAGTATTGTAAATAAAAATGTAACCTGCATTTTAAATACTGTATCTGTTGGATGAAATACACATAAACGGATATTTATAGTATTGCGTAAGTTAAATAATAACTGTGAGTTAATTAATTTAATTAAATGAATATTAAAAATACGCAAAAACGAATGTAAAAGCATTCAGTGTTATATTAACATTAAGAAAGTTCAATATTGGACATTGTGACCTACAGTATGCTGACAAACATGAATTGTGCAATTACTGTGATGCATGCTCATTGTGACGATGTAGTTATTTTCTTGGCATTCCGTTTTTAAGTCAAAAGGAATTATATTTTTTTAATTCAGTTTAAAGTAAAAAGGTGTGATTTGAAGTAATATGCTGTTTTCATTTTAGCACTGAGAAACATAAAAAATGGCTGACGCTGCTGCGCGTGAGCTTCAGTATGAATACAAAGCAGTAAGATTGACTTTAATTATTTTATACCAGGTGTAGCGTTAATGTTTTCATAGAATTCCAACTTGGTCTTGCAAGTTGATTACAGCTTGATAGACCGTCGCCCTAAAGATGAAGCTACAGGTGAAGTACTTCCCCTTAATGCAGATCGTCTTCGTGGAATTAAAATGGGTGATAAATTTTATCGTTCTAAGCCGCCAATGCCAGATGAAAAGAAACCAAAGTATTAAAATTTTTAGACGAATTAAGTTGTCTATTTGTGATGTTAATTTATCAGTATTCTTTATTTTAATGCATGCGTGCAAATGAAATTTACAATAATGTATTGTAAATGTAATTTATATTTTGAAATACAAATTTCATTTGAAATGCACAGCAGTGTTTTTTTTATTGATTTTACTTTTTGTTTGTGAATTTCTTGATTATTTTAATCTTTAGAAAAGCAAAAAAAGAAAAAAGTCACAAAGAATCGCTGAAATTGAAAAAGCATGGACTGTTCAGTGATTCAGATGATTTTGTTGGGGTGTACAAACCGAAAACGCAAGAAACCAGGCAAACATACGATGTTATTTTGGCTTTCATTCAAGAAGCGATTGGAGATCAGGTTGATTTATTTATAAAGATAACGTTTATAATTTAGTGTTTTTTTTTGATTAATTATTTAAGCCGAGGGATATTCTTTGCGGTGCGGCAGATGAAGTTCTAGCTACGATGAAGTCGGACAAGATACGTGACAAAGAACGCAAGCATGAAGTTGAATTGTTGTTGGGTCCATTGACTGACGAGCGTTTTGCGTTATTATTAAATTTGGGGAAAAAAATTACAGATTATTCTATGCCTAACGAAAATAAAAAGACAACTGGTTTTGAAGGAGATATTGAAAATTCTTACGGTGTTAACGTTCAGTTTGAAGAATCCGACGCTGAGGTTTGTAGATTCTTCTATTATTATATTTAGTTTATCACCATGAAGTAGATATTATGTTAGATAAATTGAAGAATTGGAAATTTAATTTTTTTTTGCATAAAATTGTAAATTAAGGTTTGAATTTATTGCGTTCGCTACCAACTGCTGGATTCTGTTTTATTTCAGGATGATGAAGAGGTTGATGATGAGATTCGCGACGATTCAGAAAATGACGATGAAGGTGAAGATACCTTAGCTGGTTCTACACTAAAAGCATCGGGAGTAAAATAACAAAAAAAACGAATATGTTTGATAAATTTGAATTTAAATTTTGAATTTTTAGTTAGTCGAGGAGTTTTCAATTGAAGAAGAGCAAAAAAAAGAGCTCCACCCGAGAGATATTGACGCTTATTGGCTGCAGCGCAGTTTGGGCAAATTTTACCAAGATCCTATTGTTGCACAGCAACAATCTCGTGAAGTTTTGGAAATTTTGAAAACAGCTGTAGATGACCGTGATTGCGAGAATCGTCTTGTTCGTTTGCTTGGTTTCGATCAATTTGATTTCATTCGAACATTACGTCAACATCGCAATATGAGTAATAAAATATTTTTAAAATAATTTTGTTTTGATTATCATAAAATTTGATGTTGAATTTTTTTTTTCATTTCAGTCCTTTATTGTACCCTGATGGCATCAGCGCAAAGTGAAAAAGAGCGTCAACAAATCGAAGCGGTACTTTTGGAAACGCCAGAATTGACGAAAATTTTACATGCGCTCAAAGAAGCAGATGCTGAAGATTTCATTGAAGTAATTTGATTAATTAATGAAAAAGTTTCCGCTTTTGTATTATTATTTGATGGTAATTTTTTTATTAAACTTATTTTAGCAGGAACGCGGTCGCCGACGAAAAGTTAAAGCTGAAGTCCATTCTACTGATAAAAACATGGAAGTGGATGATAGTGGATGGTGTCAGCAGAGGCAATTTTTGGATTTTGACGATTTAATTTTTGCGCAGGGTTCTCATTTTATGAGTAACAAGCGTTGCCAACTTCCTGATGGCTCTTTTAGAAAACAACGCAAAGGTAAATCACTATGAACAATTTGGAAGTTTTGATGAATTTTCTTGTGAAAATATTCAACTTATTCATTATAATTAAGTAGTGAAAGTGGTAGATTTAACGTGAAAATTAAGTTTTCACATTTGTATTTGTGTTTTATTTTTCTTTTATTCAGGCTATGAAGAAGTGCACGTACCGGCATTGAAGCCGAGACCATTTGATTCTGATGAAAGGTTGATCAGGATTGAAGAATTACCTGAATTTGCACAGGCTGCTTTTGGCAATTTTAAAACATTGAATCGCATTCAATCTAAGCTTGTTAAAGCAGCACTTGAAAACGATAGCAATTTGTTACTTTGTGCTCCTACGGTATGCTTTTTGATTTCAATAATAATTTCTACATCCTTGCGTTGGCAATATTTATGGATTATTTAAAAACGTTTAGGGCGCAGGAAAGACAAATGTGGCTTTATTGTGTATTTTGCGTGAGATTAGCAAGCATGTGAATGCGGATGGAACAATCAATGTTGAAGATTTTAAGGTCATTTATGTTGCACCTATGCGATCACTTGTGCAAGAGATGGTTGGAAACTTTACAACGGTGTGTAATTTTTTTTTAATTCTTTGAAAAGTTTTTGAAATACTCTTGCATGTTTAATTCATTATTATTTTATCCGAAAACTTTTTGTTGTTATTATTTAAAATAAATTTCAAATCCAACTTCTGCACGTAATATGTATGCTATTGAGTGTGATTTATAAATATGAATTCATTTGTTAAATATTTTTATGTTTGAAATTTGAAAATTATTTTAAGAGATTAGCACCATACAAGTTGAAAGTAGGCGAACTGACTGGTGATCATCAGTTAACACAAGAAGAAATTGCCCAATCACAAGTGATTGTTTGTACTCCTGAAAAGTTTGACATCATCACACGCAAAGGTTTGGAACGTTCATTTGTTCAGCTGGTGCGTGTTGTTATATTTGATGAAATCCATTTGTTGCATGATGATCGAGGCCCAGTTTTGGAAGCATTGGTTGCACGGTGAGCGATAAATTTATTTGATCAATTTAATTTATTTTGTCATTTTTTAATTGTACAGAGTTTTACGCAACATGGAACAGTCTCAAGAGCATGTAAGATTGGTGGGCCTTTCGGCTACGCTTCCCAATTATGAAGATGTGGGTACATTTTTAAGAGTGGAAAAGACAAATGTATTCTTTTTCGACAATTCTTATCGTCCTGTACCGTTGGAACAAGAGTATATTGGTGTTACAGAGAAGAAAGCAATGAAACGTTTTCAAATCATGAACGAAGTAGTATATGACAAAGTGTTGCAACATGCTGGACGTAGTCAGGTATTTTACTTTTATTTTCTTTGTTAAAATTTGCATACATGTATGTATATAATAATTTGTTTTAGATTCTAATTTTTGTCCATTCTCGAAAAGAGACAGGCAAAACTGCGAGAAGTTTGAGGGATTCGTGTTTGGAACGCGACACTTTGAGCATGTTTATGCGAGAAGGTAGCGCTTCAACGGAAATTTTACGTCGTGAAGCAGATCAAGTGAAAAATAACGAACTCAAAGATTTGTTACCATATGGCTTTGCAATTCATCACGCCGGAATGACAAGGTTAATAATATTATTGTTGTTGTTATTTGTAGTTTAATAATTGTAATGTTATTATTATTCTACAGAGTGGATCGTACTTTGGTTGAAGATCTTTTTGCAGATCGTCACATACAAGTTTTAGTCTCGACAGCTACTTTGGCTTGGGGTGTTAATCTTCCAGCGCATACTGTCATTATCAAAGGTAGTTGAAGTTTTTTTTTTGTTGTTTGGAACATTTCGTTGATTTGCATATTTTTAGGCACGCAAATATACAACCCAGAAAAGGGTCGATGGGTTGAACTGGGCGCTCTTGATATCATGCAGATGATGGGACGAGCCGGTCGACCTCAGTACGATACTAAAGGCAAAGGCATCATGATAACTAATCATACTGAATTACAGTACTATCTTTCTCTGATGAATCAGCAGGTATGATTTATTTATTTTTGTTTTTGTGTGTGTGTTTATGTTTTAATGATTTTATTTTGCAGCTATCTGTTGAAAGTCAAATGATTTCCAAACTTGCTGACTGTTTAAATGCCGAAATAGTATTAGGTACAGTAAATAATGTTCGCGAAGCGGTTGATTGGCTAGCTTACACATATTTGTACATTCGTATGTTGAGAGCACCGGCATTGTATGGTATCAGCCATGACGAGGTACAAGTTTTTCATATGCACAAATAGTTATTTGAAAAATTTACCATATAAATAAATTTTCTTTTTCTAAGGTGAAAAATGATCCACTGTTAGAGCAACGTCGTGCGGATCTTGTTCATACAGCAGCTACTTTGTTGGATAAATGTAATATGATCAAATATGAACGTCGGAGTGGTATATTTCAAGTAACAGAACTTGGTCGAATTGCCAGTTATTTTTACTGCACTCACGAAACAATACACACTTACAATCAGTTGTTGAAACCAGTGATGACTGAAATTGAATTGTTGCGTGTATTTTCGCTTTCGAGTGAATTTAAGAATATTATGGTTCGTGAAGAAGAAAAATTGGAATTGTTGAAATTAGCCGAAAGAGTTCCCATACCTATAAAAGAGAATTTGGAAGAGCCCAGTGCAAAGGTTATTAAAATGGAAAAAAATTTTTTATCATTTTTTGCTAATTGTTCAAAATCAACTTTTTTTCCCCTTTTAAACTTTGTTCAGGTAAATGTACTGTTTCAAGCATACATTTCGCAGTTGAAACTTGATGGTTTTGCTTTACAATCGGACATGGTTTATGTGTCGCAGTCGGCTGGTCGCCTTTTTCGAGCTATATATGAAATTGTACTTTTTCGTTCTTGGGCACAACTAGCGCAGAAAACTCTCAGCATGTGTAAAATGGTCGAAAGGAAAATGTGAGCAAATAAATCTTTTTTATTGATGATAATAATATTATTATTATTATTTTGAATTTTATTTTTGTTTCAATTCACATAAATTTGATATAGGTGGCAGTCGATGTGTCCGTTACGTCAATTTAAAAAGCTTCCTGACGAAATAGTGAAGAAAATTGAGAAGAAGAATTTTTCATTTGAACGTTTGCATGATTTGGAACCAAACGAATTGGGCGAACTGATTCGCATACCAAAAATGGGCAAATTGTTGCACCGTTTTATTCATCAAGCAAGTTTTTGATCAAGTTTTTCATAATTTAGTTTTTACATCTTTTTTTGTTTTTGCATACAGTTTCCTAAGCTGGAATTGACTACACATATTCAACCGATAACGCGATCAACACTGCGTGTAGAGTTGACTGTGACGCCGGATTTTCAATGGGATGAAAAAATACACGGCGCTTCTCAAGGTTTTTGGGTATTTGTTGAAGATGTGGATTGTGAAAGAATTTTGCACTATGAATATTTTCTTTTGAAACAGTAAGCTTTAAAATTGTAATTTTTTTTACACTGTTGTTGTTGTTGATCACATCTTTTATATAGAAAATTTGCCGAAGATGAACATACGTTGAAATTTTTTGTTCCTGTTTTTGATCCAATGCCAATATTGTATTACATTCACATTGTTTCTGATAAATGGCTTGGTAGGTGATTTTGAAAATTTTTTTTTCAAACTTTGATTTCATTGTGTCTAATGGATATATGATGCAGTGTTTGTTTGCATGTGATCGAGTAATTTCACTAGAATTGATTGATTGATTTAAGGTGCTGAAACCATTTTACCAGTGTCGTTTCGTCACTTGATTTTGCCTGAAAAATATCCTCCACCGACAGAACTGTTAGATTTACAGCCGCTTCCAGTTTCTGCTCTTAATAATACAGATTTTGAAGAATTATACACCGACGAAATAAAATCATTCAATCCTATACAAACACAAGGTAAGATTTGATTATTAATTTTTCTTTTTTTTATTAAATCTTCAAAAAATTCATAACAATTGATTATCTGTCATTTTTTTAAATAGTGTTTCGTGTTTTTTACGAGAACAAAGATAATGTATTTGTTGGTGCTCCACATGGTAGTGGAAAAACAATATGCGCAGAGTTGGCCATTTTGCAGTTGTTCAAAAAAAATCCCAACGGCAAATGTGTTTACATTGCACCATTGGAACCACTTTGTGATATTGTATGATTGAAATTATTATTTTATTTAACAAGGTTTTTCATTTGATGATGATATTCTTTTGTTAGGTTTATGAGAAATGGGAATTGAAGTTTGGCAAAAAGATGGGCAAAAGTGTAGTGATATTGACTGGAGAAACTGCTGTCGATTTGAAATTGCTTGCTAAAGGTCAGGTGATCATTTCTACACCAGACAAATGGGATGTTTTATCCAGGAGATGGAAACAGCGAAAGCACGTGCAAAATGTGGGCTTATACATTGCCGATGATTTGCACTTTGTCGGCGGAGAGAATGGTCCAGTGTACGAGGTGACTTGTTCGAGGATGCGTTTCATGAGCACTCAGTTGGATACACCGCTCCGGATAATTGGCCTCAGTGTACCATTGAGCAATGCCAAAGATGTTGGACAATGGCTTGGTTGCTCTTCGCAAAATACTTTCAACTTTCATCCAAACGTCCGTCCCATGCCATTGGAAGTGCACATTCTGGTATGTTTATTATTTAGTGTAATTTAGTGTTTGGAAGTTTTTTGCTTTTCTTTTAAAAAAAATTTTTATAAAATTAGGGTTTCAACATAACGCACACCGCTTCACGTCTCGACGCCATGGCAAAGCAGGTGTATCTTTCAGTTTTGAAGCACGGAGGCATTTTAAGGCCGAAACCGATGCTCGTTTTTGTACCGACCAGAAAGCAGACTAAAGTTACGGCGGTTGATTTGTTAGCATTTGCGGCAGCTGATGCACAGCCGAAACGTTTTCTTCTTGTTGAAGCGACTGAACTGCAACCGTTTATTGAATTGATCAACGATGAAACTTTAAAAGTAAGCTAGAATAGCGAATGAATTTCAATTGAAAATTTTTATCATTTTTTATTTATAATAACAACAGTTGACTTATGTATGCATATGTATAGATATTTTTTTTTCTGTTAGGAAACTCTGAGCTGTGGTGTTGGTTATCTGCATGAAGGAATTTCAGAAAATGATCGACGCACTGTGGAACGGTTGTTTGACGTTTGTGCTATACAAGTTTTGGTGGCTAGTCGATCCATGTGTTACACTTTGAGAACGCATGCCCACGGTGTTGTTATCATGGACACCCAATATTATAGCGGTCGTCATCATACTTATGAAGATTATCCCATTTACGATATTTTGCAGATGATTGGCAAAGCGAATCGTTCAAATATTGACGAAGACGGTAGATGGTCAATTTATATTACTTATTGTTTATTTCAAAATTCAGATTTATAATTGCTGTTGTTGTTGTTAATTTTGAGTGTTATTTAATATTTTCGATGTTCGGTGTTTTTTTTTAGCCAAATGCGTGTTGCTTTGCCAGAATTCGAAGAAAGCATTTTACAAGAAATTTCTTTTTGAACCACTTCCCATTGAGGTGACTGTGTGCAAGAGATGGAATTGTTTTATTTTTATTTTGTAATTAACTTTTTGTTTCAGTCACATCTTGATCACTGTCTTCATGACCATTTCAATGCTGAAGTAGTGACGAAAACTATTGAAAATAAGCAAGAAGCAATCGATTATTTGACTTGGACTTTTCTATATCGACGAATGACACAAAATCCAAATTATTACAACTTGCAAGGTGTTTCGCATCGACACTTGTCGGATCATCTTTCTGAATTGGTTGAAGACACGCTGAACGATTTGGAACAATCAAAAGTAAAATTTCAATTTATTATATTATTTTCGTTTTTTGTTCTTTCATTGTTTTGTACATTTAAAACAGTGTCTGGCAATAATTAACGACATGGACGTGCAGCCTTTGAATTTGGGCATCATTGCTGCGTATTATTCTATACATTATACCACAATTGAATTGTTCAGCATGTCTTTGACTTCGAAGACAAAAATTAGAGGTTTTCTTGAGATCATTTCTAACGCAGCTGAGTTTGCCAACATTCCATTGCGACAAAAAGAGGATGTTGTTTTGTCTCAGGTATATATTTTTTTTAAATTCTCTTTGCTTTTTTCATTGTTTTTTTTTAAATTAAATTGACAGTTGCTGATTTAAGCTTAACGAAAAGATTCCCAACAAAATACCGAATGCAAAATTCAGTGATCCGCATGTGAAGACTAATTTATTGATTCAAGCGCATCTAAGCCGAATACAGCTACCAGCTGAATTACAATCTGACAGTGATGAAATTATTCTTAAGGTAATATATTTTTTTTACAACTTTTACAATTTTACATCATACAAATTGTGATTGTTGGCAAAAGTAAAGTGTTTTGTTTTTTTTGTTTGTTTATCAGGCTGTACGATTGATTCAAGCTGCTGTGGACGTGATCAGCACAAATGGGTGGTTGCTTCCAGCTTTGGCAGCTATGGAATTTTCTCAGATGATCACTCAGGCAATGTGGAACAAAGAATCTTATTTGAAACAGTTGCCACATTTTTCAAACGAGTTGATCAAACGTTGCGCAGAGAAGGTATTTCTTTATTATAATATACATACATACATACATACATATGCGGCATTTCTTTTGTTTCTTTTTCTATTTTTTCACAGGGAATTGAAACTATATTTGATATTATGGATATGGAAGATGAAGACAGAAATCAGTTGTTAAATCTTAATCAAACTGAGATGTCAGATGTGGCGAAATTTTGTAATCGTTATCCAAATATTGAGCTCAGTTTTGAAGTGGAAAACCGAGATTCAATAATCAGGTTGTCCTGCGTTTGCGGTTTTGCAATTTTTTGTTTAATTTAATTTTTTTTTTCTTAATAGTGGCCAGCCAGTGAAGATATGCTGTAATTTAGAACGTGAAGACGAAGCTGTCGGACCAGTCTTAGCCCCGTTTTTTCCTAAAGTAATATCTCTGTCTGTCTGTCTGTACATGCATGTTATGCTAATGACAATGTTATAATTTTTTGTTCTTCTTTTGTAGAAAAAAGAAGAAAGCTGGTGGCTTTTGGTTGGCCAACCGAAACAAAATTTACTTACCTCCATTAAGCGAATTTCGCTGCAACAGAAAACAAGCACAAAGCTTGATTTCATCGCTCCAGAACCTGGGTCAAAACAGTATACACTATTTTTCATGACCGATTCATACCTGGGATGTGATCAAGAGTATAATTTTTCGATCGATATCAAAGGCGAATCAACGGCAGCATGAATTTCATTCACGAAGGAAATTGAACGAAAAAAAATATATATTTATGATCATTTATTGTACAAATATTCATAAATTCAAACTGTTACGTATTTAAATGTATTCTCATTTGGATTTTATTTTTCAAAATTGCACGTGAAAATTTTCCATATCATTTCTTTGCATACTGCAGTGTTGTGAGATTTACATTTTTTTTTCATTTATTTCGATGAACAGCGCATGTATGAAGGAGGGAAAAGTATTATGTACCGTACAAAACAACACTTTACACGCTGAACTCTATATTTATTTACTGATATTTACACAATATATAATAGAATGAAAAGATACTAGAAAAATAAATTTGCTAAATATTTAATTCATTTATTCATAACTTTATTAAATGAAAGAAAATTGTTATTTTATACTGTTATTACAAAAATAATACCATTTTCTTTCATTTTAGAAACAATAAAAAAATAGAATTATAGTACGTAATAATATATGTTACTTATAGGGAAATAAATAAAATGGTGGAAATAATTATTTCGCGATAGTAATTTCTTTTCCAGAATTATTGAACAGGAAGAATTGACTGTAGAGAGGTTGAATAAGCTTTTAATACAATTTTCCAGCTTGGCATGAAAAGCCAAAAGAAGAAAATACATTTCAACTGCCAGCAGAATGGAAAAATGTGGCTAGTGAAGTCATAAAAGAAATCAGCAATGGTGAACAAGCCAAAAACAACCCAATAAAACATCAATTGATTGAAATTAATCTTTTCTTTGTCTTCTATTTCCACAACCGTTTTTATTGCCGGATAACAGAAACAAATCAAGTTGCACAACACTTCTGCACTGGTGATGAAAATCAAAATAACCAAAATCACAAATGCCAATACAAATGTAATGTTGCAGCTTGATAGCAATTTTGACCACTCTTTTCTTCAACTTTACCAAAAACTTTTCCAACAAATGTATTTTCATCACTAATCGCATTGGTGATATTCGCCCAAATATGTTGAACAGTATTTGCCATTGAATTATTTGCTTACTTGAACGTTTAGCAACTATTTTTAATCGTTAGTTCAGAATGTTTACTTGTGACATTTAGCAAATAATTCCGTCCTAGCTGCATGGAAGAAATATAGCAATAGGATGGCAGATTTGAAACGCACATCCGCTCCTGTATAAATTAATCAGCAATTTAGAAGAAGAAAACAACGCTAGAGCGTTTGTTAAAGATCTTCAATTCTTGGAATTCAGCCTCTAGAAGTTTATCCAGTGAGCGTCCTCGACTGGGAATATCTGCTGGATTCTCCTTTGTAGGACAATATTTCCACTGCCGAGGGGGCACTAAACTCTGAATCTCCTCCACACGGTGAGCTACAAAGGGTTTCCAGCTCTTGGAGGATCCTCGGATCCAGGCTAGGACCACTTTGCTATCACTCCAGCAAATATAGCTCTTCAACCTTGCGCACAACAGGGCTGCCATCAACTCTAATCTCGGGAGGCTGATTTGTTTTACTGGTGTCACCCGGGATTTTGCTATCATCAGTTTCACCGAGATTTCCTCATCTATGGACTCCACTCTCAGGTAAGCACAAGCGGCGTATGCTGCCTGAGAAGCATCACCGAAGATGTAGAGTTCCACCTTTCGCACCTGTCTCACACTGTGCGAAACCCAAGGCCTGCTGAGCTTGACTTTTCAGCTCTTCCTGCCAACTTTGCCATTGTTTCGAGATTTTAGGTGGGAACGGCGAATCCCAACTCAATCCCATCGTCCACAACGACTTAAACATCATCTTGGCTTAGACGGTGAATGGCGCAAGATATCCCAACGGGTCATATACCTTGGCCGCCAAGCTCAGAAGCTGTCTCTTTGTGGCTCGAGACTGAGTGGTTGAGTCTGCTGGTGGCCTGAAGGTGATGACGTCCTCATCCTTCAACCAGTATATACCGAGAGCTTTACCGAGTTCCTTTTCACCGGTTTCAGACACTTCTGTTTTTGGAAGTGTAGCCAGAAGATCTACGCGATTACTGGCCCATTTCTTGAGGTGGAATCCACCTCTTCTTAGGAACACCGGTACTCTACGGATCAATGCTGCCACCCCTGACTCTTCGTCACAACTTATCACCAAATCATCAACATACATGTTGGACAGGGCTCTCTTAATTACCTCATCGCATTTCTCTGGGTTTCATTCCGCATGTGCTTTGATTACATTCATTGCGAGGTATAGAAAACACGCTAACCCAAAACACACGGGTCAGGCGATACGCTCACACCGGTGCGTCCTGTAAGCAGTTGCGCCACAGGAAGCGACAAGCATCGCGGTCTTCCACCCGGAGTGCAACTTGCAGGTACATTTTTTCTATGTCAGCCTGCACCGCGATTTGGTACTTTCTGAAAAGGAGCAAAACACCCACCAAATCAGTTTGCAGATTTGGACCCGTTTCAAGGCATTGATTGAGCGAGTCACCACCGTATTTTGCCGATCCGTCAAACACCACTCGGCATTTTAACTCACCGTTAACCGTCTTGTACACCGCGTGATGTGGCAGATACCAAATTTTGCCATTCTGTTCGTTCTGGCTGGTCACCTCTTCTGCCCATCCATTTCGGATGTATTCTTCAATCACTGTGCTGCACGCAAGTTGTTTGGCTGGATCTTTCATGACACTCCTTTCCACGGCTTGCAGTCTTTGCTCAGCCAACGAGCGATTGTTAGGTAATCGGATTTCACCGGGTTTCCACAGTAGCCCAAGGAGTACCGTGAACCGTCATATGGTAACGTACTGTGAAACTGAGCGCTTACCGAGTCTTGCGTTAGATTCTCTTCTTGGGGTTTGATACCGATGGAGTCCAGCTCCCAAAATTTCTTCAATGTTCGTTTGGTTTCGTCTTCAATCTTGACACAATTGACTTGGCACTTTGTAGTTGGCAATGGGTTTACCGGACCAAACACCACCCATCCTAACGTCGTTTCGATCGCTACCGGGTCGTTGTGGCCACCTCGTAAGATCTTCTCACCGAGAAATCGACCGTAAAAGTCGAGACCGATCAAAATATGGATTGGAAGATTCGCATCCCATTCTTCTGATAAGTGCAGTGGTTCCAGGTGTTTCCAGTCCTTGCTCCGGAAGGGTACTGATGGAATATCATCACATATCTTAGTGAGAGTCAGTGCCTCAATAAATTGGTTGGCTCTCTCGTGATGATCGCTATTCAAAGGACTCAGTCGTAACTGGATTGTCCTGGAGGTTGCTGAATGGCAGTGGATGCCATTTATTCCTTTCTCCGTGATGGTTTCGATTGGTTCTGCAAGTCCTAGGATTTGTGCCACGTCTTCTCTTACCAAAGTCCTTTCTGCGGCGCTGTCAAACAGGCAGTTCACTATTATTCGGTTTCCTTCAGCGCCGTGTGCTATTGCCCGTATTGTTTGGAAGCGTATTCTTGCCGGACTATGAGTGCTGGTCAGTAGAACGTTCGCAGTTGCTTCCGTTTTCTCTTCGAGACGTGACGTCTTTCGGGGTGGTTGTTTCTGATTGTCTGGGTCTGTTTGCCTTTGAGTTTGTTGGTTTGAGCTCGTTGATGTTAGCAAACGGTGTAAGTTCCATCCCCGTTTTTTCAGTCTGCACTCTGTCGCTCGATGTCCCTGTCGCAAGCATTTGAAACACAGATACAGTGTCCTGGCGGTTTTCTTGCGTTCTTCTGACCCTTGGTTCAGAAACTGCGGGCAATTTGATATATGGTGTTCACCTTGGCATACTGCGCATTTAAGAATCAGCGAAGCGTGGAGAGCATCAATCGTGGTGTGTTTGCGTGGTTGTCTTCGAACGTTATGCCGTGCCGGTGAGGACTGTCTTTTCCTGTTGGCCAAATTCTCCGTGTTGTCCATGCAGAGCGCTTGCTGACTGAGGAATGACAGAAATGTCTGCGATGTCACTTGTTCTTCAGTCAGTTTGGCGCTGTGCTCCTTCCACTTTGTTCGAGTCTGTGTCGGCAGCAGTTTGGCTATCCTAGGTAACAGCATCCGAAAGCCAGAAATGAGCTTGGTGTCGCTTGTGTCGATATCTCTTCCAAGAGCGCATATCTCCAACAGTTGACTGTTGATTTCATCGTGCAACCTTAGTAATTCCTTTCGACTGTGACTGGATGCTGGCTGTAATTCATGAAGACGGTTAATGTGGGCGTCTAAGATGTCGGTTGTTCTGTGAAAACGATCATGAAGTAGTTTGACTAACGCTTCGTAATTCTCTGCCGTAATGGTCAAGCCGTTAGCGAGTTGAAGAGCTTCGCCAGATAGGCATGATTTGAGATAGACGAATTTGGTGACATTGTCGAAATCTTTTCTACAGTGCACGGCTGCTTCGAATTGGCCCCAGAATGCCTTGAATTCGAGAATGTCCCCGCTGTAGGTTGGTAGCTTGAGGATCTGGACAATGGCACTCAGCGGCACGCATTCACCTTGACGTTGGGTTGCGAGATTGTGTGACAAATCCGGCTGATGGCTGTGATTTTTTAACAGATCGCTCGCTCTATTTTGAAGCTGCGTGACTAAATTCAACAGATGATCGTAGTCAGCGAGTGCCTTAGCTTTGTCACTTTCGGGTAGTTCATCTTGTCTCGCACGGCGGGAGTTGAGGAAGGCTTCTTTCACCTCTTCCACCGCATTTGTTGCTTCACGGATGGCTACCAAGTCTGTTTCATTGTCACACAAATGCTGCAATCGCTGGATTCGGTATTCTAAGGACTTTCTTTCCGTGTCAAAGGGGATGATCTTCTTCTTCCTGGTGTACCTCATGGTAAAACGTCGCCAATAAATTGTGAACTGTATCGATAGGTAGCTAGTCAGTAGACTCCGGCTCAGAGGACCAAAATGTTAGGAAATCTTCAATTCGACCTTGACGATCCCTTTTGTAAGTGGACTGTATGTGGTATTTATAGGTAATTTATAACAAGGATGCGATTTGATTCGATTTATTCAATTCGAGCAAAGAGTAAGGTGGTAAGATAGCAAGTAAAACTACGGCTCAAGCGATCGAAAAACGGTTTGTTCCGTGTATATATCCCTCCTCCCTCCTCACTCGTATTTATACCTTTTTCTTGACCTGGCTCTGCGTCTGGTGACCCAAATCATCGAAAAACAATTAGAAAATCGGCTTGGTTGCGCAATCGCTCAGACTGTGCAGCTTCGCCGTAATCTGAATAGCCGCGCTGTCAGCTACATTTCACTTTGATGCTTTTTCAGCAGCTGACCACCGGAGTTGTGGCAGATATATGACATGACGCTGACCTTCTGACCGCTTAATTGCTATTCTATTGTTTTCCACTGAGAAAAACAAGGGAAGCAGCTGGCGTTGCGTCACTATTGTTTTCGTACACTGAGCAATGTTTTTGACCATGGGGAGTTAAATACTGATGGGCAGGTATAGAGAAAAGATTTCTCAACACTCGATGTTATCAAATAAACATGAGCACGGACAAAAGATCAACGTAGACGGTGAGGATAGTCGTGTAAACCCGGAAACGCAGGCTGATCCGTCAGCCACGCAGGTTCATAATAGACGCTTCCGTTTCTAACAATAATAATGAAAAAAACAGTTTTCAAAAATGCTGAATAAACTCAAAAATATATAAGTAATTATTGTCTCGCGTTAACGTGAATAACCTTAATGGGTAAAATACACACAAGTAATCGTCACACAGAGCACACAGCCGATCAATTTAAATCACTGAGCCGCCTGATTTCGCTTATGTCTTATTACTTGCCTTTTGATTCATGTTTAGCTTGAGGCTCATCTGTTGGCGTTTTTCCAATATTTATTTCTTCAGTGTACACAACACTAATATAGGAAATAAAACACCTTGAAACAATATTTGCACGAATGAGTGCAAAAAATATAACATTGTGTAACAACCATTGCTGTACGGCGGCGTTGCTCATTGCAGGGCCGGATGAGTTAGACGCAGAGCCGCGGCAATAAAACCTCCCATCCCGCCCAGTCCAAAGGCCGCCGGCGAGGACCGCGGGTGGCTTCTGGCGACAGACCCTCATGACCCGACAAGTCGGTACCTAATTAGCCGTTGTTTGGCGGGTCGTTCGGTCATTGATCCAAGGGCACGCCGGTCGCTGATGATCCGTTGGGGGAGCGGATCAAAGCCCCTGCGTAACAAGCCGCTGATTTATAGAACATGTGACCGACGTGGAGACGTGTAATACGTGTGGAAGTGTGTTCAGAGAATGTGGACTAGAAGACGAGACCGAGCGAGCGAGAAAGAGCAAGCACAGAGCGACGGCGGACGAACTGGAGCGGACCCAGAGGAGGCAGAGCAGCCGACCCCACCCGGCGGGTCGTTACAATTGTATAAATGTTCAAAATGGTATTAAGAAAGGTTTCAAATAGTTTATGAATAATTTCAAAAATTCAGAAAAAAATACTTTTAACTCCATGACATATTTAAATATTGCCGCCATCTACAGATAGGAATAATTAGTTAATTATAAACGTACTTTTTTTACGTTAGTGTCTTTTTTTGCAGTAGTAGTTGTAGTCTCAGTCTTGAAAACTGATAGGCAGCTTTCAGAATATAGAGCATGATTCATTTAAACGGGTTAAAAGGTGCAAGTGAACAAGTTTTTGAAGACTATTTAAAAATAAAAACTATTTTCTCTAGCTTTTTTGCATACTCTGTGTGATCAAACAAAAAATGTCACAATGGTAAGTTATTGCTCACAATGGAGAATAGGAAAACAGCAGTTGAAACTTTATGTAACGTTGTAAAACTGTAATAATGAAACTTTACTATTACATTGGAGCTCTAATTATCTGATCACTGATTATCTGAACACCAGATTATTTGAACACAATTTTGCCGGCTGGTTGAAATGAATTGTTTATGATATTAAATTCAACCAGCATTTTACTAATACTATAGCATTCTGTTGTTTGACATTTAAAATTAATATATTACATATTGTAACTTAAGTAAGTAGTTATGAAATTTGCCTTTGATTTCAACATTTGAAATTCACAGACAAGCAGCAAAAAAACGTTTTCCTAATTTTACATATAGATTTGTCTCCATTCTTGTAGTAAAAAATACATAAATTTAAAGAAGCAAAACTTGAAAAAAATTTAGTTGGTTCAGTTGACTGAAATTTATTTAGCTTACATTAACCAACTGTTTAAATAGCGACGCTTTTAGACACCAAAATGATTTCCTTTTTAATCACAGAAAAGCATTTTAACAAAGATAAGTTGTACTTTGGAGCTTCTTTATCTATAAGCAGCAACTTTAGGAACTAAGTAATTGCAACCACTGATAAAAGATAACAATAACATCTAAATCAATGCTTCTAAATTCAAAGCTAAACTTGAAAGTTATTGCTAAAGCAAACCTAATGTAAGTTCTAAAAGTCGGTTGAATTTAACCAATATTAATCTACATTGTCATTAAATGCATGCGTTTTAAAGTGAAAAGTAATATGTAAATAAGTAAATAAGCAAATAAAAATTAATAATTTCAAATTAGTGAAGTAGATTGTAAGCAATAAAAATATGTTGGTATAAAAAATAACTAAAAATCCTTACTTTTAATACGACAACTTACTATTATCAGCAGAAACAAACAAATTACTCAATTCACTGAAGATTTGCGGTTTGAATTAAATTACCAAAAGAAAGACATTGTTGAAAACTGGAACAAATACATAATTTTGAATTAACCAAAAATAAGCTCGAACTGCTAGATATTGAAAAATTTTACAAAATGTTTTCCAAATCAAAGTATAATTTTATATTTTGCAAAAGTAAAACCATTTATTTTATTATTTATTTTGCTTTAATTTGATTAAAAATATATATTTACAGTACTATACCACTGTAAACATTTACAAAAAAATATGAAAACATCTGATACAAATATTATTCTAAATTTGCAATTATTCACTGATATTAATGTGACATGAAAACACGTTAATGTAGCAAAAAGAAGGTTATGGACGAGTAAAAAAATTGATGTTGACGCGATTACTAAAATCTAAACATGAAATTGGTGGTAATACATTTGGCATTAACTGCCATTTTCCATTTGGTGTCGTTTCTTCTAAGCCGACAACAGAAGCATATGGGAAATGAATACCCATTTTGCTAAGTTCATAATTGGACAAGCCAGTGGCAGGCTTGTTCATCAAACTTCGACCGATTGCGTCAATTGTTGGTGCATGAACGACGAACAACAAATTGCACTTTGTATTTTCATGCAATTTCAAAATCATGTTAACTACGTTATTAACTCGTTTGTAATATTCTTCAATGGTTTCATTATGAAAATTATCTTTCAATGTTTTCATTATCGAGTATGAAATGTAATTTGGTTGTATTTCATATCCTTCATTGATCAACTGATCAGTATTAAGAAAATTCAAATTTGCATTTTCATACCAACCCAAATATTCAAACAGACCTGGTTCGATACAAATTTTTGTATTTGAACCAGCAAACGATTTCAATATTCCATGGGCACTTTGAATGCTACGCAATGCTGGACTACAATAGACCGTGTCAAATTGAATTCCACTCAATTTCATACCTCGTCCAATCATTTGTGATGTTGCATAACCAATTTCAGTAATCGGTGGATCATTGTGGAAATCTTTCCACCCATTTTCTCGTTTTACTGCTCTTAATGGCATATTCAAATCATATGGTCTATATGCTCCTAAATCTGTGAAACCAAGACGCAACCAACCTGGAAAAACGCGATCCATTCGTTCTCCATGGCGGACTAGAAAAATTCTTCTCCCAGACAATTCCACTACTTCTTTTTCTTGTACCTTGTCTCCTTTTACTTCACTTTGACCCTCCGGCGTAGCTTTTAACGGTTGTGGTTCATTTGCCATTGCACAATATGCTACAAGCCAACGCAAACAAGCAGAGAATACTAACTAACCTTATTCTGTTTATCTTTGAACTCATATGTACTTTTTTGTTTAAATTTAATAATTTAATGTAAAACTTTTAAAGTATATTAAAATATTTTTGTTTAAACTTATTCAATATAAAAACTGATATTCTGCAAAAATGGTTACGTGAAATATTTAATAACTTCAATTACAATTTACTTGATTGTATATTCCTTTACATTATATGTAAAACACTAATTTCAGGAATTGCAATGACTTTTAATTATTTAAATATCATGATATATGAATTTGAAATTTCTTTTCTTAATGTTTTATTTTACAAATGATCACATTTTAAGAATTCACTTCAAACTGTTTGAGAATGAAATGAAAATTACCTTTAATTTGGTATATTGTTGAAAATTGAATAGAAATATTAAAATTTATTGAATAAAAGTATTTAGTGAAGGAAATATTTTGACCAAAAAAAAAATTAAATATTGTGTCCAGTCACAACCAGGCATTCTTAGCTGATGAATTTCTGTGCTGTAAACGTTAATAAAGTCTTCAGCATTTATTTATTTAGCATATCCGGCTTAACAGTAAATAGAGCAGTTGTTCGCCGTTCTGGGTAAATCGTGTTAGTGGTCGATGTATTGTCTAGAGTTCTTTTATTGTCTGTTTTCATTCGTGGAATGTTATTCGTGATTAACATATTCATAACACTCATTTTACTGTACAAACAGTTTTCTTAGTCAGCGGTCTGTTGAACAAAGAGAAAATATTGCTTTTCAGCCGAATGACATAAACTGATCGCAAAGGGATGAAGTTTTACTCATTAAGGCCAGCATCCATAAACAGAATGTCAAACTATAGTCGAATAATGGGAAAATTGTATGAAGTCAATCAGTGCATAAAAAAATAAATATCTTACGCTGTTGAGGCAATGCGAAGAAACGTTTATCGTGTATTATAAAGAAATGACAAAATGGTTAAAGACTTTTTAAATAATGTTCTACCACTGTTTATTTCATACTGTAATGTTTGCAATAATGCTTGAATTTTTCATTTACTGTAGAGTACTGTGCAGCTGGTAATTTGTAACATTGTGAAATTTGTATCTAATTTTAAAACAGAAAACAATAAATGTTATGGGTGTTAAAGGGTTGTGGAAAATTTTGGATGCTGCTTCTAAGCCTGTCACTCTTGAATCTCTTTCTGGGAAAATATTAACTGTTGGTGAGTCTGTATTTTTGGTTTATTTATGTAATATATATATGTATGTTACTATTCAAACAGTTACTATTAAATGTCGTTATTTGTTTGTTTTGTTGAAGATTTGTCGATATGGTTGCATCAGGCCGTTCATGTTAATTTTGGTTCAGAACGGCATTCAATTTTTGAAGGGCCAAAAGCACATCTTCAAATTTTATTTTTCCGTCTGCTGAAGCTGTTATTTTTTGGAATTCGACCAATAATTGTTTTTGATGGCCCAGAAATTTCTATTTTGAAGAAACGTACACAGGTATTTTATTTTAGAAAATGTTTCATTTAGTTTGTTTTTGCTATTTGCAGATACGACGGCGGATTAAAGTGAATGAATCATTTACGAAAAGTAGAAAGTTGCAGCAAAAGATGCTCAAGGTATTGGCTGCCAAAGCTGCTGATCGTTTTGAATCTACAATAAATGGTAAGGCTGATTGTTGAAGTTTATATATTTTGAAAAAAGGTTTAGTTTTTTTATTCTGAAAGACTTTAAAAATAATGATTTTAGAAAATATGACTGCGCATGAAGCAAACAATACGCCTAACATTAATGTAGAAAGTACTTCATCTGTTCAAGTGAGTATCTTGTTTTACTTCTGTTGCATGAAGAAGTAATGAAAGGTTATTCGCTTGTAGGATATTGAGAAAATCGAAAGATTGCAGACTTCACAAGATGATCATTTTGATGAAGACGTGTGGAGTTATAGTAATGATGAAGTAATGAAACTAAAAGATGTGCTTGTGACGTTATATGAATAGTTGATGTATATTTATCTTGTAGATTCTGTTGGATGGAATTGATTTAAAAACTGTAAACGAACTGCCACTTGAATTGCAGTATGAAGTTTATGCGGCAATGAAATCCCAGCCGTCTAAATTAAAATTACCAAAGGTAATTTTATAACGTTTAATTGTTTACATGTTTTAAATTATGTTAATAACATAACCAGAATGATAATGATATGTTTTGTTTAGGTTTCTGGTGCTTTTTCTAATTATCAAATTAACGAATTGCTAAAACGAAATGAAATTGACGATAAATTAGCTAAACTTAGGGAGGAAATTATACTTAGCGATCCGTTGCTTACGTTAAACGTTCATGAAGCAGAAAAATCAACATGCGCGGTAAAAGTGAAAAAATTGATCAGTCGAGATAATCGGCATCATATAATTTTTGATCGTGAAGAGGAAACTGTTGAAAACAGTGAACTAACTAAACCGACTGACAATTTTGAAAATGACATTATACCCAGTCTTGTTACATTGGATGACAATGAATGTGAAGAAATGCCTTTTGATGATTTTATTCCAGTAAATGATGTAAATTATGATGAGGATGTAAAATTTATTGAAGAAAGACCGTGTGGATCATTTGCAAATTGTAAACCATTGCATGATGATTTACCAAACGACAACGCAGGCAGTTCAATTGTCGATGTTAATTTTTCTATTGAAGCTAGTGAACCTACGTTTGAAAAGGAAAGATATCCTTCTAAAAATGAATCTCCTCAACAGATTGTATCAACTGCTACAAGAGATGAACTTTGTAATTCAGAAGAAAATAAGGAAACATTCATAGAACGTCAGTCTGATGATAGTGGTGAGTTTGTTTACATATATAAAGATGCATAATTAAGTTATTGAATTCAATTTGTTGTTTTTCACGTTTTGCTTTATGCCTATGCTGGAAATTAACGAGTAAATTTTATTGGTGAATATAAATAATTTGAAAGTAGTCAAGTAAATTAATTATTTTTTTTTGGTATACATGCATGCAACAGATTATATTTGTTGTAGAAAAGTTTTGCTTTTTAGACAGTTTTGTCGAAGTTGAGGAATTGTCTGAAGAACATCTGCATGATATGTTGAATGAAACTTTGAAATCTGAAAAAATTATTGAAAATGATTTTTCCGATTGCGTTGGTTTGGAAACGAAATGTGCTGTTGTTGCAAACGACGATGTTGCGGATATTCACTGCACTGGTGATTTTGAAAAGTTGGAAAGCGAACATTCGCGAGCTGAAGCTGGTGCGCGAACGGTTACTTCACAAATTTTAGACGAATGTGAGGTTTGCATTTTGCACGTTTTATTACTTGTTTATTCAAATTAAAAAGTTTATCATGATTTTGAAAATATTCATGTATTGTTTAGTGGAATATTTTTTGTGTAGACTTTTTTGCGGCTTTTTGGAGTACCGATCGTGAAGAGTCTAGCAGAAGCAGAAGCTCAGTGTGCTTGGTTAGAGCAGAATCAAATTTCTGAAGGTACGATAACTGATGATTCTGATATTTGGCTATTTGGCGGTCAACGTGTATATCGTAATTTATTTGTCAAGAAAAAATTGGTGCAATATTTCGATATGAACACTATAAAAGAATTGTTTGGTAAGAAATTGAATTTATCATTCAGATCATCATTAACTGTGTTTTCAGCACTGAACAGAGAAAAGTTTATTTTACTAGCTATGCTAGTTGGCTGTGATTATTCTCAAGGTGTGGAAAATCTGGGTGTAGTTACAGCATTGGAAATAATTGCCGAATTTAACAGTGCAGCCGAAAAAAGTCCACCAATAGAAACACTGGTCAGTTTTCGACAGTGGTTTCAATCTGCACCTTTGCCAGGAGAATCAACGTTGAGAACACGTCTGCGGAAATTGTGTTGTCACTTTCCTGGCACATTTCCAGATCAGTGTGTATATGATGCTTTTTTCAATCCAAAAGTTAATCATTTTCATGCTGAAGATTTTAAATGGAATTTGCCGGATTTGGATGCTATTCGACGATACGCGGAAGAAAATTTTAATTGGAGTAAAGAAAAAACCGATCAACATCTTTTGCCAGTAATGAAAAAATTAGGAAAGACGCATTGTGAAAATCAGAGCCGAATTTCCAGTCACTTTTTGCCCATCACTATTGAAGTTAAAGCAAAACAGTCAAAAAGGATGAAAGTTTTGATTAACAAGATGAAAAGAAATGAAACAGATGAAGATGTCACTGGTAGTTCAGATTGCGTTGTTAAAAAGAGAAAAAAACAGATGAGAAAATGAGAAAAATTTTTGTTAAACATTCACTTATATTATAATTTTATAAACTGAGGTTATAAATCGTTTCGAGCATTGTGTCACATGATTTCAGTTCAATTTATCTGCTATTGATGAAAAATATGCATGATTTTTGGCATACTGTCAAAATATTTGTATGCAGGTATTAATTCTAACTTTTTAAAAAAAGTCTTAGAAAGTTTGCATTTTTTGAAACTGAGTGCATCAGTTTGATGAATAGGTTTTTCTTTCCATTAATGAACGTGAAAAAAATAATATATTCTCGTGCAAATAAACAGTGAAAACAGTTTTTTTCTTCCTTTCTTTCTAGATTTTTAAAATAAGAATGAAAATTGAAAACATTTTGTTAGGATTCTAAAATTCTGGACGCGTCTCCACAGACTCTTTCCAAATAAGTGACCGGCTCTTTTGGCAAATAAACAAATACATGTGGCAGTGTATTTCTTGTGTGGGTCAGCAGAATGCAAGTGCCGTCGTCAACCCAGTGCATTAATGATGCGCAGGGTTTGCCTTGGAGTGATTTCCAAGTTTGACAGTAAGCTTTGCAGTCGTCCAACGTGAGCGATTCTTTTACCGCATCTGCATAGCCAACCAAAAGTGAATGTTCGAACCTCAAGAAACGACAATCTTGATCACTTTTTGGTTGAACAGTGTCTCGTTTGGGCATATTTTCACCTAAATTATGAAATCATCTCTTATGAAAAGAAATAAAATTATGTTTTTGTAAATCATTACAAACAAACAATATTTCAGAAGCTGGTGATTTTTTTGCTTGTTGAATAATTTCTTCAAGTTTAGATGAATACAGTGGATTCGACTGATTGCTGAACAATGTGATTTCAGCTGAACATGGTCTATAGCCAATAAAGCTATCCTTGTTGTAACAATAAGCTTTACATCCACCGGCTTTTCTTTCGTTGGCTTGTAAACGTATTGTTGAACGTCCTCTGTTCGAGGATGGATTACGAACCTGCACTGGAACAGTGCCTTCATATGCTGCAGACGTGTCAGAGCTTAAAAATAGAGTGAAAAAAAGAAACAATTCTTTTTTAAATTATAATTCTGATATTAACATTCGCCATTGTACCTCAACATGGCCAATTTTTCATAATGTCCTTCGTAGTCGATACCGTCAGCAATGACTTTCACTTGGGCAGGACGAGATGCATCACCACTTGAGACGACACTTACCAAAATCCACACCCAATCAGAATCGACAAGCAATTCATTTGTACTGCTTGCCTCGTCAACTGGTTGATCTTTGGAAGTTGTCTTTCCACCAATGATCAACGACATTGGCAAATTTTTCATATATTTCGATTTCTGACCATCTCTTGCAGAGCAATCACAATTGCAATAGCAGTTGTCTTCTTTTTTCAACAATTCCTCATCATCCACAACAACAGTAGCAGCAGATACTTTGGTGATTGGCTTTTCATCGTTAGAGAATGAAATTTTCTGTATATCTGCATCTTTGCATTTGCCATCTATACAAACACCTCTGATACATATGGGAAATGATTGAAATCCAGTACAATTGCCGTCAAGTTTGATTTTGCTCATGCATCTCGATCGAACCGTATCACAGAACAAATAATCAGATCCACAATCCGGACTCTGAGCAGAGCATGTGGGCCGTTTTTCATAAAAGTAAAATTCATCCGTGTAAATATTGGACAGGCCATCAGAGTTTTTGATCAAAAATGGTTTCATCAAAGCATCTGCATAATGATTTCTGTTGCAAGAGTCGGTGTTGGAGACGAACTCAATTTCGCGTTCAATTTCTGTTTGCCTCTTTTCACGAAACTGTTCCCAAAGGTAATCAGTAAAACACTGATGAAAGAAATAGACCGGATCCTCGGCCGCGGTTGCCGGATGCTTCATATGTCCACCTACCCACAACGTCACACCACCGTATAGCTGAAAATGGAAAAAAATGCCTCAAAATTTTAACAAAAGAAAACTCTTATCAAGAAGCATAAACCAGTTCAAAAAATGGATCAACACAATTGGTCAATTCTTCATAATTGGACTTGCTTTGGATGCTTCGAAAGTCGTTGACGTTGTACAAGCTACCGTATTCGGAACCGTGGATTTCACGGACAATTTTCCGCTCGTTGAAAACTGCTTTCAAAGTCAACCAATTTTTAAATGGACCTTCAGATACGTATCCGTCACCGTTTCCAAAAAATTCATCCGACCAAAGAACCGAATCAGCGGCATTTGGTAAACCTTCATCAAGACTCGAATCCCAATAAGGTAGCGATACATCTTCATCATAAACTCTCAAAGCCAATTCAAAACTAAACAATACAACCACTGAATTAATCACACCAACAAACACCATCTATCTGCATTGATTAATTAATTTTAATAAAAGTCTTCATTCTGTTATCTTATTCTTCGTTGTTTCACTGTGTGCTGCTGCTATTTACCCCAGTGTCCTCCTCTTTGTGAACTACTTTCATCAACTGAACAATTACAGTGCACATTTGATTTCTCTATTACAGAAATAAATGCTTCAATAAAAAAATCTTTAAGATACAATTTCGCTATTATGAAAGTTTTAATTTCAAATAATTGAACTTTGAGCATTGTAAAAAGTTAACCAACTTTATTATGTCCAAAGAAATAAAGGAAAACCTCAATCCACAAAGGACATGAATTAAAAAGGATAGATTTTTTTTTGAAGAAGAACAATTTAAAATCAGAACAATGAAAAACTTAAAATTGCGCAATTGTTACAATAATTACAATACAATAAAGTGATCAGCATCAATTGAACCCATAAGAGTAGTTTGTGATAAGTTGATTTTTTTTTCCTTCTTTTCCTTTGAAAATGATAACCTGCTGCTTTGCATTCATCATAAAATAATCAAATAATACTAATAATACAAGAACAAAAATTACAATTTAAATAATTTATGACTACAGTATATAAATAATATTAATAAAAGTGATAATTTTTTCACAACGTTCTACTGTATGTATTGTAAAGAATAATTTTGATTAATAACTAAATTTTGCAAAATATTAAATTAAAAAGATATTAATTAATTAATTAATATATCTGCTTATTGATGTAAAATAATATTTTTAATGTAAAAACAAAAATGATATTATTGTAAATTGTCAAATATACTGCATCAAAAAAGCAAGATTTGTTTCTCAGTGCATGCACTCTCAGTTTCCATTGATTAAATGATTAAATTGATTAAAAATCAAATAAATTTTTTTATTAAAGGGCATAAATTTAACAATTTTTTTCCAACTCGAATGCAAATATTTATGAAATACTGATATAGTTAATAATTAAAAATTAAAAAAAAATATCTTGCGATGCCAAACAAAAATATAAATAAATAAAACTCCTACAATTTATGATCAATTTTCGAGGTCATAAGTCTAGTTTGTTTTGATGTTCAAGTTGAATTTATAAGCGATTGGTTTTTATAAAATAGGTCTTGTTAAACAGATTTCAAAAATATCATCGCATCATGGCATGTGAACAAACAATGACAAGTTTACAAAGAGAATCAATCTAGCTTTCCAAAATGGAAAAAAGGCCTACTTTAGTATTTAAATCACATTGCAAAATTCACTTGAGATTTCTTGATTTGAAAAGTCCAAAAAAAAAAAATTTTTTTTTCATTCATTATTAATGTCATCATGAATAAAATCATTTCAAATTTTGAAGTTTCTCAAGAGTTTTATAATTTATGATACATTTTTGTTCATAATAACGGTAAACGATGAATCAAATTTAATCAGATGATCCATTTGCTTGACTAATTTGAACATTTTCTTAAGATTAGAAAATAAACGATTAAATATTACACAAATTTACCTCAAATCCAAAATATGTATTAAATAAAATGAATTGATTGATTGAAAAACATTCTGATGTAAACTTTTGGTTTTAATTGAAATATTTAGTTTCCATTAGCTGCTATGCATTTATATAACATGAACTTCACCTTTCATTGCATTAAATATGACAATATTAATAGACAGTAATAATAGACAGTAAGTAAACAAAAATTTTATTCAAATAAACCCCATAAGCAACGAATTGATTTATCTATGTTACGTATGTGTGGGTGTGTGTATTTAAGTGTTTTCTTTTTAATGATTCCACTAAAACAATTTTATGAATTATTTACATTGACCTGCAAAATTTCTTCATTTGCAAAAATTTGAGTTTAAAATTAAAATATACGTATACAAAAAAAGAGAATACTTACTTTTTCAAAAGTTCTCGATGAAACGGCAAAAAAGCAGGACCAAAATGCGCACCGGGAGCATATTTTGGAGAATGAATAATAGCAAAAATGTCATATTTGCTCAATCCATTGATCGTATCATTTTTCAATTGATTCATTGATTTGAGCAATTTTTTCCATTCACCACGTTCTAGCATGCGAATTTCACGACGTTTTGCTGGCTTTAAACTTGCCGTTGGTGATCTATTGTCATTTGCATGTTGAAGCAGATGTTGACAATGTTTCAAATTTCGACAAGAAGATAAAGAATTCAACCAATTGAGCTGCTTTTCATCCAGTTCCAAAGTTTCCAAGTTGGATTTGGATATTGAACTTGTTAGCCAATCGTTGGCTCGATGGCAATGCAATTTTAGCTGATCTGACGTAAAGCGTGCAGCAGCAGCATCATCTACATCTTCTTTTTCTTCTTCTTGGGATGTTGTATTTTTCGAAACTGCTAACAAGCATTGTTTGAGCGTTTGAGCATTTGACAGAGGTGAGTTTTCCGCTTGAGCGCATTTATAACAGACAAAACAAGCGCCGGCTAAGCTCAGGCTAATCAAAAATCCCAAACCCCTAATTGCCATAATTGCCACTTCTGCTAAGATCGTCTCTTCCTCAGACAGTTGCCACTGTTGATGCCGTTATTGCCCAAAAAGGGAATACAGATGGAGAAAACAATCGGTGCGTGACCACTTTTGTTTGAGAATAGGTCCGGTTCCCGTCAACAGCTACAATGCGTTCTATAAATTTTTCTTTTAACCATTTCCGCACAAATTCATATATATATATATACTTACCTTTATTATAAGCGAAACTCAATTTCAATCATTCCTTTTTCACATTTCTCCTCTCTCATTCAACTTTTTATATTTATAATAAAATATTCAAAAAAAAGAAAAATACATTTTTTTTCTTCTTTACATATCAACTTAAGAATAGTCATTATTTTTAAAAAGAGGACATTCTACTGATATTCGTAGGTGTGGTATATTAGTAGAAGTTCCAGTTCGCCAAAGTTAAAAATAAATAAATAACTGCATATGAATAAACGCACAACAAATCAAGCCAATCCATGAGCCCACGTCGTCAATTAAGCAACTTGCCAAACAAGTAGCATTTCAAAAATGCACGCATAATCTTGATTTTTTTTTTTACCAAATTGCGTTCAAATTTCAAATTTTTTGCGTCTGATTACTGTACGTGATTGCTTAATTTATAAAACTGAAACTTTTATTCCATTATTATTATTATTATAGTTAATCAATTAAAAAATTATTCTAATAAGATGATCAGTTTTACATCATTATTTGAGCGTGATCTAGTAAGCTATACTTAAAGTTGTCAAATTCAAATCTCTACATATACACTAATAAAACCAGATTTATTATTGTTTAATAAAACCAAACATCTGTTTAATAAAATTCAATATAATATGGATATTCAATTAAAATTTTAATATTTTTTATTTTTGTGCTGAAAAAATTATCTATTGTGAAAAATAATATAATTGTTAAGAAAATATATATTAAATGTTTTAAAATATTGAATTAGCAATTAGAAATAAATATTGATTATCAAATTCATAAAAATTTCCAAACAATACCTGCGAATAAAAATACTGTCATTATAAAGGTTACTGTATGTTCTAAATTGAACTGTTTTGATAACGAAGTGTTTGCATAATTTAATTCAATCACCAAAGCAACATCATGAAAATCATTTGAAAAATGACTCATTGTCATTACATGTATTAATGAGCTTTGTTAGGAGAATGATGATATATTTTTATTTTGTTTAAAAAAGGGTTAAAACAACGAAGAACAAATTTAAAATTCACCTTGGAATTCGATATTTTTAGCTGTTTAAATTCTTCTGAGAAAGTGCCCTTAAGTGAAATAGAAGAAAATTCATTCATTTCAATTTGACCGAATTTCGCTTGCAGTTCTGAAAATAATTTGTTACCAGTTGGTGAAAGTGAAGAAAATTTCACGCCTACACAATGCGTTACTGCTGAGTGGTTGTCATGTTGAGTTTTCGGAATACCAGCAATAATGCTTAGTGAGAAAATAAAAAAAACAACAACAAAGATGAAATCATTGTTTCCGATTAATTAATATCAGCAAAGCGATTTTATTTTAATAACAAACAAGATGTAAAATTATATTTAAAAATTCTACTGTTGTTCATATGAAAAAGATATTTTAGATTTTCAATCGTTCTTTATTTTATATGATAAAATATATAATAATTATCATATTTAATACAACTTATACAAACGTATTTACTTAAATATTTTCCTACTTGAGCACTCTCGTGAGCTATTCAGACTAACATGTCAGTTGAGGAAAAGAGGCATTAAAGCAAATATGAATGACGTCACAAAATGGCAATATAAAAATGTACTCAACTGACCAATCAGAAAATCCCAACAAGCTATAGCCAATGAGCATCAAATGAATCTCAATTTTGTTTAATTTGAATAACATTTCAATAACATTTTTATCACCATTGCGCAAATTTCATTAATATTGCAGAAATTTTAATATTTTACTATTTCTTTTAATTTTTGTTAAATATATTACGTTCTATTATAGAATTACGTAGCATATAAGAATTCCAACGTATCAAAAATTAGTATTATTGATTGTTAAAAAAAAAATTTTAACAGTTTTCACGTAGCGAGTTGTAATCTGTTTACGAAATTTATTGTAAATGAATTTTATAGAACTTATTTTTCACACAGTATTCTACAGTGCACTATTATTAGCACATTACATAAAGTTGTAGTTTCTGGGCCTGTTTTGCATTATTTGAGAGTAAATTATTGAATAAAATTTTTCTGAACTAATTATTTTGTAATTAAAATTTCTTTTAATTTTGTCTTTCTTTATGACTATTTGTACAGTTGTACATATTGATTCAGTCTGTCCATTATTGTCATATTCATCTAAAGGTCATCTACCCAACTTTTCAGGCAACAATATGCCAACCAATTGCTTTATTATAAAACTGAAGAAAGTATTTGCGGAATCATTTTACAGTATTCTATTAATTTCACTTGCACTGTTTGCAGTTTTTTTTCAAATATAGCAGCTATATTATGCAAATTTGTTATGAGATGGATAATGTCGTACTTGCAATGCAAATGCGAATGAATTTGCTGTTGTATTTTGGCGAAAAACTGCAGTTTTATAACTGTTTTCTAATTACAGAATATTTATATGGCTGACACGGCACATTTATCCGACGAGGAGAATGGTCAAGATTTAGTTGATACACACAGTTGTTACAAAGCACCGGCTCAGAAATCAGTACAAGAAATATTTGCAGCTGATGCAGACGATCTCAGCTTGAGAAAATACAAGGAACAGCTGCTTGGTAGCTCATCTGGAAATGTTGTAATTGGTATTTTCAATTTTACAGTTTGTATTTTACAATGTTTTATGCTTTTTTAAATAAAAATTATCTGGATAAATTTAGATGAATCGAATCCAAAAAATGTTATTGTACGTAAGTTGACTCTAATCGTGAATGGACGCCCTGATGTCGTGATGAATTTAGAAGGTATTAAAATTGTGCTGTTTATTTTCATTACAAATTGAGAGTAAAATATTCAGATATATCAAAAATGGAAAAACAAAGTTTTGTTCTCAAAGAAGGTTGTCAGTATCATTTGGAAGTGGGCTTTCATGTGCAACGTGAAATTGTTGCCGGTTTGAAATATGTGCAAAAAGTGTATCGTCTTGGTGTTCAAGGTTTAGCATATATTTTTCATTAAGGATTAAAAATCTCTTATTTTAATATATTAAATAGTATTCTGTTTTATGCATACGTATGAAATTTTATCCTTATATCCTTTGTGATTTTAGTGGCAAAAGACGAATACATGGTGGGATCATATCCACCTCGTAAAGAATTGCATACCTTTCGTACACCACTCGAAGAAGCACCTTCAGGTTCGCCAACGTTTTCTTTTTTTGCTTTTTTTTGTCAAAATTTTAATTTAATGCTCACTTTAAAATAGGCATGGTACAACGCGGTTCTTACAATGTGAAGTCTTTGTTCACAGATGATGATAAAAATGTTTTGTTGAAATGGGAATGGAATTTGGAAATCAAAAAAGACTGGGATTAATGGCCTTAAATTATCACTTGGGTTTCACTTATGTACAATTTTCAAGTTATGCAGGGAAACAAAAGAAATATAATAATTCATAAATGATATAGCACTGTTGTACGATTTGTTCAACTGTGTCTTACATTTATAATTTGGCTATTTATTTTATTTTTCTCTTACTTGCATAGCTAAGTGATTTTCATTGATCATTATTTTGTTCCCATTATTAGAAATACTGTTTTTTTGTTCACAGTTATTCTGCTTAAGTTATTTGCCAGTTTGCTTTGCTTCTGGTAGATATAGATGATTTTGCATTTCGTTTTCGCAAATAAACAATTTTTTGTTTGTTTGATTTTCTTTTTATTTTATTAATAAGATAAAATAATAATTAATATCATATTTTCGTTTTGAATACAGGAGTGCAAGAAAAGCTTCATTTAAATGTAATTAGTTATTTTTAATTTTGGAATCGAAGAGCACAAAGGTTAACTTTATACAGTAGGCAAACAAATTAAATAAACATTTAAATTCACTTTGCTGACAATGCTAACTTATTTGCTTGGAAAATATGATCTTAGATATGCTAATTCCATAATTAATTGCTAGAATACATGATGTGTACAACGGAATGATGCATGCACTTTAATTATAACTTCATATTTACGTTTTATGAAACAATCAATGTTTTTAATTGCTTCAATTATGAAATACACATTACAGTAAATATATGAAAAAAATTGATCAAGGGCTTATAGTTGCTAAAACACAAATTAGTGACATTCCATTTGCTTATTTCAAATTAAATCAAGATTAATAAATTAAAATGCATGTGATACAAATTTGAAGATGTAAAAGAATATGTAGGAAAAGGTTCAATAGTGACAATCAAGTAAGGCTTCTTGAAGAATTCTTGCCGCAATTTACAAAATTCAGTTAAGCAAGAACAAACGTTAAATGATTGTCCTTCGTAGAGCTTCAATAATACCAATTCTTACTACAACCTCTTCTTCCGTTTCCTGGATTACTCGAGTAATATATAAATATTTACTCACATGCAATAGAAACAGAATAACACAAGGTTTCAAGGATTAAACTTGGGAAAGCAACGGAAATGAACACAGAATAACAGACACAAACTATTCACGACACACACTTTTTCTATTCTTATGCATTTATTATCATAAATTAAATGCGTAGTTTTAATGATAAGTTTATAAATAAAGTTGATAAATATAAATATAGTATAAAATATAATAGTATAATATATAGTATATAATAGGTAAATATAATAAATTGAATAAGATTATAAAGAAAATTTTAGGACATCAGTTGCGGTATTTCATCAATATTCCTAAAATATTCAGTTGCTTTGTTAGCGAATGATGTCTGCTGTCTTAGCATTTGTCTTATAACATACTTCAACTTTTACTTTAATAGAGCATAAACTTTAAAATTAGCAAAACATTTGCGCTAGAAACATCATCTGAGTTGTTTTCTTGTTAATTTTTTCATATTAAACTCACAAACAAGTAATTAATTTTGGATTAAGTACCACAGAAAGTAGATGTGTTTAGTTAAATAAAAGTTTATTTCTTTTTTGAAATGGAAATTTATATGCTTACGTACAACAATGCATCAATAAATACGTAAATAGTAAAAAGAAATATGTTGCAATTTTACGAATATTTCGTAATGTTAAATTTGATACTTTGCTTTACCTGAAAGGAGTCCAAGTGCAAGCAATTATTTTCTTGTATTAAATTTAAACAAATCTATCAAGAGCAATATCAGATTAAATTAAAGCATAAAAAACTATTCAAAAAGCCTAAGCATAGCTTATGTTGGAAATTCTTTTGGTCGCTCACGGACTCCTGCGAATCAGTACCTGCGTTCATCGTTATGGTAGCGTCGCATGGTAGATGACGTAATTAGAGTGTGGTGTGTGTGTTTGTTTATTATCTTGTGATTCTAAATAGTGGTATTTTGGTTTTGGCGTTATTTCGGTAATCTGACCATCGTAAAGTTCTCTGGTATTGTTGACACTGTTGTCTGTTGTCGAATCTTCAATAAAGTCTACCCGTTATTACTTTCTTCTCTCGTCACGTTCGGAAACGAACGGGGTTATTCAGCGGTTGGACAATCAAATAAGGTTGACCTCCCGCGTGAATAATAATACAGTCTATTAACGCTCAGACGATCGAGTTTTGTCGCTACCAGCTTAGTTGCATCATATTTTTTATTAGAAAACCAATCTGAAATAAATTTATTAATTTAAATTATTCCGTTATTTAAATGGCCTGAAAGCAGATTGGCAAAATTGTTAATTTGAATTCTATTCTTGCATGTATTCATGTTCTCTGTTATATACTTAATAACTAATTGCATTTCTTAATTATAAAGATATCTACTCGTTTAATATTGTTTACTTTGATTTTTCACTTTCTTCATCTTTTTTTTCATCTTAAATATGATTTCATTTTAATTTTTATTACTAAAGTGCAGCTTGATTTTCTTATTACTGTAAATAAATGACCCATAAATGGGTATATGTAAATAAATGACATCTTAAACAATGATAATCAAGTTAAGTTTTTAAATGGCGGATTCTTGAACTAGCTAAATGATAGAATAAAGTAAAATATAGTGCAAATAAATTATATCTTTTATAAATCTTAAAAATATTGGAAACTGTATTGAAAAATCTTTTATTTTTGTATTGTTTTTATTATTATAATTCTCATTAAAAGTGTATATTAAATTGAATGTACATGCGGAAATTAAAAGTAAATTTAATTTAAAAAAATTATAATTTTTGAAATTGGTAGTACATATTATTTAAAATCAGACATAATCATGAATATTAAAAAAACATTTAGTGTTGTTTTTCAATTGCTATTTTTTAATGTATTTGTTTGAAAAAAAATTAAAAACACTTTAATAAGTCTAAATAAATTCCCTGTTGTTATTTATGGTTGATGACAACTGTTTTGCTTATTCGTTACCTATCAGAATTAAAACTTTTTGATTCTTATACTACTGTAATGTGGTATTCAGTGTAAGTGTTTGCTGTGGAACTTCCGTTTTCATGTATTTCCCACTGAGCGAAATTAGGTCACAAAATTCATGGATGCACAGTACAGTGATGAAAATGGTATGAGTTCTTTTATGTAATAATTAGAAAAGCTGGAAATTGTGTTGATTTGACTGCTTGATGGTCATCTGTTGAGAATGAATTTCATTCTTAACTTTAACGTATTTTAAAACATTAAAAATGAGTAATCTGTATTGTTGAAAAATTATTGTTTTCTTTTTTAAGATTTGTAAATATTAGAAACATATGAGGAAGATAATTTTTAATTGGCAAGTATAAACATTTTTTGCCAAAGATCCATCTGATATATTACAGTATTTCATACTTTTTAAAAATAACCTTGTTCTGATTTTTATTTTTACTTTACGAAGCTATATTAAACTGAATTTAGTTACTTATGAAATATGTATATAATGTTGTAATGCTATGTTATAGTGATTTGTATAAAAATAGATTGTACATATTAGTATATTGTTGTTACTTGAATTTTCTTATCAATTATAGGATTTAATTGTTCGAATACAACCGAAAATGCCTCAAATAATGCAGAGAATACAGCGCGCAAGAAAGATCGTCGTATAGCATTCATGCATCCTGTTACGGGTAAAATATTATTGCTCAAATGGCCACTTCCTAAGGTTTGCTTTAATTTTTGCAATGTCAACTAATTATTATTAAATTAATATTAATTATAGACGCACACTTACTGCGCCTTGGAAGAAATGCTTGCCACATACAGGTAAGTTGTTTGTTAATTAAAAATTTAAGTGCAACGTTGTTTACGTTTCAAATGCATTTGGCTGTTTTTTTTAAATATTTTTTTATTTAGTATTTTTTTTTTATTTAAATTGAGTTATAAACATATAATACTTTGCAATGATTGTAAACATGCGCTGTTATAATTATTTGTTGTAGATTGTTGTCAAGTTACATATCAGAAATGTTCGACGTTTTGGAACGTATACCAACTGCTAAACGATTGCCTTGGCTTTTAAAATACCGAGATGTAAAGAAGATAGCAAAATCGTTTAATAAAGCTGTTCAGCGATTAAGACGCTCAGTAATTATTATTATTTTTTTATAATAAGTATATATATGTGAAAAGTGAGTTGAGTTGTTAATTGTAAGCGTTCATAAATAAAGTTGGATTGTAAAAGCATATTTCATTTGTTTTAAGTTTTTGGTGTGCAATTTTTAAATAAATACTCAGTTAATTAAAAAAATGCAGTCATTTCTGAGAGTTACCTTTAGGCAAATTTAAGATGAACAGATGTGAATGAGTGTTTTTAATGAAAATATTCAACTGTTTTGTTTGTTTGTTTTTTACTAATTTGAAGTATTAATTTTGAATGTTTTTAGGCGGGTTCGAGGGTTGCTACTTTTCTTCCACCTGAATCGAAAGAGGTTTTCTTGAGGCATATGCTTCAGCAAGTGTACAATTATTCCGTTACACAACCTAGGAAACTCAATTTGTACACTGCTTTTACACCGTCTGTATATGGTGAAGTGTCATATGATTGTGTATCTGTCATACTCAAGCAGACTCCTCTTGGGCCGAATGATTATTTTTTGGATCTTGGGAGTGGTAATAAGTTTAAAAAAAATTTTTTTTTTGTTTTCATATTATATAGATTTGTTAAGGTGTTGGAAATGTTGTTTTGCAAGTGGCAGCTACATCTTTGTGTGGCATGTCAGTGGGGATTGAAAGAGCAAAGTGGCCAATAAAATATGCTAGAGTAATTTTTTTTTATTTTTTGTTTTTCACATATATACATGAAAATTCTTTTGTAGAGAATGTATAAACATTTTGAAAGATGGAGTTCTTGGTATGGCCATACTCATCGTCCATTTAAATTACTGGAAGGTGATTTTTTGGATGTGAAATTTCGTGAACATTTTTGCAAAGCAACGTAAGTAAGAATGTCTGAAATGTTTTTTATTATGTATATATTTTTTATTGTAGAGTTATCTTTGTAAACAATTATGCCTTTGGTCCAGAACTTGATCATCAGGTATTGTAATTATTACGTGCGCATGTTATAAATGGAAAGTAAATTGGAAGAGATACACATAGCAGTTTAGAATAGAAATGCAATGATTCTTTAATGCGTTTAACGTGTTTTATGTTATACAGTGTTATAACATAAAACACAGTGTTTTATTAGTTATTATTTGAGGTTTATATTATTTAAATTTATGAAAAATTTGCTTCTCAATTCTTATATATTTGAGAGTTTGTTATGTTTAACAATGTTGTCATTTGTATTTTTATATTTGTAAGTGCTGTGATAATTGAATAAAAATAATGACAGAATGTTTTTTTATAGTTAAAAATTATTTTTTCTGATTTGAAAGATGGCACAAAGATTATTTCATCTAAACCTTTTGAATTAGGCAACGGTGGTCGTTTGACGATACGGAACATTTGCGGTAAATGCTTTTTTTTCAATTTTTTAAACAGGATGAAAATAATAATGATGAAATAAAGTAAGAGAGCAGAACATAATTCTTTATTATACTTGAAATCTCAGATCCTGGGGCTTGTTTGTCTGTAAGGAAGTTGTTTACCATGTCCAGGTGCGTTTCTTGGACTTCTGCGAAAATTTCTTTCTATCTGCATACTGTGGATCATAGCAGAGTAATTTTATAATTATTTTTCTTTTGTCTTTATTGTTAATTGATGTTGCATTTATTATTATTATATATATATATTTTTTTTTTGTATTTCAGATAGAGCAGTTTATTCGTAGTACTGAAAAACCAAGTACAAGTCGTATTTCGAATACAATTATACCACAGTCAATAGTTGCAACAAAGACAAATAAAAAAGAGAAATATCGTTAGCTGGTCTTGTTTCTAAATAATTAATTATTGAACAAAATGTAAATTATTATTCTTTTTATTTAAAGCAACAATATGAACACCATAATGTTTACGTTTTGTTCCGTTGTTTAGTTTGCATTTTTAGCACTGTATATTAACGATTTCTGTGACTTTGCTTTCAGGTTAAATGTTCAGTTGTTTAATTGTTGTTTGAAATGTCACCATTTATGAAAAGGATATTAATGTTTGAATAAAATGATATCAATCGAATAGTTGTTGTTTTTTTTTAATGCGAAGTTCAGTAAATGAAATCTACACTCACTTATGCATGCATGCATCAAATAAGAAGAAACGCTACGTTTTTTATGTCGTTATTCTTGCTTGAAACGATTTTTCCAATAATGTTAGAAGAACAATGTTGATTAAATAGATATAATTCAGTGAAAAATGATGCAAACAATAAATTACCACACATCACATTAAATTTGAACCAAATTGATTGTATATTTGTTTATATCAAAAGTATTGGATGTTGTAGAAAGTTCCCGAAACTGTTCAACCATTCCAGAGCAGCTTCATCTCGAATCACTGCATTATTGTACGACAGTGTAGCTCTTACGCTAAAATGACAACAAATACACATTATCATTACAATTTATAGAATAAAATATGAAAATATTTTGAAACAAACGAACCGATAGCATCTAACATTTTCATTTGAAACTGTCTGATAAACTTCTCCAAAAGACAACAACGCACATTGCGGAGGCAACAACACTTCAGCGCATTTGGTCACATGCATATCAGCTAAGTTGATTATGCTGCAAGTATTAAAATAAAATACATGTATACACACTGATTTACCGTATTTTCACGATCATCAAAATTTACCTGAATGTCGGATATTGACAATCGTCATCAGTCAAAGTACCAGAATGCACTTTCTCCTCCAGTTCCTATAAGAATTAATATATTTTAATAATTTTCATTCAAAACAAAACAAAACAAAAAACAATATTCAACTTTTCGTTTTAAATTGATTTCATGTGCAGACATCAAATTCGCATCACGTATGACTACCATTTTGAAAAGATCATTCGAGATAACGTTCATCCCAATATTTACACTGGGAGAGGTGAAAACATCGTCTCCGGAAGCAAGAATATTCACTTCGGGTACTTTCTGTTATAAACAAAAAGATAACTACAATAATTTTTGCATATAATAACTGAAAGCAAAATTTTTTTCCCCATTAACAAGGAGGAAAGATTATTTTTATTATATTTTACAAATCTTCTTTTACTGAAAAATGCCCATCCTGAAAACAAAAAGAATATCGAACAAATATTTAAAAAAAACCTGGGCTGCATACTAAGCTGATTCAATTTAAATAATTCAATTTGCATAGCATTGTTGGTTTTTGCCCACTACACTAATAAGTTGGAAAAGATCATTTCAACGTTGACAGAGCATTTTGCTGCCAAAGTTGTTTAATACTACAGTATTTTTTTTTATATCACAAGAGATTCATTGACAAATATTGTAAATAAAGTACCTTCAATGCTAGCAAGCAAGCTCGGATAACAAAAGAAAAAATAGAAGGTGCAAAATCTACACGATCATCATCATCACCCTGTTGCACCAAATTCATCAGTGTCGTAACGTCAACATCAGCTGTTTCGTACGAATGAGGAATTGTATGCTAATAAATAAATAAATAAATAAATAAACAAATGTAATATATTCACAAATAAAATCAAACAACTGAAATAAGTAATACTTTTGAATGAGAATATTGATCAGCTGCTTCTTTCATCAGTTGAACTATTGGCATGTCAGTAAAGCTGCGTGCTAAACGTTTGGAAAATTTCATCTCCGGCTGAACCGCAGCTGACGGTCCTTGGTCTGCAGGCACTTTGCTTAATTTATGAGATGCAATATACTGCAATACATCACTAAATATTTACAATTTTTCTTTATAAATTCACATGTAAAACTGAAATTGTTGCACATATTTTCTTCTGCATTTACTTTAATTGCTTTTGTGCAAATTCTGCATCATAAAATCAACATATCGAAAGTAATTCAACTTTCCATTGAAAAGTTTTCTATCATGAACTAGAATTATGCACATTCATCTTATTTCCATTTTTCAACTTCAAATTTAATTGCTTTCAATAAATAATTCACTCTAAACTATTAATAACTGCGAGAAGTTGATGAATTTGTTGCAAAAGTAAAATTATAAAGACTAGATAAACAAATTTAAATCAACAAATTTCCAGTGAAAATTAAAAAAATTTTCTCTTGAAAACAGTGCATAACTGAATGTTGCTTTCAAAAGTGAACGTGATGCAGTGTTTCATTGTAAACCATGCAAACTTTTCGTTTAAAAAATGTTCGGCAAAAAATAATATTCTATCCTTCTATTTTCTGTTTATTTATATATTTATTACTGTTTGAACGTTACATTATGTTGCACAACTTAATTTTGTAATCACATTTAAATTTCAAAATATTTTCACCATTTCAAAAGGGCATTTCGCGGTCCAGTAGATCTGACTTCCATTGGATCTAAGTGGTACTCAAGAAGAAGCAATCTGGCCGCTGGACCGGTTAATCTGAAAAAAAAATAAATTGAAATATCACAAATTTATAATGAAAAAATAAGATAAAAAAGGGAAAATTTATTTACCTGAAAGCAGGGGTCTTACTTTTGGTCAACGAGGCTAGCATTTTTCCGTATGCACTCATTTGCTAAAAGTGAAAAAGAAAACATTCATACAGATGAAAATATGCATTACTATGTCAGATTTATTAATTTATATTTTCAAACAAAATATTAGTTCACAGCTGCCAATCAACTACAGTATAACCGAAATCAAGTGCTATTGTTAAATTTATGCAATTCGATAACAGCTGATAGAATTCACGAACCGAATGTGCAATTGGATTGCTGAGTTAGTTTTGTTTTTTTTTGTCACGCCTAAATTTGATAAAATTAATTTGATTTGATAAAATTTTTGAAAAAAATAAAATGCATACATTTGGGTAGAAAACTCAGCTTACGTTAAATTGATGCTTGAATTGAAATAATTTTTTCATTTAAATCAAACAAGTAAAGAGAAATAAATAAATTGTTGAAAAACAAACAAACAAAAAAGAAAAAATTAAAGTTTTTCTTCAATATATAAACAACACTGAATAATAGCGTAAAATTAAAATGCAATAATTGTTGATCATTTCTCGAGTGTAAAACATTTTTAAACTTTAAAATAACTTGTTCAGCTTTACAGGCTGTTTTCACAAAACATTTGATTTCTTCACACTTCAGGGTTCTTTTTTTCATTAATAACAACAAAAAATACAAAGTATATACATATTTCTTTTTTTATGAAAATTAACAGAATGCTATTATGAAGTAACATAGAAAAACTGTTTTTATTTCTTTCTGTTTTGCTTTTTATAACAAACAATTCTCAATTTTTATCATCCAAGCGAAACAGAACAGTAACACCTACACCAACAATGTACATCCATCCGCCGCACAATAGATTACTTGATGAATGAAATAAAAAAAGGGAAAAATGACAAAACAAATCCAAAAAACAACTATATCTAATAAAATAATGATAATAATGGAAAGCAACACACCCGAACACACACACATATACACAAGCATACAGAGAACAGAGAAGCTGAATGGAAGGGTAGAAGAAATCAAAAAAAAAAATATATATATATAGAAGAAAAAGTGGAAGTGATCTCAGACTGTTCTTACAGCAGAACAGAAGAAAATTTCAATAAATAAATAAATAAATAAGTATTCAACAGCAAATAAACGTGTAAATAATACGATTTTTCTCGACTGTAATCAACTGAAGAACAAAAAGAGTTAAGGAAGAAAAGAAACTTTATGCTGCGATGAAAAATAAGAAGAAGAAGAAGTAGTCTCGTGCTTTGGAGCACATGAATTTTATTTCGTATGTTCAAATTCAAAGTAATGAATGTCGTGGTAAAACAAAATGAACAAAAAATCACCGACTATAAACAACACAATACAAGCATTTTTTTATGTGGAAAACAACAAAATGTGACAAGAACGGAAAAATGATGCACTGCATATGATAGAATAAATAATTTAAGGAACGTATTAAAATTTTCAAATATAAAAATACGTTTTTTCTTCCTCATTGTATTTATCCACTCATCCAAAAGTTTAACATCAATTACTACACACACACATGTACAGGATAGCAAACAAAATGAATGCTATACAAATGTGGTTGGTGGTGGTGATGATAAACACGAGTTTTATATTGCGCCAGGCCAAATGCTCAGCCAATAATAAAAATGACTTGTGTCGAGATGCACTGATTATTAAGTCGAATAGAAATAAAAAATAAATTTCTTAAATATGTGAAACTCTATTAAGCGGAAAATTTCGCCTTTAACCGAATAAATAATGGAATACGAAGCCAGGTAGGTGGTAGGTAGGTAGGTAGGTGAATAAAATATTTTCAGTTGATTATAGGTAGATAAATAGGTAGACTGGTAGGTAGAAAAGTTGATATCTAGGTAGAATATATACAAACAAAAAAATGACTACAGAAAGGAAAAAAAACAGAACCCAAAGAATAATAAAATTACCTACAGAGCAAAAAACTGTTCCCAAACTATAAATATAAGTCGAAAAAAAAGAAAGAAGAATAAAATACAAAACACCATAACAGAAAATAAAATGCACATGCATGAAATAATAGTCAATTTTCATTCACAGTCAATCACTGAGATACCCGCTTTGCAAAGCAGATCACATTTGAAGAAATTTCCTCAGAGTTTTGCTTCAAACTGCACTGTAACTGATCAATGTTGACAAATCGTGACAAACTGGATGTGTAAGAAGCGGCTGTTGCAGCAATTGGATTTTCCTCATCACCAAGCATCACATCCCGTAGTGTAAATTTTGACTGAAGATTCCCAGAATTGGCAGCAGCAGCAGGATCGGCGACACTACCATTATTATTATTATTATCCATATTATTATTGCTATTAGTAGCAGCAGTAGCAGTAGTAGTAACAGTAGTAGTATTAGTATCAGTAGCAGCAGTAACAGCAGCAGCAGCAGCAGCAGAAGTACTTGAAACGGTGGTAATAGTAGCAACAGTGGTAGTACTAGAAGTGTTGTTGCTGTTGTTGTTTTCCAAAACAGCAAAATTAGAAAAAGGTAAAAAGTTCCCAACGGTGGCTGTTACTCCTCCTTGATGATTCGACGTGCAATTATTATTGATGCCAAGTGTTCGTGCTGGATACCAGAGATTCAACGGATTGAAGCCGGTCGATGCTTGAGATGCTGTGTTCATCAATGAATGAGCCGCTAAGTGAGTCAAATGTCGACTGTCGATAAATGGAACAAATGATCCGTTGAACGGAACTTGCCCATTTGTTGTTAAATGCTGTGAAATTGGATTATTCATCACCGAAATGCCAGCAGTTTTGTTTACAATGTTTGAAGCTTGATTATCATTATTATTATTATTATTAGTATTAGTATTAGTATTAGTAGCATCAGTAGGTGTAGTAGTAATAGCAGTTGTATTGTTACTGTTGTTATTATTGCAACAAGTAGATGACGGTTCAAATGCAGAAACTGTTACAGGTACAGTTTGAGTAGCAATATTATTCAAACGAGGTGTAATGTTAGGACGAAAGGATATATCTATTAAAAATACAAAAAAAAAATAAAATGAAATTCAAACATTTCACAGAAAATTAACTTTGAATAAACATTCACCATTCACATTGTAAAAAAAAAATATACCTTTTGTTGTTGTCAAATCAGATGAAACTTTTTCCAAAGAATTGGTGGTTGCATTTCTTTTGCTTTTACTTTTACTTTGAGATGCAGTCGATGATGATACCCCTGATGTAACAAATAAATAAACAAATAAACAAATAAACAATAACAATAATAAATTACTAGAAGTTTTAATATTGTAGGCAGTATTTGTTTGGAATTTAGTTTCGCTGCTTCGGCGATGACGGGATTGTTCAATCAAAGCTTTCAAAGCCGAAGTCTCCGGCGTGCTAACCGAAACAAAAGACGGAGGACTCGGGCATAATCGAAGACGTTGACGACCATCTGATTCAGTAATACTGAATGTACCACCGGAATAACGATGAACTAAAATAAATAAATAAATTAATTAATAATTACAATAAATTTATCTTTTTTCCTTAAAATAAAGCTAAATAATTTCAAAATAAATATCAACTATTCATATCTGCCATTTTTTCCTCCTCAGAGATGTTTGTTATTCAAAAAATTTTATTACATTAAAAATCAATTCATTTTTTATGAAAGCAGCATAACTTTCCACTACCTCGACGAGGACTGTTATTAGCTGATGCCGGTATGCTTGCAGGAATAGCAAAAACTGCAAAATACAAAATTTCACATATACAACACATTCTTTTTGAAATATTTCAATCATGCATAACCTGTACTGCGCTTCTGCTGAATGTTCATTACCTTGACGTTTTGGTGACGATGGAGCACTTTGACTAGCAAAACGTCCCAAATCGGTTGAATCATCAAATCTACGTTTTCCATTATTACAGTTGTTATTGTTGTTGTTGTTGTTGGTGGTGGTGGTGTTATTATTCATTGTATCTGCAGATAATGATGATAAACCCGGCATTGCAGAAATTTCATTTGTGGAACAAATCGGACCACTACTACTGAGTAGCACATGATCATTGTTGCATCTAGCGGCTGCTAATTCAACACTACCACGGCAAAGTACTGCCGTCGTCGATGGCCGTGTGAAAACTATCTGACCCAAACCTATTTTTCAACACATTATCATATTGAAATAAACAAATATGAGAAACTATTTACAATACCTACCTAGCTTGTCTGTTTCAAGTGGAACAAATTTCAACGCTCGAATGATATGCGCTTCGGCAGTAGGTGGCGTCACGTTTTGACAAACTTCATTTGATTTTATCGACACTGCATCGCATTTGTTCACCTTTGCTGTTCCACCATCTCCACCGCCACCACCATTGTTACTACTGGTAATTACTGACACTTCGGGCAGAACAACATTATCTTCTTTTTCTGACCTTACTGTTGTTGTTTCATCATTATTGAGTGACGATTTGATAACAACATTGCCAACAGATTCCCTGTCGATAAATTAAAAAAAAAAGAAAAAGAAGATAATTAATATCGTTTAAAATAAATATGAATATGAACGAATAAATTCATCTCAATCAAATAATCTTGTTGGATCAATTTGAACAAATTATCGATGAAAAACAAAGTAAATAAAAAATGAAAAAAAAATCTACAAAATAAATACAGTAAGAATGAACTTACTTTATTACCGTAGCCTTGCCTGATTGCTTTTTCTTTTTCAAATCAACTTTCTGATCAACGCCACTTAAGGCGGACAGCCGACGAGACCTTCGTTGACGAAACGCAAACTGAACAAGCTTCGCTTCTGATAAAGAGTCCAATCCCCAGAAGTTTCCTTTGCCAGGTTCATCTTGTGAACGGGGTATTTTGATAAAATATCGATTCAACGACAAATTATGACGAATGGAATTCTGTTTAATAAAAGAAAACAAAATATAATTTAAATTTAGAAAAAAAAAATTAACAGTTTTTTTTCACAAGTTTTCTGATTACTTACTTGCCAACTTTTGTCGCATGTTCTGTAATAGGGATAATTTTTTATTATATACGCATAAATGCCACTAAGTGTCATCTGTCTTTCCGATGTGCTTGTTATCGCTTGGACAATCAACTGGGCATAACTGTACGGCGGTTTTACTAAAGACGACGACGCAGCAGTATCAGCTAAACAATTACCCGTTTTCTTATTATTATCTTAAAAAAAAGTCATTAAAATTAATTAGATCAACCGCGCAAAACAAACAAATATAATAATAAAACAAAATTAATAATTTTATACAACATTATCATCACATTATTACCATCGGCTGAAGAGTTTGCCGTCGTTAAGTAAATAACACCGACACGATCAGCATCTGACGATGAGCCAGTGTTGGATGTGAATTGTGCTTGTTGTCGAACAGCAGCAGCAGCAGCAGAAAATTCTTCATTTTGATTATCCTCAACTATCACCAGTGCATTTTCATTATTGTCACTGCAAACCGATTCAGATGCTGGCGATTCAGACATCTGCTCATCCGCACTACTGAAATATACACATCCATATCCGATATATACAGAATATACCGTGCACGCTAACAATATTAAAAAAAAAAGCATCAATTACTTCATCAACTGCGGCAATAAACCGCTTCTTGACGTTTTGCCTTCGGTATATGTTTTGTTCATACTTTCTGCCGATGTAGTGGACATGGATGACAAGGATGCACAACTGTCCTCAAGCGAAGGAGCAATAAAAACGGCTCTTTTGACAATCGACTGTTCCGCTTCTTCCACCAAGCTTGGCTTTTTAATCAAGCTTCGAAAATGCAAACGAATATGCGTACTGGGAAACCGAAGTGTACATCTTAACAATAAATTATTCTCATATGAAAATTAAAAAATACAAAAACTCAACTAACTGCAAGTGGTTTGATGCAATCAACCATCAAAATTATACTTTTCAAATTATCAAAAGACAAAATTTAACACAAAAGTACATATTTATGTATACATCACAAAAATTAGAAAATTTTTCACAATAAACGCCAAATAATTCATCAGAATGTCAAAGCAAGAAATATTAATGGAAATCTAGACAAAGAATAATCAATCAATCCAATTTAGCACAATAATATTATCATTGCATTCTTTTTTTTTTTCAAAAATGTCTCACCAATACAAATGGTATCAAAGACAGAGTTATGATTGAATAAAAAAAAAATATTAACAAAACTTCAATAAATAAATAATTACCAATTTATAAATACATTATTTGTACCTTTATAGGCAAGAAAAATAAAGCTTGAATATAAGATGTGAGAAAAAAGAAAAATGAATGAAAAAATCACCTTTTGCAATTGATGAACCAACTAAACTAAAAATGTCCAAAAAGTTAAGAAAATTTTGTTTCACATATCGATATGCATAAAATTAAAATTATCAAAAGAAAAAAGGAACCGATCACAAATTATACAAATTTTTCATTATTAATAACAATAGAACAGCGTAGAGAAATTAATTTTTATCACACTATTATTTTGAATGATGAACACATAAAAATCGCGTGATCTTCAACAACTACTGTTGCAAACACAAAATATAGAAATATTTAAAAGAAAAAAAAGGTAACAACGTAAAATCAAATGCAACAACAACAACAACAACAACAAATGAAAATACAAAATATAATTAAAAAAAAAAAGTTTTCTTTCAATATATATTATAGTTGGCCATGTTGCTTTGTCTGTTTTGAAAATGTATTTGCAACAATTTTTAAATCCAAATGTTTAAATAAAGAGCATCTTGTTTGCAATGTTTTGTTGGACCAAATAAAACAAAGAATAATTGTTGTTGATAAAATTCTCATTTTCCATTTCAATACAGTAGACCACATAAAACTGGACATGTTCAACAGTAAATGGTTACGGTTGATGGCACATCAGTGCACATAAGAAATCGTCGCCCCACTATTATTACTGTACACTGCTTTTCAGTCAACATTAATCTTTACAACCCGTCGGCGTATTTTCTCGCTTGTTACAACAGCAGCAATGAGAAATAAAAAATAATAATAAAACTGGTTTCTGCACAAATAACGACAACAATCACAACAACTATAACCATCATTACTGAGTTACTATTATTATTTATCATTGTTAATAAAAACCGCAGATTGTACAACTTCATCAACTAATACACAACAGCAACTATTCCAATAGACGTACGTAATATGTGCAACTGAAACCGAAGTTATCGTTCGTTTATGTGAAATACATATTCAAAACAAACACTTCGATTATAATAATTACGAACCCCTTCCCCATACACACACACACATATACACTTAAAGCCCAGTCATCAAGTTATTTTTTCCTTCTCTCTCTCAGTCATTATAAAAATACCTCTTAAACCTGTGAATACATTTTAGCATTTATGAATTGTTCTAAAACAAAAACAGCACTGATAAAATATATTAAAATAAACCAATAATGCTAACGAATTATGTTTTAAAAAATATAAAAGTTATGATACATTTAAAAATTAATACAGTAAGAAACGGTATGGTTGAAACAATTAATATACCATAGAGAAATTATTAATAAAAACCACACATTTCATTCATCTGAATAGTTGTATTTTCAGAAAAATTCCAAATAAAACCATACTCCAAAACACATTGCTAACAAAATATAAATTACACATGTACTGCCTGCCTACTGTAACAAAAAATTCAAATCAAAAAAAAAAAAAAAACTTGAGAATTGTTACTTTCAAAAGCTTTCTTCAAAAAAAAAATCAAAAATCTTTTTTAAAAATTCAATAAAACTACTCATTCCATTTAACTAATTAAATGTAAAAATAAGTCAAATAATGGCAAAGACAATTAGTTGTTAATGAGTAAATTGAACAACTGCCTAATTTTTGCGTAGTCTTCCAGGATCGAGCAAATTCAAACGTTCAAGCAAAATAAGCACGTTTTCTCTAATCAAAACGCTTACTGATAAAATAATAGCTGAGCAGCTTTCACCAAACACTGCTTTTCAGTAAACAGAATTATTAAAGGATGAAAGTACAAATTTCATTCGGATTCAATTACTAACAAAACAATCTCTATTATAACATTTCCAAAAAACTGAAAAAGTACAAAAAACAATGATTTATAACAACTTTCGCAAAATGCAACAACATAAAAAAGAAAAACAAATAATAATATGTCACATATAAACGTTGAAAAAAAAAACTTTTACTGAAAACAAACAATCAAACCTGAAAATCAAAAAAAAACAGTTCAACCCAAAGACAAACGTAGTGTATTGAAATGAAAGGAAAAAAAAATCAAGTTGAATCATAATTTTTCAATCATAAAAACAATATTTTATTGCCTAAAAGCGCCTTTATCGCTGTTCCATAACGGTATATGTTAAAACTGAAAAATATTTATGAAAAATAGAAAAATGTCAATAATTTAATTCTGTTTAGTTGAATTTTTGAAAAAAAGGGGAGAAGGCATCAATTATCACTGTTCATTTTATTCTTTTCTGCAAAGTTGTGTGATTTTTTTGATTAACAAAAATTCAATTTTCACATAGATCCGTAAATGCAAGTACTGTGAATGAACGTCGGCAACACAACATTACGTGCATTATTGATCGAGAGAGAATTGCAATTTTAAAATATTCACCATCACCGATAAAGAAACAACATTGCTTAATCTGGAAAAAGAAGAAACAATTATCATCATCACTGATAAAACTTTCACTATAACAGACTAATTAATGTGACAACACCATACATATGACTATCCTGATTGCTGTTATCCATGCAAATTTTACAGACAACGAATAAAATTGTATTAAAGAAAAGAAAGAAAATGGAAATTCCCATAAAATTTAAAATAATAAATTCAAAAAAAAATACTCGTTGTCAACAGTAGAGAGTACATTGTTTAGCACTGATAATAAAGCAGCCACAACTAAAATATTTTAATTCAGTGAATGCTGCAATGGACACGCAAAAATGTACACAAATACAAATACACATCACACGCAAATACAAGTCTGAAATAAGAAAAAGCAATGAAACAGCAATGCAGGATAATTTTAATTTAACATTTTTTTCTACCTAGGATTTTATTTTAATAAAACTTTTCATCAAAATTGCTTTTGAAAAATTCTAATAAATTCCCAACTAAATCGAACTTGCTTCTAATAAGCAGCTATATTTCAAGTTTAGAAAACATCATTCAAATGCCATTTTCTTGTTAAGTCAGTTCTCGTAACGCGAATAAATTCAACAAAATCAATGAAAACTCAAACACAACTGCACAGTAATTAATGGAATTCAATTCAAGCGTAATGTAACCCCTGTTTTTCTCTATACAATTCAATAAATTAACAATTTTAATTTCTCTCTCTAGTTCTTTCTGCATCCGTGTATTCTTTGTTCTTTTATTTCCAATTGATAAAACTTCGTAACAAAACAACCTACATGCAGCTAGGGATGCATAATTAACCGAAATACTATATATATATATATATATATGTGGGTGGGTACTTGAATATATACATAGTTACTGTACTTCATACCAGCCAAAATTATCAAATTGAAACAATTTATCCAAACATTTATCTCTTGTAGAATAAACAAAATTCGTTGAAGTAAATATTACACATGAAGCTAGTAAAAGGCAATTTGTCAAAAACTGCTTTAACATAAGCTCTAGACGTAATAAAATCGATCTGTGCATCCGCGTTACTGGATGTGTTTAGCTTTATGTAACCAGTTATCATAAAATCGTCAAACAGACTTTCAAACATCTAAATCAATTAACCAACTGACTAACTAACTAACTGATGATAAGAATTATTCTGTGAAACTGCTGCAATATACTGTCATTTGTTTTCTTTTTTCACAATACATCATCTTCAATAAAATTAAATAAACTCTCACCAATTTTGAAGCTTTCGCTGTATAAAAATACATCAAGATATTTTTTTAGAATTTGCTTTCCAAATTAATCTATCACAATAAAAGTTGAAAAGTTAAATAATCAAAAATCGATTAATGCATGCAATAAAACATTAATAAAAACAATTTAAACTTAAAAGGACAACAACAACAACAACAAAAACAAACATTATACAAGTGAATGTATAACAACATTGTGAAGCTTGTTTGTTGCTTGATTGATCAAATAAAAATCTACTACAAACACTGCAACAATTGTTGAAATAAACAAACAGACAACAATAAACATACTTTTGCCAACTTCATTGGTAATGTAAGATCATCGAATTGACAAAAATATGTATCCTTTTGTTTTCTTCAAGAAAAACTTTTTATAAATTTGAATAAGAACATAAATGTAAAATTTAGTTATGCAAATCGATCTGAAACACATAAAAGAAGAAGAATTTTAAAAGAGAAGTTGCAACAAATTGGAACAGAAATGAAAATGATGCAACAGAAACAAGCTGATGAAGCAGGCATGCAGGCAGGCAGGCAGGTAGGTAGGTGTGTGTCTCTATCACGACGGCAGTGGTTGAATATGAAAATCTAGTTCAATCATTTTATAATCAAGTGACGTAATTTACCTGCCCCTCAGGTGCTAACATTTTTGGTGTAAAGAAGAATAATAAAATAGCAATTGCAAAAAAAATTTTTCTGCACGTGGTAATGATAATAATCACCACGAACAACAACAACAGAAAACAAAGCAATGCAAAAAAAATCAACAACAACAACAACAACATGCTATTGAAACCTACCCACATCATTGTTCATTCAATTATCAATGGTGATTAGAAAATTGTTTTCAATTCCATTCATCATCAAACATGAATTAAGTTTGAATTTAAAACAATTAAAAAAAAAATGTAAAGTACTATTTATTAATATTGTTTTTTTATCAACATTTTTCAATCAAATCAACAATGTTGCTGTGTTGTTAAGCTAACAACAATTAGAAAAAACATGCAGGCGCAAAAACGACTACCATCCAAAATATAGTTTGCTAAAAAATTTCAATTCAACAACCCAAATTTTAACAGACTGGCAAAAATTTATTTTTAACCAAACAAACAACAAACATTACTACTGAATACACGTTGTGGTAAATTTTCACAAACACCATTATGATCATCATCATGCAAATTTCACTTTAGAAATGTAACACTTTTTAATTATTATTTCTCATCTATTTTTTAATCAATCATCCTTTTTTTTGTTTAATTCAAGATTAATATTAATAAAATGTGCATGAGATGTTGAATAAAACAAATAATTGAAGAAAAATTAAAATTGTTTCTCACAAAAAGACAGGAAATTTATTATCAGTTTTCAAACGAATCAATTGTCACAAAACATTGATAAGTTGCTTTTTTAATTTTTCCTTAAATTATTTGTTTAATATTTAAAAACATTCATAATCGATAACAACTGAATTCAATACTACAAATTTTATAGTTATTTTTTGTAATACAACAACAACAACAACAACAACAACAACAACTGTTTTTCTATGCTGATTCATTTCTGTTGACAGTAAATAACAAAAAAAAACATACGTACACACAAGTGTACACATAGGTATTTTTCATAAAATGCACAACTTTTTCACCAACAATACAAAAAGCTGTTTAATGTTGAAAAATTGTACAACTGATCAATCATTTGCAATGATGATTTATTTATTTATTTATAAATTTTCCTTACTTTCACTGTTACGAATCGAAATATCTGCGTGCGTCTAAGAATTAAAAAAAAATTCAAAACAAACTAACAAAGAAAATCAACTGACACTGCACATTATAAATCATGTGCACTTATCAATAATAATATTAAAAAAAACAAAATCAACAATTGATCTAACAAAACTATCATCAATTAATCAATCCATCTTTTTTTACTTTAATTTATTTATAATTGCCTGTCGTGTGAAAAAAGGTTAATAATATTTGCAATAAATACTTAAATTGTGTAAAAGTGATTGGAAAAATGAACACCACCTTGAACACTATTGGATTCATAATCGATAAATTATTATTGTCATTTCAATATGCAAGTGAACAAAAAGCACTATCTATACAGCTTATACTATACAGTTAGCACAAGCTAGCTGCTGCACAGATTGGAAGCGTCAATTAATTTCTATGCAGACACACAACTTGACCAACTAACTTATGTGCAGGATATAAATTTCAACGCTTCGATCAATCCAACAAACAGAACGCATAAAATTTACAGTTTAAAAAAGAGAAAACACCATTTGCACAACTCAAATTCACTACAATATTTTTCAAAGCATCTGAAGAAGCTTTTTCTTCCCTCTGTTCTGCTCATGTTAGAAGTGCTCGATTGCACATAATGTAGTATTATAGATTTATATAATATTTACGATTGGGTTGTGAAAATTGTCGTTTCAAGAAAACTTGCATTTGTTGAAAATAAAAAAAAAAGATAGATAGAACATATAAAAATTAACGTAACACTTACTCATCGGGTATAGGTGTTGAATTGGTAATGTGATTGGGAATCAATGTGGAATTGAGAAAAATTCCATTTTTGCCAAAACAGACCAGATACCAGCAGAAATCGTCACCAAACTGCAACTGCAGATGCACTCTTGATACATAAGATGCACTGATACCGTCGGCTTGTAGGCCAATATCCGGCGGATTGTTCTGACTTTGCCGACCAACCACTACGGATCTCTTGCGAATCATGTATGAAACATTTTCATAATCTAGACGCGCCAAAACACCATTCGATATGAGAAAGTGATCAGTGGAATTTTGTAAAACAGTATCCGGATGCCAAGGCATGTGATCATTCTTTTCCAAACCAACAGGCACAAACGTGCGCAAAGAAGAAGAAGCATCGCAATGATGATCTTGAAATTTCGCCCGCGACTCTGTTATAGCAGCAAAATTGATAGCCGCCGTAGGTCGCTCGGCAAACATCGCCTGCTCGGCAATATTCACTACCTAAACAGTCTACAAAGACACAATAAAATATGACAAACTAATAATAATAATACATAAATTAAAATAACAACTGTGACAAAAACTGGAACTGGAATATCAAAAGATTCTATATACAAAGTGAACGTAAAAGTACTAACCAACAAGACTAACGCTCATCGATCACCACAAACCAACCTTCCAGTTAATTCGACGTCTAGACGTTCTAAAAAAATATATAAAATGAAAAATGCTTCTTCTTCTTTGAACTATTTTCTAAAAATAACCAGACAAAAAGAAAAAAAATAATAATTTATCATTCATGCAAAACTGGTAATAAAGAAAAAATGTATCGACAAAAATTATAAACACTAACTAACTAACTAACTAACTACTATTCTGTCACTTTGATCCGTCAAAACACTGTGACCGACCACACCGCGCGCATTCACAACAACGTCAACACCTACTGGCAATCGCCGCACTGGAGCACCAGCAATCTATACCACAGTAAGTACAGTATTTTCAATTTTCAAGTTGAAATTCCTTTTTTCAACAAATCTCTCAATATTCATATTTTCACACGTGTCATTTTCCAAACCATCCAATCCATATCAGCACATAAAACCTCTCAATTCTTATTCAAACGGCAAAAAAAATGTTCATTCCATTTTCAAATTAACCTAAACGTATTTATTTATTTATCACGTAATTTCTTTGCATCTTTTCAATTCTTTTTAAACAAACATTAAGTTTGCAAATTATCTGAAATGACGACTGAATGAATTTCTGCTGACTCCGCCTACTTTGCCACGGTTGCAATTCATTGGCTGCTCGCTTTATCCCTTTATCGCAAATTTCATTGGTCGTTTGATAAACACCATGCATTGGTGAATTTCTTCTCTTTTTCAACTTTCAATAAATGTAATAAAATATATAACTAAAAAAATAATAATAAAATCGCCAACCAAGCAACTTTACTGCAGCTTTTCATTTAACATTTTTTTTACGTATTTTCTTTCAAAATTCAAAATTTACATTTTCTATCTGATTATCATGAACTTATTGTTACTTTTTGAAAATGCAAATCAACAACGATCTGTAACACTTGTAAAATGTTCATTCAATCATGAGCAGCATTTTTCCTTTTTCTATTTTATAACAATCTTTATGCAGATATATATATATATAACTTCGAACTTCATAACTTTATCATTTGTAATTTCATTTATTGCAGTTTTAAATGGTAATAAAATAAAAAAAAATTTACTAAAACTTTCGAAAACAAAAGTTCACCAGCTCTCAGAAAATAGTCTATAAACTTTTAAATCAAGGACTGAAGTGAACAATTAATAAATTGCAACCATGGATAAATAAGCAAATTCAGCGGAAATTCTAGTACAAAATCGGTCAGATGTTTGCTTACAAATCAGTTGCCTGTGGATGATAAAAAGTTGTGCAAATTGTACTAATTCAGAAATGTTGCAGTGAATAATTGTAGAAAATATAAAAACCATTGATTAATCTGCGTATATACTGATCTGAGTTTAATATAAAAGTCACTTTGATGCATTATCATACAAAATTTCTGATAAATAACTAATGACAGAAAGAAATTTAAAATCATTGACCAAAAAGGCAACCGATTATAATGAATTCAAACCTGATTTTCGTCGATGATGTTACTGTCAAAATTACAATATTCAAAAAGTGCAGAATCTGCTAGTAAAATTTTTGTTTCTTGAATAAACTAGTGAAATTTTATTTCAAATATAAATAAATGTAATTTCAACCAGCAAAATGCACATCAAAATTAAAGGAATAGAAAAAAATTATGATTTAAAACACGCATTTTAAAAATGATGATCTATCATTTTTGGCTAAGCAGAAGTTTTATGAATTTATTTTTAAAAAAACAAGTATGCATCTAAAAATACGAGAAAAATTTATTTTTCAACTTGGTCAAAATATTTTCAACACTGCACGTTTTTCATATTCTCTAAGTGTAGTTGATAGTTATTGAAGATAATTTTTACATATTATTACTGCATAAATATTTCTTATTCAATAGCATATCTTTTGCAATTTGAAAACAAATGTGTATAATAAATACAAATATATTAAAGCTTTATTAATCTTAACTTTGATTTCGATCAAAGTAATCCACGGTTTTGAAAACAATTTCAATTTTCTTCTGACGCAATAAATAAAAAAAAATATTTTGATTCATTGCAGCAATTGACTGCAGTGTCAAGCACATGCAACGACTTGTCCACTCTAATAATGATTATAATTCCAATAATAAATAATTCCAAATTATGAACGCATTAAAATTATTTCTCACAATTACACATAATCTGTTCATGCATGGAATTTATTTATTTACCACCGTTCTATGTTGTTATATTAACGTTTTCTTTAAATTATTAAAATAAAAATTGAAAAAAAATCTATTTATTTGTTTGTTTTTAAAAGTTTTATTTAATGTTTCTTTGTACTTTGAAAAAGATTTAAAAATAACTTTTGAAAAACGTTCAAGCAAACTTGGAAAATTTATCACTTTTGTTTATGATCAACTTGAGCATAAAATAGTGAGTTTTTCTTTTTTTAAACTTAAGAAATTTTTATTACTTCTGCAATATTTGACGCGTTCAAGTGCTGCAATGTTGATTCAATTTTCCAACACGCACGCTTTGATTTATGCGTCAGTTATGAAAAAATTAATCACATTTAAAAGAGTAAAAATAATACCGCAAATATGCATTTTCAGCCCATCAAAAAACCTTCACCACTACTTACTTGAAAGAGAGTGTGCACTTGACACTTGACAGGATCATTATACATGACAAAGTTATGTTCATGTGATGTGTTGAAATGATGAAGAACGGCGAGTGTAAAACCAAATTCTATTCAAATAAATATAAGTGCTTTTCATTAAAATTGTTAATATGAAAAATTGCTAAAAGAATATTCTTTTATTTCATAATATTGTTGTGCAAAATACTGGCAGGAAGTAGAGCATTATTGAATCACGTAACAGCTTGGCAGAAAAATAACAAGAACTTAATTTATGTAAATTTTCACAATTTGTACTGCTCATCACAAAGTCAACGTCAAGGCGAAAACCGGATGTTAAAAATAAAAACCTAATAACAAGCACAATAAATACTGCAAGTAAATAATAATAAGTAAAAATCAAACTGCTTTTGATTAGGAAAATGTTATAATGATAGTAAATTAGGGTTGAGCATCGCTAGGTGAGAGTAGAAAAAGCAGAAGGAAAAGCACCGCGGCGACAACTGAGCTAAAGCAAAGAGAAAGAGAAAACACTGTCCAATTGTTCAGGTCTGCATCGTATATTAAAATATGAATAACAAAATTTTGAATGAACAGTAAAATCAGTTTTGATTTAAAAAAGAAAAAAACAGATGAAAAGCTACTTAAAACCAGTCTGCAGTGATATTTTATTTATATGACAACATTTTGTGTTCAATTCTTCTCTTGCTGCTCGAACGAGATGGTGCTCTTTCGGGTACAGTAACGCATGCTAAATACATCGCTAAGATCATGCCAAAAATCTATTAAACAAACAATTCATTAATATCATTTACATTATTCCAATAAAATCAATTTATACCTCGGCTAGTAGAACAAAAGCAAACACAACACTTAAAACAGTAAATGAATCTCGAAGTGCTCGAAACATGCGTAATCGACAGCCCTAAAATCAAATTTCAAACACCACACGTGATTACAATCTTCTATAAAAAAATTTTTTTTAATAAAATATGCATTATAAAAGTGCCTTTAGCAGATCTATTGTCAATTATAAATAAAAAATATATAAATAAATGTAAAATCCGACGTTGTTCCCCCCCCCCCCATTTTCTTCAGTAAAACTATGCTTATGTACAGAATAATACAGAAATAGACAAAAATCAAAACTCACTTCACATTCTGCATCACAGCTTCGAGGTCTTCGCAAATTCAGCTGATCAAAGTCACTACAACCTGAGCTGCCGCAGCAACGAAACTAAATTTACAAGTAAAATCAATCCAACACTGAATAAAATAACAAACACATCTTGGCCAATAAATTACCGCTTTGTGCAATGCTTCCAACGCTTCTTGGACAATGGATGGTCCTTGATAATACTTACTGACCATATAATCAAGAGTTTCGCCAAGCTCATTTTCAATCTAAACCAATTGTTCAATATTTTAAAATTATTAACATCTACGTATTCAAACAAATATTTATTCTTACCGAATCTCTTTTAATATAAAGAACAGTACCAACAGAAAGCTGTGTAACAAATAGCACGGCCAAGCAGATGAAATACTAAAAATATGCAACAATAAAAATCCATTTTATACTTGTTGAAAAATAGAAATTGTTTAAAATTCAATATATCCATACATGAAATATAACAAAGAAAACAATATAAAAGCTATATAAAAAAGTTTTCACTTCCAACATTAAATGAATTTCAAATGAAAGTCGTACAGAAACACAACTTACGCAAAATACGTTACTTATGCTCATTCAATATATTATAACACTTTTAAAATTAAAAATAACAAGAAAAAAGCAAACAACTCACTCGTAAACTATAAATCATTCCATGCTTCAACTAGTTATTTACTTAATCAATTTTACAAATATTATTATTCATATTATTCCATTAATTTTTCAAATACAAACTGATTAATAATGAACAATTTTAATAATTGAACCATCACCATTTTGACACATTAAACGAGTTTAAAATTAAACTTCTTAAATTGAAAAGTTGTTGATACACTTAACACAGATTATTTATGCTGGCGTTAAATCGCATAAATAACGCAAAGAATTTATTACTGATCAATAAAGAAACAGTTTAGAGCAACAACATAAGACAATATATATATATACATATAATTAAAATTTAATCATATCATGCATCATAATCACAACTGAAGCTTATGAATGAATGGAAAATGAGTGAGTGAATGCTTTCATCTTTTGAAATCAATTAAATCAGTAAGTATAAAATGCAAAATAAGTAATGCAGTTTTCTGAAAGAAAATGCAAATTCTAAAAGCAGATGTATACTTACTGAAATCAGCAAGCAACGGTGAAGTCGTATTGAACCACAACATCCAAAAAAGCTAACAATTATCATTAGAAAACCAATTACAATCAACAGGTAGGCACCGATGTAGAGAACATCATATTGGACGGCAACGTTGCGGTATTTTTCGCTGAGAAAATCACGAAATCTTTCGTCAGCTTTAAGAAAAACACCAAGACAAACAAGGCCAAATCCAACAATCTAAAGCAAAATTTATACAAACAATATAACAATAAAATTAAATGAACAATTTATTTTATTAAAAAGAAAAAACAAAATAAACTCCCCCCCCCTCCCTACATAAATTTCAAATACTTACGATGAAAATAAGATTGAACGCAAAAATGCAATATTTGATCAAGGCAGTTCGATTTGTTTGAGTCATGAATTTAGTGCGTGGAGGTTGAGAAAGTGTTTTTGCTTCAGTAAGATTCAACTTTGTAGGCAACGCTCCAACGTCCGCTATAGGTCGTTGTTTCAACGCAAACTGAGCATTCGGAGTGTATGAAGCTGACCTATTTCTTTGCATGCTGGATAATCGTCTAAAATTGTACATCAATAATTATGCAATTAATCAACACGGAAAAAAAGATCTTAAAAACAATCTCCGACAATTAATTTGAAGTTACTAAATTCTCAACAATGATTAATACGTAGGTGATTAAGGACATTTTTTAACAGCTTTCCATAACACTTTCAATTGATAAAACTATGCCATATGGTGGAATAAAAACCAACTCATAAAAGTAACAAATTTAAACAAACTTTTAATATATATTTATCAACACAATTTCATATCAAATAAACATTTCATAATATATCAATTTCATGCTATATCATATACGTGCACACAAAGCGCAAAATATGAAAAAGTCAAACAATTTTCGCGGATGAGTTCAGAACAAACCATTCTGAACCAACCAACAAGAAAAAATTCTTCCACTAGCTATGCCGTATTTTAACGTATTTTGCCACAAACACAAATTTAAATATATTTCGCATATTCAATTTGATTCAACAAATATATTTATCAATATAAACAGATGCCACAAGATATCAACCACAAATAAGATCAAATTTCATGCAATCAAAAATATATTATTAAAACGCATCACAATCAATAGATTTCAACTTAACACTAAATATATCAATTTTTTCAAAATTTGAAAACTTACATCAGTAACAGAAGCTTAAGAAGATCCAGTTAAGCACACCGTATGAGGTTCAAAAACTATTTCTTACTGCATCACAAAAAACCTTTACAAACTGTTTTCATATAAGCGCTAACGCAAATTTCACTTGCTCATGAACTTGTATGATTTTGATTCCAAAAATTAAATAAAACAATTTCATAAGTTGTGCTGTTCAAATTTTTTCTATGAAAATTTCAAGATCATTAACCTTAGAAAAAGATCGAATAAAAAGATAATTTTACGGTGACTGTTTATTTAACAGTTACAGTAAATACTGTTTATTTGACTAGACAAAAGGTCATAGTAAATGATGTTCAAGATTAATAGAATGTATCATACTTACATTAAGTTATGTAATATAACACAGCATAAAACAACAGTTTAGCATTGTAATTTAAAGCTTTTTATTCTTACTTAAGTAAATTAAATTATTTTTGCAAGTAAAAAGAACTTATGGCGAAAATATGTTTATATTTTAAAAAGCTGCTTGATATTTTTAAATAGTACTGTTCTTCTGAATTAATATTTGTGGAGCAACTTCACTTTGAAACCAGAAACTCACACGATAAAAATAACTCCATATAATCTTGTTATGTTGTCTGTCATGGGTTTTATTTTTACATAATACCCAACTGCAAATTTTATTGTTGATTACAATTGCCATGGTAACATACAGTGCCATAGTAACACAGACTCCCCATAGCAACACAGATTGTCATAGCAACACAGAGACTGTCATAGCAACACATAGAAACTGCCATAGCAACACATAGATTGCCATAGCAACACGTAGAGATTGTCATAGCAACAAAGATACTGCCATAGCAACACATAAAGATTGTCATAGCAACATAGAGACTGTCATAGCAACACAGAAACTGTCATAGCAACACAGAGATTGCCATAACAACAAAAATACTGTCATAGCAACAAAAAAGACTGCCATAGCAACACATTTACTCTTAAGAAATTTACTCTCAAATTAATCAACTATATTTCATGAAGCTTTTTGTCTTAAAAGCAATAGTAAATATTTATCATTGCTGCCGAAATACTTAAAGTCATCCATAAAAATATCCTAATTTAAAGAATTCATTTAAATAAATATAATTTATAAAATTTAAAATAGTTGAACTTAATGAAGAAAATAGCTTTTTTACAAAATATTTTAAGCAATTAGAATTTATTTTTATTTATAAATTTAGCATAATACAACTTTTAGTAAATATTCCTAAATGAAATTTGTTTTCCCAATGGTAGTTCTGATTTCCAATTTATACTAATTCTCATTCAGTTTTCTATTTTATTTCAATATTCATTTGTTTATTTCAGTAAAAGAACATTTTTTGAGATAACAGGATAAAAAGAAATTTCAATTATTTAAAGTACAGTTTACATTATTATACTTTAAATTAATTCAGTAAGAAACTAGTAACTGAAGTGTAAAATGTTCAAATTATTAAAACGAAAATAACGTGAAAAGATGTGTTTTATGTTTCAAAAGCAATCAAAAAATATTTATAAATGCGTGATGCTAAAATAATGAACACTGAAAAATGCTTTGCTTATTAATATCACTTGAAAAAATCATCGATATTTATTGAATAAGTATCAGTTTGTTAAAAAATTTGAAACGTAAATCGATTATTTTTAGCTGTCAGTTCATTTAACACATACTTTTCAAAATTTCACATCCAACTTCCTTCAAAACATATTTGCTACATTACTATAATTGAAATACAGATTCTAACGAGTACATAATAGCTGATCGACATGTATAATTCTATAATTTATTACTCAGAACAGCATAATCTGAATTGCTATTTTTGAAATTATTATTACAAAAATGTACATAGATGAAAATACAATAAAACATTAGCAGCAATTGAATAAATAAAAATATTTCAACATTTTGCTGATTTGATTTCAACAAATTTTTATATTTCTTGATTTTCACGTTTTTATTTTACACATCTGCGAAGTTTAAGAAGTTAATCACTAAATTGAACTATACCTATAGCCTATCAAACTTCAACGATTAATTAATAAGAGTATTTTATTGCTATGATTATCAATTTTTTCAAATGCACAACATTAACTTTGTTTCCTTTATAAACTATTCTTATTTTAGAAAAATTAAAAAATAAACTTTATAAATAAAAAACAATAGATTGAGCAAATAATAAAAAGAAAGTACTACAATTTGAAAATGTTGAATAAAGATAGAAGATGACAATTTTAATTTTGTTGAATAAAAATAAGAAAATGTGCATATATTTTATTTAATTTACTTACCTAGAGCTGCATCTTCGTGATGAATTAATGCTTTGGCGTTTTTCCAAACTTCTGACCGTCGCAATTGTACCACGTCTTTGTTGATTCATGACAGTGATGGGTATATTTTGTGTAATTTCTTCTTTTTTTTCTTTCAGAAATTCAATATTACCTGTAATAATTATTACAAATGGTTGAATATCAAAAAATTAACTACGTTTCAAATCGGACTATTTCTTACACTAATCAAGCAAAATGATGAACGAGTTTTTAGTTTTAAGAAGAAAGAAAAAAAAACTTCATAACAAACGTTAATATGTCGGAAGCATGAATAACAATAAAGGAAGTGAATGTGCAGTCATCAACATCAATGGCCGTTCTGAATATTTCAATTAATATTCAAACAAATGCATTCTATTACCGTGTACATTTGTTTATTATGATTTACACTTTAAATTGTGGAATCAATGTTTTTTTTTTCAAATTATTATTTAAATTCCATAAAAATTACATTAGGAACTTTTAGTCTATGATAAATCATCTTTAAGAAAATGTTGAACATGATTTATAAATTTTCATTAAACTTTTCAATTAGCATCGTTGTAATGTGATTGGCTTAAAAACTGAAGTAACTGAAATCAAAACAAAAAGTAATATTTAACTAACATTTACTTTAATTTGTTATCACCACTTGCTTTCATAAAATCTTGTCGCATTGCAATAAAAATCTAACTAAACATTGGCAACATTTCTTTTGCAACGTTTACATAATTCTGTTTTAAAAAAAATATATCACTTGTTTTTTATAAATGATTCATTCTGCTTATTTTTATTTGGATAATAGTTTTTCTTTCTTTCTTTTTGAAAATTTACTTAAATTTTACTTACTTGAAAAGTTTAACGTATTTTCTTAATATATTAATTTGAACGAATCAAGTAGAAATTTATTTCTTTGAGCAGGTTATAATTGGGACTTTTTTACATTTAACAGAATTAAATGAGTCCATTTTTAGCAGTGTATTTTATACAATGATGTTACTTATCAATTTGCCAATTGTCGCAGTATAGGAAACCAACATTCTGCTTTGCTTAAACAATTAATTATCTAGTGAAACAACAGCTGTCATTTCCTTGAAGCATCCTAACAAGCATTCTTTTCACTTTTAATAGACCCATAACGCAATTTTATTGTTGTTCTGCAATTTCAAAAGCTATTCTTATCAAATAGCTTTGAAAAGATGCTTCCAAAATGAAAAAAGAATGCATATTCTTGCAAGTAAAATTACTGCACTTCAAATTTGTGCTTTCACATTTTCATGTAATGCTTAATCAGTACCACGAAAATGTTTTCGTTAATTTCAGAATAAAGAGTTCACAGTTTACTTTGAATAGTTAACAAAATTCCATTTCGATTAAAAAAATATATAAAGCTAAAAATATTTTCATAGTTTTTAAAAGTTCTTATTTTCAAGTTTTTCCATTTCCCATTCGTTAGAAAACCTATGTATAATATTCATTTATTCATAAATGTAAATTTAATAAAAAAAATCAGTATTAAAAAACAGTATCTTTACATATTATTCATTTCTTTTCATAATTGTAAACCAAATTAACTCAGGTAAAAGTACAACTATTTGTATTTGATTCACTGCATTATTTCAAATAAACATACAAAACTATTGAAAGATGTTATCCATTCCTAATATTATAATTGATTGCTGCACAAAATGAGAAATAGAACAGAAAAAATATAAAAAAAAAACAATATATAAATAGACGAGGAAAAACAAACAAGAATCAAATAAACATATTAAAACCGCTTTTTACCAACATTTCAATTTCAATTAAGTCGTTTACAATAAACGACAAAGTAACTTGATCATAATTTATGTTTGATGCAATTAAAAACTATTTTGGTATGTTTATCCATACTTAACTGATGACACTTACGATGGTGAGCTTTCAGAGATTTGAATGAGTTTAACTTAATTTTATAATCTTTTAAATAAAAATTATTTGCTATTCTATTGTTTTCTAATTTCACCTCACCAAATAAAAAAATTTCAATGATTACAGTAAAAAGTCAAGCAAGTTTAATTCTAAATAAAGTAAATGTCAACTTCAGCATGAAATTGCAACATTTTTAAAAATATAAATTAAAAAAATATACATTTTGAATAAAATAATAAAAAATTGTTTATCAGAAACAGAAAATGTTGATAACTATGATTAATTAAACTAAAATGAACTTCTACTAATTTAATGAATAATCAATATTCATAAATTAAATAAATTGATTAATTAAATATAAGTTTATTTTATGGAATTTTAATTTTACGTAATAACTATTAAATTATTTATACATATCTAATTTTTACTTTAATAAATTGCATAAAAGTACACTTTGATTTTATTTGTTCTTGCAAATCAGAATTAACAACTGTATATTTGTATGATTTGTTGAAGTTGAACGTTTGATCATAATTAAAAGAAATGATGGGTATGTATAATCTGGTGAACAATGTTTTATTAAAAAAATTTTTTATATTCTAGATCAATCATTTGATGGTGGTGTTGGTGGATTTTTGGCAAGTCAAAGTGGCGATAGGACTGAAATAGTATACATGCCACTTGGCTAGCCCTAACTTTATGTTTCTATTAGTATTATAGAGAAAAAGTCAAAGAGAGATAGTCCCAGTGACTTGTAGCATGATAAACAACATGTCACCTGGAGAAGATAATTTGAGAATTGGCACATATGAAGTTTCGCAGGTTTGTCATTTTCCGTTTCATAATTATTTCATTTTGCCGTATTATTTTATATTTTATAATTAATCATCTCTGTTTTTAGGTTTGTATTGTGGCTGTTATTAGAGACATATCTTACGGTGACATCTATACTGACATCACAATTGATGATATGACTTCTTCTCCTATTACTGCGAGACAATGGGTGAAGGTAAATTTAATTTATGTAGTAAAGGTAGTTACAATACAGTATTAGCTATAATTTGCATTGTTAAGGAAAACAAAAGTACAGAAGAAATGCAGAGAAAATGCAATTCACTTGTTAAAGTTTTTGGTAATATCACTACTTTTCAAAAGAAGAAAATTTTGACGGTATTTGGGATGATGACGGTGACAGATTTGAATGACTTGACGGTCCATTTGCTTGAAGTGTTGCGAGCGAAGCTTTCATTTGAAAAGGTTTGAGGTTTGCTTTGTTATTTTTTAAACAGATCATGAGAAACAAAAATTGTTTTATTTAGGATTATTTAAACACTGATAGAAAAGAGTCGAATCGACCGAAAGATGCTAGTGCTACCCCTTTAATGTCTTACGGTACTTCTGAAATGCAAGCGGACAGCAAAATAACTTATGACAATGGATTGTCTGGTCTTAGAGCGGAGGTGGATGTTTTTTTTTTGTTTATGTTTTTATACAAACAATTATACTTTATTTGCAGATTTATCGATTCTTGAGCAACAATGATACAATCGAAGGATGCAGTGTGAATGAAATAAAGTCACATTTTGCACATGTCACTATGAACAAGTTGAGGTATATTCTATTGTAAAATGATTCGATTGATTGATTTTTGATGTTTGCTTTTTTAGAGATGAAATTGAATTTTTGTGCTGCGAAGGCCACATTTATTCTACTGTTGATGAAGATCATTTTAAAGCATCTGACGAATGAAATGAGTTACCTGCTTCACCGCATCAGCAGACATGCTTATACCAACAAATATGATTTTTTTTTTCACATTTATGAATTTTTTGTAATAATAATTATATATTTATATACTTTTGCATACTTACACGAATTGAAAACACACTTTGTTTATTTATGGGTGCGAATGTAATTTCATTTTTGTAATTTATTTTATAAATAAATATGGATAATTTTTTATTTAAATTGTATGGCACAAAGGATCCAAAGTTTTTCCATTTTTAGATTCCATTTACTTTACACGTTATATTAGTTGCTGCTTTCCTTTGAATAACGGAGAAACTGCCCCTATTGATTGAAAAAAGAATTCAATTCAGTTGCACTATGTAGTACAGTAATAATTTTGTATTAGATTCTTTTTCTTTCACTTAAAACATTATTTTTTTATCCTGCTCCTACATATAAGTAAAGAATAATTAACGTAAATGCTTTTCTAATTAAAAAAATTTTTTTATTCAAAATATTTTTAAATTCAAATGCTGCATAAATTACAAAAAAATAATCAAAAATAACGGTTAGAATTTAAACGTCAGCGACCTCTTTGTCAACTATTGCTTTGTATTCACGTAGACCACCATCGAGTTGTGTTACTTTGCCATCACTGACGATCACCAACTCCTTACAAACCATACTGATCAATCTTTCTTCATGAGTAACAATGATAACTCCACCCTGTAAAAAAGTTATGAATACATATATCAATACAAAAAAATTTTATGATAAAATGATTTATAACAAACAAACAATTTTTACATTCATTTTTCTAATAATATATATAAGTTTTGCTGAAATTGATATAAGAAAAGCAATCTTTTCACCTTTGATTGCTGTTGAAGCTTTCTAAATTTAAATTTAAATTTTGCACAAAAATCAATTTATCCTTGATATATACATTAGTCAGTAAAGTCGAATAAATTAAATATAAACTTGTAAAAAATACAATAATTTCATCAAAATTAGCACTTACATTGAATTGATTGATCGCTTCGCCAAGTGCATCCACCGTTTCAATGTCCAAATGATTGGTCGGTTCATCCAATATAAGAAAATTTGGACTGTAAAAAAATAATTTTACACAAGTGTTAATTATATGCATATTTTTTTTTGAAAAAAAATTTTCACTTCATCAAACACAGCATTGCAAAGGCGAGTCTTGATTTCTGTCCGCCGGAAAGAAGACGGATTGTTTGCAACGCTAGATCTCCTGTAATTCCAAACCGACCTAGCGATGATCGATACTCTTCGTATTTTTTCCCTAAATTTTAATATGTTAATAAATTTTGAAAAACAAAAAATATTTCAATTTTAAAGTGAAGTAAAATAAATATGTATATACCAGGATATTTCAGCTCCATCAATTGAACAGGATTAATGTCCATGATCAGTTGATCGACGTGGTGCTGAGTAAAATATCCTATTTTCAACAGGCGATGTGCATGCCGTTCACCTTTAACAGGATCTAACATTCCTGTGAGCAATTTCAAAAACGTCGTTTTACCAGAACCATTATCACCAACCTAAAAATACAAAAAAACGCATTGATTATTTTCTTGAATTTCAAAAAATTTAATAGTAGAGCTCAAATAAACAAACTCACTAAACAAATACGTGATTCCATGTTCGCAGTGAAAGTGACATTGTCAAAAATGAGCTTTTCATCATTATATCTAAAAGATACATTGTCAAGCTTGAGAATTGGAGGATTCAATTTTTCTGTATCCGGAAATCTGAAAGCAATCAATTATAAAAAACTAAAATAAAATAAAAAATTCACACAACAATTTAACTACCTTAGCACAACAGGCGCGTCCAATTCTAAAGGTTTTAATTCAGGTCTAAAATTTGCAAATTTGCAAAAATAAAATAGAAAAACAATTTTTAAACAATTAATTCATACAATTTTTCCAACATTTTAATCTTGCTTTGCACTAGTGATGCACGTTTTGCATTGTAACGAAAGCGATCAATGAATTCCTGAATTTTTCTTTTCAAAAATAAAATTGCAAAACATTTTTTTTTTCACACAAACCTGAACATGCTCTTTGAACTGCTTCTGAGCTTCATATTCACGCCTCTGATTGATCATCATTTCATTTTTGGTCTTTTCAAATTGATCGTAATTTCCAGCAAAATAATTCAACTGATGACTATGCATGTAGATGATCTCATTGCATATAGAATTCAAAAAAACCCGATCATGAGAAACTATCACCAAAATCGACGGCCAAGTCTGAAATAATTGATCACTTCTTCTGCAGAACAATAATAAAAATAAAATATATTGCTTACCAGCAAATAATTTTCTAACCAAATCACTGTTTTCATATCCAACATGTTGGTTGGTTCTAAAACGAATTGAAATTAAAAAACAAAAATAATTCATCAATAATTTACCATCAAGCAGTAGTAAATCTGGCTTTAAAAAAAGAGCTTGCGCAAGAGCTATACGCATTCGCCAACCACCAGAAAATTCTCTAAAACATTTTTGAAATAAAAAAAAAACAATTTAAAAAAATTAAATAAATAATATGAAACCTTGTTGGACGTTTTTGATCTTCATCATCAAATCCGAGACCGTAAAGAATCGCTGAAGCACGAGCCGGTGCTTTGTCTGCTTCAATAGCTTCCAGCTCATCATATATTTCGCCAAGACGACGATTAGAAACACTTCTCTCATCTCTGAATAAAAAGATAAAACCAATTTTTTTTATAAAATAAACCAACAAAACTATTTAAACATTTATTTTAATTTTTTATTTCATATAACACATATAATTTTATTTCACATATAATGACTGACAATAAATAATGAAATTAACAATGCAAATATAAAAATGGAACAATAAATTTATAATAATAAAAATAGTTTCACTATACAAAACGAAAGAATTATATATTACAGTTGTACATTTGTAAAAAATAAAAGTTACGCTCTTTTACTGTTTACCTGTTAGCTAATTGTGAACGAATTTCTTCCTCTTCCTCAAGCAGCTTTTTGCGTTTAGAGTCACTTGCAAGTACACAGTCAATTACAAGCGTATCATCTCCTATAACTTCTTGTTCAACATGGAGAATGCTGATGTGTGATGGTATACGAATTTGACCACTTGAACAAAATAAAAAATAAAAGTTAGAATATAAATTACGAACAAATTTATAATTATGTATCATATTATATTATAATAGAAACAAGTAAAATTCATTACAAAAATTTAATTGGTATATTTCACAATGATCAAAGAGTACCATACCCAGATATCATTTTTAGCAAAGTTGTTTTTCCAACTCCATTTCTTCCGACTAAGCCATATCGCTTTCCGGGGGTCAGATGCAATTTCGCTTCTGTAAGCAACTTTCTGTAAACAATTAATTACATAATCATAAGCATTCATAGAGCATAAAATTTATAAAACTAAAAAGAAAAATTTCAATGTGTACAAAAATTATTTCACATCACAACAAAATTTACCACCAAATTTACCTTAAAAACTCTATAAATTTCTTTCAGATTTGTAAAAAATTTCATTTAAAAGATTAAATGCTAAAAACAAAATTTAAGAAAAAGCCAAATTTTTATTTATCTTAAACCCTAAAAATACCATATATACGTACTTGCTTCCAAACGATATGTCCAAGCTTTCAATATTAACATCTCTGCTCATATTCTTTCCTCTACTTTCACACTGATCGTCACGTCGATTACTTCGATGACTCACTGTTGCCGTTATATCATTGCTTCTAAAATGAAAAGAACATACTTCACAATTGTCAATCATACATTTTTATTTAAAAATATCAACATTCCTGCATTTAAAAAATATATAATAAACAAATACTATTCACAATTTTTATCAGAGCAATATTCCATAACACACGTATCGTATTTCATAAATAAGAGAATTACTGATTATGTCATTCAGCATAAAGCCTCTACATCAATTCTTATACTGCAACATATATTTTAACCATCCAACAAATAATTACAAAATTTTCACTTTTTACATATACACATTTTGCATTGTTAAATGCATTTATCAGATTTTCAACAGCTAAAATTTTGCTTGTATAAAGAAGTCACATTATGTATTTTTTACATAGAAATAATTATTATTCTAAATTAATTAAAATTAATTAAAATTTTCCATAAGGGACAAAAACAAATCAACACCACCGTGTAAACTAACTAATATATCAGAACACAAAATTATTACGCTTGCTCGTACAAAAAAACAGAAAATAGCAAACGAATAAATAAATAAATCGTATCTTTCATCTATAAAAAAGACAAAGAAAAGTAGGAGAAAAAAAATTTCTTACTTAGGCTGCGTAATAGACTGTTCTAATAAACGTTTTTCTTGTTTTTGTTGCAATCGGCGTTCAACTTTTTCAAGTTTTTTAGCATCAACCTAAATAAAGGTATCATATATTTTTTTTCTTGTTTATTCATTTATTTAAATTCAAAAAGAATTTCGTAAAAATTATCGTAATATGAACTTACGTCAATGTGAAATGTCAAGTTCAACAATATGATAAAAATGTAAATAAAAAAATAAAAATTAAACCGGCTTCTCAATTGAATCAATATTTTATAATAAAACAGTCAATTTACTTACTTTGCTTTTCCTTAAATCAATACAGTTAGCGGTTGTCAATTCATCATTAACATTACTAGTCGAGCTTGATGCAATATGAACAGGATCATCAAGTAACAAGTTTTCTTTCTGTTCTTTAAAACCTTGCTCTTCTCTAAAAAATTGTAACTAATTCATTGAAAATTCAATATTAAAACACCAAAAAAACAAATATTATTAATAACAATAAATAAACAAATCATTCAGAATCAGAATAAATTGACAAATAAAAATAAAGGCATTTTCACTTTCTATTAAATTTCGACGTTTTGTAGAACTGAGGTATCACAAACTTTAAATAATAAATCACACAAACAGAATTATTAACAAATAAATATGACAAATATATTTCAATTTTTTGTCACATTATTAATACTAAAATCTAAAGAAAAAAAAATTAAGTGAAATTTCTTTCGTTACTTTCTACGCAATTGCGAAATGCGGTCGCAAATCTCGCCCACTTTGCATTGGCTGTTGACACTGCAGCTCTCCAATAGTTCTCCAATGGCATCAAAAACCTCAGTTGAAGATCGTATATTATTAGACTCATCTGTAAGAATATCTAAAATGATCGAACAGATATCAGTGTAAATAATGAAAGAATATTAATGAAAAGAAGAGTAAGTTTTCAATGACAAAATTTTAATTTGAACGAAATAGTTTAAAATCAAACTGCAAAAAGATTTAAAAAATTGATTAAATGCAATTTATGCATACTGTAAAATTTAATAATAAACAATGATTTGCAATAAATCTGCAATAAAATAAATGACATACATCAACATACAGATACACACAAGATAAGGAAAACAGCAAATACAAAATTACTTTAACATCAAAATAATTTCAAATAATATTACAAAAAAACGCACTTAAAATGAAATCTTTAATTACAATATCCAAATCAGGAAAATAATTTAACAATAAATTTTCCAACTCCATTGATGACACATACACACAGACCATCACGCTAATCTGTGCACAGCTGTTTTATAAACGCACTGTAATTAATGAACAAAAGTACAAATGTCAAATGAATAAAATACTTTAAAATTATGCAGTAACGTAAGGTGTAAATAATAAATTTAAATTTAAAAATAAAAATTAGATACAGAATATATTATGAAAAATCTTCCATTTTAATAATTATTTATAAGTACTGCACAGTCAGCAAATTTGCGATTCATTGAAATGAACCAAATACAGTTGAAATCTAAAGCTGATTTAAAGAGATGTATATTAAACATAATTAAAAGCAATAAAAATCAATAATTAATGAGATACTGTTAAGCCATACTTAGGTACAATAGGCAATAAAAGCAATTATTTGTAATTTCGTCCAACAATTAAAACCATCTATAAGTAGGATACATTTTAAAAATATATTAAAACCATATTAATAACTATTTAATGATAACTATTTTGAAGAATTTAATTATTTTATCAATAAAAACGAAGATTGATCTTTATTATCATTACAGTGCCGTGAATTTGAAAAATGAAAAGTATAGAAGTTGACAACATAGCTATGGATACTGATTAACGTTTTCAATGTTTAATAATTGTTTAACATAAAAAAATAAGTATATTTACAGAATTTTTATTATTTATAGACAGTTTAATATAATATTTTGTACTGTAACTGCTTTATCTTATGAATGTGCACTTTTAAATTGTCAGTTTTAGCTTTTACCGAAAATTGAATTTAAAAATGTTAAATTCCGCGAATCAAAGAAATTAAAAGTTCTTTTGCTAATTTTCCTTTATACGAGAATTGTTAAGTATAAACCGACATGGAAATAGTAAATAAAGTTATATGCTGTAGTTATATGTAACTTTTTTTTTATGTGTTAAAGAAGCTACGGTCGACTTTGTTTTGCTTTTGAAACATTTCAGATGCTTTTTAATACATGTAATATTTGAAAAGCATTCTATTTCAAGGTAAAACTTTTGCTGAATTGAAAATTCTTTAAAAGCATAAAATTTAAAGCTAATATACCGCATAATGGTCTTATACCATTTATAATATTGATTTTATTTTTTTGTTTGTGCTTGATTTTATTATGAAATCACTCGTTTTTTATTATGAAAATTCTCGCATTTGTTTAAACATATACGGTCTTTAGAGTTTCAAGTCACATATTTTAGCATAGCTTTGATACTTCATAAGAATCTGAAAGTATATTTTAGGTATTTATTTCATCCAAAACTATACACATGAATAAATTTGTATGTAGATTTTTTCAGAATTTAACATTAACAACGATGTCAGAATCAATGTCGAAAACAAAGAAGAGTACATCTGCGAAGCGTGACGTTCCTTTGAAGCCAACTTCAATACGGTTAAAGCATGCTGAGAACGTTCAACTTTTTGCAAACTGCAATCACTTTTCAATCTTTATATTATCTATAGTGTTTGCCGTTGCATTCTATTACTTTTATGAAAATTATTTTCGAAATCCATTTCTTATTTCTATTCCATCGTCGCTTCCCCTTGCACTAAATCGATCAGCAGTTGCAAATGATTTTGAGATGTATTGGGGTTCTTACAGAGCAAATTTGTTTGTTGGAATTGGAGGTCGAAATCCCACTGCACCACTGTTTGGTGCAATGTGGTACATGCAACCAAGAGAAGGTGAAATAATTGTACCATTAATAAGGTAAAAATTGAGTATTTGCGTAATAGATTTTTTGATAACATTTAATAGTTTTTCGAAGTTAAAACATCATCAATTTTAAGGACATTATGCAATCTTTTTCATTTTATGCTTTCAAATAGCATAGCAAGCATGTTCAATTACATTTTTTGTCTTCTAAAAATTGTACATTAGAAAAATATTTATATTGAATTTTAAGTATTTAGTGATATGGTTTATAATAAGTATATAAAACTCCAGATTTGAATTTGAAAATTATTTTATAATATCTATGGAAAATAATTTTAGTAGATGAAGTACTGGCTTTTATTTAAAAAAAAAGGTGTATTAGATTATAACATTTGAGCAAATTAATTGAGTTATTTAAAAATTTATTTTTTTTTTAGACATTGGTGTGATCAAAATATTGGAGTGGGGCAATATGGTTGGTTAGAACATGACAGTCGACTGTATGGAATTCAGCAGATTACTGATTATCCTTTATCTATTGAAACGACAATGATTAAGCGACCACTGAAAGATCATCCCGGTGACTGGACTTTGCGTGTTCAAGCACAGCTTTTGGTATTCAGTTAAAATGGAAATTCTTATATAAAATGCACTTTAATTGGATGATAGAGTTTTTTTTTACAGGATTCATCTTCTGTTCACCATACCTATTCATTTATATTGTATTTATTATTGCCTACAAGCGGTCAATTGTATGCAAAAAAACTGTCAACTGAATCATCTGTGGGATTAATTGAAGGAAAAACAAACGGTTTAGGTCATTTTAGAATGATAATCTCCAAACCTAAAAGTCTGCTAAAGACAAGCCAAATTCAGTTGGCGGTCACTGATATTGCACATTTGAAAGAGATTATTTTGAAGAATACTGTCATTTTCAAGGTAATATTGCTTTTCAAAGCATTTTCATGTTAGCGAAGATAAAGATTTTTTACTTTTTTATTATTATGATGCTATATTTTGTTTTAATGTAAACTGAAACTGATTTAGGATGCTTCAAGTCCAACTAATGTTATTTTTGGAATTCATGAAACTGAAAAGTCTATTGGAAACGACACCAATTTTGCAGCAATACAACTGACTTTTAATTCAGAAACAACATTTGATATTATTTTTGAATCGATGAAAGATATCAATAATAGAGAACGCTTAACAAGTTCCGTATTTGACAAACGATTCAAGGTTTGGATTTTTTTTGGATCGTAGTATTGTTTCAATTTCTTTATATTTGTTGCGATATTTCAGGAATTACGGAAAAATTTTGAAGAGAAATTTGAATCAATTTTTAAGTTAAAGGAAAAGCAGTATGCAGATGTGCTTATCAGTGCAGGAAAGCATTGTTTGAGTAATATGCTTGGAAGCATAAGTTATTTTCATGGCTACAGCATTGTTCAATCACAGTTTAACACACACCCAGTTTTATATGGACCGCATACACTTTTCTCTAGCATTCCTTCTAGATCATTTTTCCCACGCGGTTTTCTTTGGGATGAAGGTTTCCATCAGTTGCTAATTCATCGCTGGGACCAGAAACTGTCATTTGAAATTATAGCAGGTTGGTTAGATTTAATGAATACTGAAGGATGGATTCCAAGAGAAGTGATACTGGGACCTGAGGCAGAACAGAAAGTGCCCGCGGAATTTTTAACACAGCGAAATTCATACGCAAATCCACCCATGTTTTTCTATCTAATCAAATCAACTTTGAAAAATAACAAATTGTCTGCAGATAGTAAAGAAATTTTATCTCGCATGTATCCTCGTTTGCGACTTTGGTATAATTGGTTGAATAAATCACAAAGCGGAGTTCAGCCAGGGACATACAGGTAAAGGAGTAATTTTCAGTACCTAATTTTAAACAAAATCTTTTAGATGGCGTGGGCGCAATGCAACTACAGATCTTGAGCTAAATCCTAAGACACTACCATCTGGATTAGATGATTATCCACGCGCTTCTCATCCATCTGACGAGGAGTATCATGTAGATTTGTTTTCATGGATGGCATTGTCAGCTGACGTGATGTACGAGTTGGCGAAGCTGTTCAATGACAAAGTATGGGCTCCACGATTTGAAGCAGATGCCAAATTTTTAAATGATCCAAGTTTGTTGGACAGACTGCACTGGAGTGAGAAGAGAAAACGTTACTGTGATTACGGTTTACATACCAAACATACAATTTTGAAACGGGTGACAATTTCAGAAGAAGAATCGCAACATTCTACAACTTCACGAAGCGTAATGAAGCGTGTAGTTAAAGGAACACCTCAGTTAAGGCTAGTATCAGATGTGTTTGGCTATGTTAACTTGTTTCCGATGTTCCTGCGACTTATCCCTGCAAATTCACCCAAGCTTGGTTATCTACTTGAACAGATGTCTGATTCTGAATTACTTTGGACACCGTACGGTCTGCGATCATTATCTAAAAAGTCGACCTGTTATAACCAAAGAAATACAGAACATGATCCTCCTTATTGGCGAGGTTCAATCTGGATAAACATGAATTATCTCGCTGTTGCAAGTTTATATCATTACAGTAACGTAGATGGTCCATATCGTGAGATTGCATACAAACTATACAGTGACTTGCGTAATGCATTAGTTAGCAATGTTGTAAAAGAATATAGGCGTACTGGATTTTTATGGGAACATTATAATGATGAAACTGGCTATGGAGAAGGAAGTCATCCATTTACGGGATGGACGTCATTGACATTGCTTATGATGTCTGAACTTTTTGAATAATTGCAACATGAAAGTTGTATTATGGTAAAATGAATGCATATATTATTTATTATTTAGTTTTTTTTTTTGATAAACGTTATATATCGAGATTATATTTATACAGTGTAATGTCAGTGGCTCTTATAGAATGTAGAATTGAAATTTATAAAAGTTAAAGTGAAATTGCTAAATAAAATGTTTCAGTATTGCTCTCTTATTAGTTTGACGTTGAATGTTGGACATGTGCTACTACTTCGTCATTTATCCTTAGATGGTCTTTTCGAATTATGTGCGTATTTTGACTTTTAGGGTCTTTTGGACCCCAAACATGAAATGCCTGTTCTTCACCTTATTATTTTATTAACTTTGCTCTGTTTTAATTTGATACATGTTAATTGAAGTGTAGAAATGGTATTCTTATTGTTAATTTAGATTTTTAATTTATATCGCATTTGATTTTGTCAAATTTTTTCTGTAATGTTTATATTTATTTGAAATTATGCAAATTTGAATGACATTTATTTTAAATGAAATTTATATTCATTTAAATGCACTTACCTATCGAAATTTATTATGCGGCCCATACTACGAACTACAGTACTCTTCATTGAAATACTGCTGAATTGTAGGCGTCTAAAATTTTTGAAAATGTATTATTTTGTGATTTTCCTATAAAGTTTGAAAATTGAAATTAATAATGATTATGATTATGACTCTGAAACAAATATGTAATACTAACGAATAATAACGATAATACTAACGAAAATGATGATTATGATTATGAAACAATTTTTAACTTTTACTTATCTAATCCAGAAAAATAATTTTCCAATTTGTCATCGATGCGCTGCCTACTAATGCCTCAGCTGTATAGTAATGTGCCTTTAAAAAATTATGACTTAAAAATTCTTTATTAAAGGGCAATGCATGAATAAGCAATTAACATCATGATTAGAAAATGCTTTATTGCGTAACGGACTGCATTTATTCTCAATGGATATGTTAGGAAAATGCAGAAAATTTGAATATACTGAAGAAATAAACCTTTTCATCATTTTTAATTGATGAACATTCACTTAAATTCTTAATAATTTTTGTTGATAATTCAAAATTCGTTTTCAGAATTTTTTTCAACAGAATGCCCACTTATTGTATTTGCCTTAGAGAGGATAAACATTCATTTCAACAACAAACAGAAAGGCTTCTAAATATTCTAATGATGATAAAGAAATGCGTGGAAATGCGTGGTTGTTAATGATGTTTGTTTTTTATTCAACTGTATTGTTTTGTAAAAAAAACGATTCATAATAAGCTAACTGATAAGTGATGAATTCTGAGCGCTCATCATGCGACTGTACGGGAATAATACAATTATGGCTAGTCTATACAAAAGTACACAGTGTGATTATAAATTCATAAATATTGAAAAATTAACAAAAAAGGTTCAATCAGCATTGTTCCAGTTAGCATAATAAAGTAATACTGTTTGCATTTTTGCGTTATTGATTATTTCTGGTATTGGAAAATAAACATGGGATTTATATATATACTGATGAAAATAAATGATTACAGCACAATCAGAACTTTATAATAATTACAATCACACAATCAACAATGAAGCTCTTGCTTTTTGCAATATTTTACTTTGTCGGAACAGTAAGTACTAATTTCAAATATAAGAATTTTCAAATTAAATAAAAATTTATCACTGAAAATAATTTTTTAGATAATCTTCTTAATAAACAAACTTTTGATAAAGGACGTAAAATTCTTCAAAATCATTCCTCATTTTATAGAATTTTAAAATTGCTAAGAATGAAAAATTACATTATTTCAAAAACAACATTACTTAAAAACTCCTCATCAATAACTATACCCTTATGTTTTGTAATTTCTATGTTTATTAGCAATTGTAAAATGCTAAAAATTAACGTAAATTACCATATTTGTTATGTTTGAAAATTATATTAAAATTACTTTTTGATTAATAGGCTTTACTCTTGCAAAAGAATATTCTTTAGTTACTTTGCAAAGCATGTTAAACGTTCTTACTTCAGATATGCTTAAACAAAATTTTCATCTCATAAAAATGTATGAAAATTAATCTATAACTGTGATATAATAAGAACGTTAATAAAATATGCTGAATTTATCTATATGCAAGCATTCATGTGAAATGTGTGTGCATTAATCTGTTTTGTAATTTTAAAATTTCATAGGTGAGCTCAGAATGTGGGGAAGAAGCACTTGAGAGTCTTGCACTTGTATATAAACCCGTGCAAAAGGACTCCAAACGTGTTCTTGGCATTGCCTGTCAGGGTGCAATTGTGCCAGGAAAACATCAAAACTATACTGACACAGTTTTGGTATCATCATATTGCATTGTAGAAGAGTAATTGGCCTTTTATAATTTTCATCCAGTTATTATAAAACGTAACTATGTATTAATATTTCAGTCCACAGGAAGGTTATGTTGTCAGTGTTGGCTCTCCTGATCCTCATGGAGATTTTGCATCAAGTGCACAAAAATTCAGGGCGCAACGTATTCTAAATTTTCCATTTGAACAACATCCAGTGGGAATTTTGAAAACTCCACAACCTATCATGTACAGTGATACAGTTAAACCTATGTGCATAGCAGATGTTCCTCTACCAGATGAACACGTATGCATACTGGGGGTTCTAACACAGGGAGGTTTGATGACATTACGTCACATGCAAATGTTATATGAAAGTGATTGCGAACCACTTGCGGAAGGTTTGAGTACATACTTGTGTGGAAAGGTAAAAGAAATTGATGCAGAAGTAGGCGAAACTTTTGGTCTGGATCCATCACTGGTAAGCTAATGAAAGAATAAGAATATATTTCTTTCATTTGATATATTATTTTAGGATATATATCCATTTGTTACTCCACTTGAATTTGACATCGGTGGTATAAAACCTGGAAGTGTAAGTATTGGCAAAAATCTATTTGATACTTCAATGGTAATATCCAATTATACTTATTTTATAGATGGAAACTCCACTATTCTGTCTTACCAATGAGCATCCAACATGGTCAGTTTACGGATTTGTAACTAATGCATTTGATGTAGCAGATCCTGAAAGCCCTATTTTGTTTTCTGATATACCAAGTGATTTGGCAGCCATAAAGCAACACAGTGACATCAGTTATCAAGAATGGGTACAACGTATGCTCTCTAAGCAAAGCTGAAAATTTTAAATTCATATATGTGCATGTATTTAATAATTTGTAATTTTGCAAGGTAAAAAAATAAAATACATTTGTAATGTAGCAATGATGGAGAATTATGCAGGACGGTTTTATGTGAAAAATTATTGAAATTGTATTTAAAATGATTTAACACTAAATAGACATTGAAAGAAATTTTTTTATAAATATTCTAATAAGAAATTCAAAGTGTGTTTTCATTGAACACTCCATCTGCAGTGTTATGTTAGTGCACTTTCAAGAGATAAATTCAGCAGAGGTTGTTTTCATAACCATGGAAAACGTACGCCACATGAATGCCCGCAGATAAGTGTGGAATGCAGATTTTGCTATGAAACTTAAAAGCGATTGTTTTCTGAAGAAAGTTATCATGAATAAAGAGTACTCCACGGTCATCGAACGAAACGGATGAAGCATGGTTATTATTTTGTGATGGAGTAATCCAGTCTGCAATATGAATACATTTTGAAGAAGAAGCAATACATGAATACAGTGCAGGTATGCAAAATATTATTTTGATCTGAAACTGAATGGTCAATTTCTACAAATGGAATAGGTTTGTTCGCTGTATACTGGTTTGTGTGTCTGAGAAGTCCAATGAAGCCCTCTTCAAAGAGTGGAAGTCACCGTAATAAGATGATTTATTTTTTACGTGGACGCACGAACACCTGAATTTCCCTGGAAGAAACTCACGCTGTGGTGGAATATGAAATGAAGGAGAATGTGTTACTATTTATGGTCATCTAAATGAATTTTAAATTTATTCAAGCGTGCCAAATTCAATTTTTATATACTCCTATTCTGACGTAATGATGACATAAGTGAATATGACGAATACGCACAGAATTCAACTTTGTACAAACTAATATTATGGCAGATTTGTTTATGAGATGAGTATTATATGCTTGGAAGCTCCTTTACCAGATGAGCATGTATGCATACTGGGAGTTGTAACAAAAGGAGGTTTAATGACATTACGTCATGTGCAAATGTTGTATGAAAGTGATTGTGAACAACTTGCGGAAGGCTTGAGTTCATACTTGTGTGCAAAAGTGAAAGAAATTGATGCGGAAGTAGGTGAAACGTTTGGTCTGGATCCATCATTGGTAAGCTGATAAAAGAATGCAAATTTCTTTGCCCTATTTCATATTTACCTTTAGGATATATATCCATTTGTTGCTCCACTAGAATTTGATATTAGTGGCGTACAATCTGGAAGTGTAAGTATTTGTAAAAATGTGTTTAACATTTTATTTTTGACGTTAAACAAATATATTTATTTCATAGTTGGAAACACCACTGTTCTGTTTAACCAATGAGCATCCAACATGGTCTGTTTATGGATTTGCGATAAACGCATATGATGTGACAGATCCTGAAAGTCCTATTCTGTTTTCTGATGTATCAAGTGATTTGAAAGCTATCAAGCAGCACAGTGACGTCACTCACCAAGAATGGGTGCAATCCATGTTGGCTAAGCGACGCTAAATATTTTTTGTGCATTTTGCTATATTCATTTAATAATGTTTTAACGCAGAAGAATAAAAAGTGAAGTATTTTTGTCATATTTTAATGAGAAATTTGTTGGTGCTGTTTTCCAAAGAAATCAGAAAAACTTCTGAATATTATAAGTAATTACAAGCATTTTAAAAATTCATGTGAAACTCACTGGTGCATTGCTATTTTATATTTTTAAAATTATGCAAATGTATCCCATTTTAAAACTATTCACGATTTTTATTAACATGTTTGAAAATACTTAAAGTTATCATTGTAATAATATATATGCAAAATTATAATTAATAAAACAACAGAGAATAATTCTTATGCCAAATCGTAAAAAGTTTTTTAACCCTCATAATTTTCAATTTAATCATCATTTAATTTTCTCAAGAACTAATTACAGCTATGTATTAGCAGCTGCAGTACCATTAGAACCAGTAAAAAGTTATTGGTAAGCAAAATGATATTTTAAAGTCATTTTAAAATAATACAATTTTATCTAACTTGGGGCTCATTTGGTTGATTTGTACTTAATGGCTTTCTGTTTGCAGTTTCATTGATTCCTGTACTACATTATATGGCTTTTATTTTGTTGCAGTGCTATTCTTTTATAAGCTCATTTTGTCCAGATTTCACGTCACGTCAAGAATTTATTTCTTGATTTTGTTGCCTTTATTAGTTTTACATTATATGATTTGCTTAAAATTTTAACAGTAATGAAACAACTGGCAGAATTATTTCCTGGATTGTCCTTTTGGTCCAGAAACGCTGGATTTTTATACATGAAAAGCCAATCCCAACTTTTTAAATTTAATGCCAATGTAACAATTATTTCCTGAAATTGGTATTCAAACTGAATTTTTAGAGCGCATGCATTGTTTTTTCTTTAGCATTAAATTTTTTACATATTACATTACCTAAATTCACAGAAAATAAACTTTGAGAGAAGAGATCAAGTGCAGATTGTATATTTTAAATCTCAACAGTGGGAATACTTTTTTATTTTTATTACGTTTTGTTTATTATGATTGCATTGTATTTTGCTTATTACAGTTGTATTTTGTATTAATTTGTTGTACGCTCAATTGTTCTTAGCTGTATGTTCATTGTTAAATGATACAAGATGGCTTTTTAATGCTGACCTCAAAAAATATTAAATTTCCTTGTAAATTTAATGATGAAAAAATTATTTCAGAACTATCGTAAAATGCAAGCTAAAATATTTTAAAACATCAATATTATTTTAGAAGTATTCATTAATTCATTTATATTTAAGTATTATTGAAGTTTTGAGAAATATACGCCAGCAAAAAACATTGCATGAGAAGGAATCTCATGAAGAATACTTTTTATAGCAATTAAAAAAATAAAACTGATAAAATCTCATGCGAGCAAAAATTTGTCCTAAATTATAATAAACTATTCAAAATAAAGATTAAGAAAAATTTTACCACTTAAAACAAGCATCAATGACAGAAACGATGAGCATATAATAAGTATACTACATCCAGTAGTAATACTTATCTTTTATTAGCTGATACTGAAGATGCATTCATTAAATAGCACACTGCAATTTTTTGGAATAAAAAAACAATATTTTCTTTTTTTAATATTTAATTTAGTTCTGTTCGCGGCAATTATTCAAAATTAAAATATAAAAAACATGCTACATTTTATTGAAGTACAAAATTTCATTTTATGTGTTATATGCAAAGTTTAGCATGCAGCTATATTAATATAATTCTAATGTCTTACATTACGAGGCACTTTTAATATAATACTTATTCATTATAATAAGTTGCATTTGGTATACATTCTAACTGATTATTCCATAGTAATTACTGATAATTTTATCAAAAACTAAAAGCATTTCAGTTTAAAATATTAATTTAATTACTGAACTTTACAGTTATAGAATTTTCATGTTATTTCAACGGCATCTATTTATTTCATGTTTACTTACTATTAAAGCGTATTTAATTGAATTGTTTTTGAACATTTGTAAAAATTTATCTTTTCAAAATGTAATTTACCAATCAAAATGTAAAAAAATGTAACCACAAGTTAGAATAAATTTGCACCGTTAATAATTACGTATATTTATTTGGTTTTAGATATATTTTTTATATTTAAATTTTTAGAGGCATATCATTTTTATGGTTTGAAATAATTAGTCTTATTTTCATAGTTGATATTTCTAAGCCAGGGCTAAGAAATGGAAATTACTGTGCTTGCTTTTTTTGGTCTTATCATTTTTTGCAGCTACTTTTTTACTATTTGTTATTGCTTTTGTTTCATGTAATAAATATTATTTTATAATTAATTTTAAAAGTGTAAATTAAAATTTTCATTTTACAAACATTGCTTTCAGCAAATGAACTATTTCTTTGTTTTCAGTTGCAGATAAACATATAGATAATCAATAGCGTCTGAATAAAAGCCTGTCTGTTTAACTATTTGGTGCTCATTTGTGGAAGTTAAAAATTCTTTAATGCTTAATAAATGAAACTTTATGAAATATTAAAATGAGAATTTGTCGAAATTATCATGTAACATCAAAAATATAGGTTGCAAATGTGAATTTGAAATTCAAAATGGAATTTTTCGACTATCTACTAAATGCAAGTATAATGAATTGTGACAAAATATTTCTTTGCATTGTAACTTTAATTTAGCACTTTGAATTAACATTTGACAAAAAGTAAAAAGTGGATCACTTTACGCCGGTGTTTTTAGAATTCAAATTAGAGCATAGAACTAAGTTTTCATTTTGCTATCAAAGCAAATATATCATTTTTGACAAAATAACAAACGAATGTAGATATCCATTTATTAACATCAAATGTTTAATTTGTTGTATGAATTTTTTGAAATAAATTATTACAGAAATTGTTGAACTTTCAAAATTTGCAATTAATATCGAATTAATGAATGCAATTTTTAACGTGATATAGTCATTTTCTAACTTTGATTTTAAATCAAATTTACTATATACTACACAAGCATTTCTTGACTTTCTTTTAGTACATCTATGACTGACAGCAAATAAAATATTTTTTGTGAAACTGTAAAGATAATATCTGTCATTTTGTGATCAACATTTTTGTTAAATATAAAATTTTCAAAACACATCTAAAATAATAGTTGCATTCAATAATGATGCTTAATTTCAGTTATATATTATAATCATTGCGTTGCATTTAATTTAAATAACTGCTGTCTGATAAAAAAAAATGAAAGTTTAAACATTGCATGTATTATCAAATATTTTTGAATAAACAAATTTTCATTATATATATTTGAATTGATTTATTTATTACGCAGCCTACAGTAACATAGTTTAATTGCTTAATAAAATTTTGTAAAGTTCCACAAATTTTTTGTGTTTATTGTTGATTTCGAGATTTTATATAAGTTTGAGGATTTGTGTTTCGTTTATCAGGTTTTTACGCTTGATAAATGACCTAAAAATTTCAGAAATAAGTTACTTCCAAAATTAGCAACTGCAAATAATTTTCTTTGTCATAAAATGTTAAACCAGTTTTTATTAGCAATGAATTATGATTTTTTTTCCATTTCCACACACACACATACATATTATCCATTTTTCAAACTTTAATCATCTTTAAAACAAACACATTTTTGTAAATTTGTAAAATTAATTTCAAATGTATAATAAATAAATGATTTTAAAATAAAAAAATATAATTTATTTTAAAAAAATTCCATAAAAATGATCCGATTTGTTTTTTTTCAATATATAAAAAATTAAACTGGTATAAAGAATTTATTGTTGAAATGAAATAGATTAAAATAATTATCTTTCCAATGAAATATTAATTTAATGATGTATAAAGTTGTAAATGCAACAAAGTTAAATATTGCAATTTTGATTTTTTTTAATATTAATTAGATAAATAATATTTGAAAAAATAAACAGAACAAAAAGCCAAAAAAGATCACTTGATACAGATAATTTGAAAAGCAAGATAGATCGATTTGATTAGATATAGTATTGTAGTGATGAAGGTTTAAATAAGAAGAAAAGAAAGAAAACGGAAAAAAATGGCCTATATAGTTTTAAATTAACAAGTGTAAATTTTGTAAAAATTTTTTAACCAGTTTCAAAAGCATCCCAAAGTTTTGGGTGATGCAACATTAAATAGGGTTTAAAACAGAGAGGTGACACGGTAGACCAATCACTAATTTTGAAAATCATTCGCTAAAGGATAATTGAAGAAGAGTTGCCCTGTCACTTTCTTTTGTCGTTTTCTCAGATCAACACAAACTGGAATAGTCAGGTTAGTAAGTCACTTAGTTAACTAATTTCTTTCTTTTGAAGTATTTATATATGCTGGTGCAGTTCTAAGTTTTAATATTATTACTAAAAGTGCTCATTTTCAATATATGCTTTACTGTTTACTGAACAAGTCGCCTTTTGCTCTTTGCCTTTTTGTATACGGCTGGTAGTAGGTATTCCAAGAAGAACAATTACACCAGTTGAACTTTCTTCCTACACACTTGCATAGTTTGCTCTAATTATAGATCGAGTTATTGTTGTCTGTTCCGGTATTTTGTAATCTTTATTCCAAATGAATGCTCTCCACTATTAGACTGTGACTGTTTGCCAAATTTACAAAAGTTATAGACAAATAATCATCATTCGTGTTCAACAATCTACAATCAATTCAGTTCTATATCACTTCTATCATTATACATAATACACTTTTAGTTGGTTGCCATACAATATTGCTGCCATGCATACTGCCATGGGGATAATTAACAACAGGCAGCTGTTAATAATTGCTCTTCTCCAATTGAGTTTCTCCATACTAGTATCTTCGTTGGATTCTTTGTCTATGAACCAAATTAAACAAATAATAACTAGTCATCCAAATCACTGTAAGAAAATTCTTTTTATTATTTTTTATTTTTTAATAAATTTACATTTCAAGGCTTATCACCAATGGGTAAGGCATGGATTTTCAATGAAGATGCCTCGTGTGGAAACAAAAAATGTAAAGCACCTTATCAACTTTGCACAATTTCATACATTGCTAAAGGATCTGAAGAATTGCATTACGAATGTTCTAAAGGTCTGTACTTCTTTTTCAAAGAAGAAAAATAATTATTATTTATTACATTAATATTTCTTTTTTTAAAAAAATATTTGAAGTATCTGAAAGTTGCCTTTCATTAATACGTTCCATTAAAAAAAAGACATTGGCTGCCAAACAGCGAGACCATCCTTTGCGTGATATTCCAGTGCAACAAGAATCTGAAGCCGTAAGCATTTCATAATTTTCATTCCAAGAAAAACAGTAATTCGAATTTTCAAATATTTTTACATTCAAATTATTGTTAAAAAAAGAACGAAAAAACCAAAACACAAATGAAATTACAGAATTAAACATTAATACATTTTAAATTGAGTGTTAGTTGCAATTATTGTGCTTTAAACAAGTTTTCTATTTTTTCACATGCAATTATTTAGCAATTTTTAAAGTAGAAAAAGTAGTGGAAAAAATGCAAAAAACACTAGATTATTTTCAAATTCTACATGATCTTTATTAAAACCATTGTTCTAAGATAAATTTAGTGATTATGATAATAATCTACATTTGCATAATTGCAATGATAATTACTTAATATTAATTTTAGAAACAACTGAAATGAATGCATAAAACAGTTTTCACTGTTTTGATTGTTTGTATTTCCAAAACGTTTTTTTTTGCAAATTGTGAATGAAATTTTGCAAACCGCTGTAATTAGAATGATGAATTTGATAAGTGACTTGAAATAGCTCTATAACAGACACTCCTTTGTCAATTGTCCTTTGGCAATGATGATAGATTATCAAGTGATAGTGATCTGATAAAAAGATGATTAATTGATAAAATATGTTCCTCTGTGCATGTTTTTGCTTTCAAAATTTTTTGAATTTTTCTTTTACAAATGAAATCTAATAAAATGAGAATATAAGCTTTTTCTTTTGATATTTTAAAATTCTACACAAAAATTTAATTTAACATTCATTATTTTAACAATAAAGTTGTATAAAGCTGAAGCACTTGTGCAAACCTTGAAACTTATTCGACTTTTATTTTTTTTACATATTTTAAAAAATAAGCTTCTTTTTGAATGAATACAATATTTTAAATAATACTTTTTACATCCAAATATCGTCAGCATGCTTCTAATGTCAGATAACAAAATTACAGTATTAGAAATACATCGATGCAAGCTATTACTTTTATTTTACAAATTATCAAATTCCAATATTTATTATACTTGTTTCATATTGATCATTTATACGTCGACTTTTATCTAGTTACATCAGCTGTTAAACCTTGAAATGACAATCGTTTTTGGTATTTGTCTTTAACCTTCCTGATCTTGTCTTTTGATAATATTTGGTGTCATTAGAGATACAAATCATCGTATTATTGCTATTTACTTTTGTTGCAATAGTTTAAATTGAACTTCTTTTGTAATTTGAACGTTTGATTCATCACATGTTTCCTATGAAAAATAATTTAAATTTATTGTAGTTTTCCAACATTTTATTATTATGTATTTTGTAAAAAAAATAGCTAATTTTTTGTTTTGAAATATGTATTTCATGAAATGCCAAATTTAAATTTCAAAGACTGATTGGCTTATCATCACAAGAAAAACTAAAGCGTTTTAAAATCGAAGTTGTTATTAAGCAGCAAAAATTAATTTTGCAGATTTTTATTAAAAGAATGGAAATTTTTTTTTCAGACTGATGCAGACGAATCAAGTGAAGCTACAAGTAATGGAGAAAAAGAAGATTCCTCTTGTGATAATTCTGCGGCATTAAGCATATCACAACAGTCGTTTCCTTTTTGGGGCTCAATAATTATTGCGCCAATTGCAGGTAAACTTTTTTTGTAAACAACTTTTAGCAACGCTCGAAGCGATTAATTGTTCTTCTCAAATTTAAGTGCACATTAAAAAGTTTCAATTAATATCAATTGTTAAGGATGCTTAAATGGACATAACATGTGCTGCGAATGGGCATCTAAAGGAGAATGCAATCGCAATCCAGTGATGATGAAAACTTTGTGCAAGCAAGCTTGTGGTACATGCAGCTGTCAAGGTAATAATAAATTCAACAATAAAATGTTATAAATAGAATTTTTCGTTATTTTTAGCGGATGAAATTTTGCTCTGCAAACCAGTTGTTAATGCTATTTCTTGTCTGCCACCTAAAAAGACGACAGGTTGTAAACCAAAGAAACCAAAAGTTGCACAAACAACTACCGCTTTACCTGAATCCCCAGCAGGTGATTCTGAAGAATCATTAGTTGTTATTGATGTAGAAGAGCCGTTAATCATTTCTGAAGAAGCTGAGAAACCTACAGATACTGAACAGCCACCTACTGAATCAGTTTCTGAAGAAGTTCCAGAGGAAGTTGTCAGCCAAGAACGAGAGGAAGTTGCTGAAACAACTTCTGCATATGTTACAGAAAAAACTGAAACTGCTGTAGAAGAAGTAGTAACAACTGCCAAAAAAGAAGAAGAAGAAGAAGAAGAAGAGGTATCAACAGAAACTGCTATAGCCGTATCTGAAGAGGAAGAAGCACCATCAGAAGAAATGAAAGTTGAAGCAACAGAGGCACCTGCTGAAACTGAAATATCAACAGAAACTGTTGAGAAAGTTGTAAAAGAAACTGTAGAAGAAGTTTCACCAGCAGAAATAACTGATATAACTCCAGAAATAAGAACTGAAGAAACAGAAGCTGAGCCAATTTCTGAAGGAGAAACAGTTGAAGAAGAGCAGCCAGAAGAAACAGTCAAAGAGCCAATGGAAATTCCTTCTGAAGCCCCTTCTGAAGTCCCATCTGAAGCCCCTTCTGAAGTCCCATCTGAAGCCCCTTCTGAAACAACACTAAGCATAACTTGCGCAGAACCAGAAAAAGAGATCGCTGAAGTAGAAACAACAGAAAAAGTTTCTGAGCAGCCAGAAGTTACAACTGAAACTTCACCTTCTGAAATTTCTGAAATTGAGGAAGAAGCACAAACTACAATTTCAGAAGCTGCTGAAACAACTGAAACTGAATCCACAGAAGCACCTGAAATTATAACTGAAGCTGCCATGGAAACTGAAATTGAAACAGAAGTTACTGAAACACCTCAAGCCTTTCCAGAAACCACTGAAACAGAAATTATTTCAGAAGTTATAACTACTACAGAAATGCCATCACCTGTAACTGAAAAAGTGACAGAACCAGAAGTAATTTCAACTGAAATTCCTGCAACTACTCAGCAGCCAATCCCAAGTACAATAACACCGCAAGTAACGTATCCAACTGGACCTCTGGTAACAGAGACAGTTCCACAAAGCTATCCTACTACAACACCCCAACCTCCAGGTTATGAAACTACAACCAGTCGACCAATATATACTAGGTATGGGCCACCAGCTGGAATGCAAGATACGTGCCCAGATTTGCTTATTACTTGTGCCTTCTGGGCAAGCCAAGGTGAATGCAGCAAAAATCCGTACTGGATGAAGCCAAACTGTCAGAAATCTTGCAATTCCTGTGGTGCAACAGTTTCCTCAGTAGATTCACCTTCACCCAAGCCAGGTAACTTATTGATAAGTTAAAAAGTAACAAGTCATTTAAAAATTAATCTAAATTTTAAAATTGAAAAATTTATAACTGCTTAGTTTGATTTTATTGTTTTATTTCATGTTTTTGATAAAAAATAATTGTAATATTAAAATTAGCTGGACCGTCAATTTGTGTAAGTGATTTTCAGGATGTATTAACAATCATGAACTGTGCCAGTTCTGGAAATCACTTGGAGAATGCATATCAAACAGAATGTACATGGCAAGCAACTGCCCACTTTCATGCAGCACATGTGGAATGCAGTCAGTTCCAATGCCTGGTGGCCCTGTTATGGCTTACGGTCGTTGAAACTACTTCTGCTAAAGTTTGCCAAACAAATTTACCGCTCATCATTTTATTTATCTAGCAATATATCCTCTGTAACTTCTGAACGATTTTTTTATACGGTTATATTTTGTGTGTCGACTTATTCGTCTGATATTACCCTTGTCAACAATAACATTGTAGTTAATTCCTGCCAACTTTAATATGTGTTCTCGCTATTTATTCGTTAAACAAATAGTTGTGCTTACTTTTTAAACATTAGAAATCGTGCTTCCTCAGTTTAGAATCATTGTTTTTTCATACTGTTTTACACGTTTACATTAGTATTAAATAAAATATACGTTTTTTATTCGTATGAATATATATTTTTTAATTGTGTGAAGCTTTTTAAAATAAATGAAAAATTTGATGTTTTTCTGAGCTAAAATAAAGAAATTATCATTTCTTCATCACTAATAATTTCAATTCCTGTATGTGCACGTTTTTTGCACATGTTTTCTAATTTCAGATGTATTAATTCTTTGTAATTTACGCTGTTTTCCTTTGTAATTTTGTTTGCGGTGAATTAATTTTCTTATTTTCAAGAAGTTTATCAAAAATATTTTTCACAATTTTTAGTAATTCAATAACTTTTCAATGAAAGTTGAAGTATAAAAAACAAATAGTAAAATAATTATAATGAATGATAAAATTAGAAATCAATGGTCTATCATTTAAATAAAAAAATGGACAGTTATACAATTGTCCCATGATACTTAAAACTAACCACATTTTACTAACATTATTTGACAGTTTAATGCATTATTAATGCTACATGTCAACTTTAATTAAATGTATGAAATATCAGTAAAAGTTAAATATTGAAGTAATGTAAAATATGTAATAAGTAATTAAATAAGTAATATATCAGTAAAAGTAAATAATGTACAAATTTTATCTTATTTTAATGTAATAACTTGCATTATCATATATTCTAAATTAGTTGAATATCTCCTGAATAGAGAACTAAATAATTCACGTTTTTATTAAATAGCTTTGAACACTGAAAAAATGATATACTATACAATATTTTAAATGATATGATTTTTATAATAGCGTTTGAAATTTTATAGAACATTAGAATATGGAACTTCCAACAGTTAACGTTAAAAAATGCGTTATCTTCATTTTATATTAAACTTTTATAGTCTAAAATATTATTTCAAATAAAATTAATAAAAGCAAATTTAAGTCAAGCATTTCAAGCTAATATATATAAATATATATACAGTAACGCCGACTACAAAATTATTTCAATTATTTTAAATTTATTTTGAATTTCATTAAGTAATTTTATTTATAGCAAAATGATATGCACTGCAAGATTACTGTATAATTTATTAATTTATGAAACAAATATATTCTATTTAATTATAATGAACGGTTAATATTATGTTATTTTACACACACACACACACACACACACACACACACACACACACACACACACACACACACACACACACACACACACACACACACACACGCATATATATATATATATGTAGATGCATGCAAATAAAAAAATTAGCCTTGAATCATTAAGGTAGTTTTTTGAAAGGAAAGCATTCTTAGACACATTCCATTTATCAGCAATATTTTAATTTGTATACTGAATTTAGCTAGTTAATTTCTAATTTTTTAGTTAATATAATAAACTACGTGATGGATTGATTATTTTTCATTTTAAATATTTGATTTTTAATTTAGTTTTTATTTTTACTTCATTGAAGAATTGAATTTTTTTAATGCTACTGTTGTATCATCATTAATGCAATATTTGCATTCTTACAACTAAATTTTCTCTTCTCAGGACAAATGTCATATAAGGTAGTGGTTAGCAGTTATAGTTATTTAAGAAATTATAGCTCTTTTTAAAGATAATTTAGTTTTGATACACTTGTTCATAATAAAATGGAAAATCTTTATTCCAAAAGCAACGCGGCATGTTTTACTGTTCGCTTGAAAATGAATTGCAATTTAAATTTGCACCGCTTGCCCTAGAATACTTTTGATAAAAGTTTTTTATAGAAGCAAATTGTCTTTGAAATTTGAAAACTTGTTCCTTTATAAATTAATGTAAAACACATGGTAATTTTTTTGCTCAAATAAGAACATGCGTTTAATCATGCGAAAATGTCAACGCGTGAAACATAGATTTTAACGATACATATTCAGAAACTACCGGAAAAGAAAACCATATCAAATCATTGTCAATGCGTCCTCTAATAATACAAGAAATTTAAATTATTATTCAAGATATACTATAGAAGGATAAGTATAACATTAAGTTTGATAATGCTCATTGATACTGTTCAGAAGTAGAATAAAAAATTGATTAGTCATAATCAAAACTATAGTTGTATTATCATGAATAACCTCTGGCCTTTTTATACTTAGCATACATATGTTGAACAACACTTTTCCTCAAAAAGCGGTAAGGCAACATGTTTTATCACTGCATGCATGCATGCTGTGACACTTCTACACGCTCTAGTTAAAAATGTTCTTACATTTCTAAAACTTTGAAAAACAAGCGTACATAAAAGCACACTTTTAACATCTTTATTGCAATACAAAATTAAACTGATAATTGGGCTCAAATCAGTGATTATGAGAAAGCTTTTAGTATTCATTGCATTTCTTTTTCCTTACTTCACATGTATTTGTGAAGCTGTAGAAATCACTTTCGCAGGACAAGAAGAAAATCTTTTACTTCAATATGTAAAATACATCTTAGAAACATATCCAAAAGAATGTGAGCAGTAATTTAATTTTATTGTGCTTTATGAATTTATTAAGATGCTTTTTTAATCAGGTGCACCAGAACCAGGGAAAAAATGGGTAACAGATAAAATTTCTTCTAAATGTGGTCATTTTACATGCAAAGTGCCACAGTTTTGGTGCAGTACTTTGGATGAATCCACTGAAGAGTCCAAAAATGCTTCCGTTTATCAATGCATTCAGCGTAAGTACTGATCTTTGCATCATTGCATTTGCAACTTGAAATATCATCAAATTGTATATTTGAAAATTGTTTATTTTTAATTGCTTAAATCAATAATGTTTTGGCCAAAATGTTAATTAATTAAATAGGATAGTATTTTATGAAAAGAAATATAAAAAAAATTTGTGCCGAAGCATTTGTCAAAGATGTGCTGGTTGAGTAATGTTTTAAAATAAAGATGATGCTAATAATAGTATGCATCAAAAATTAATTACCAAATTTCAAAAGCAACTTTTTTACAGTTTTCTATCAAAAATTTTAGTTCCATTTGCTAAAACATCCTAAAAATAATATATAATAGCCAATAATAGAACAATATAATTAAAGAGAACAAAGTATGTCTATTATTATTTATATAATTATCACTGCAACTAAATAATTTAGTTAATTTATTTATTAATTTACTCATCCATTGAAAATATATTTATTTTATTATTAAAGAAAGGTAGAGAGAAATGATGTGATAATTAAATTTCAAGAAATATTCTCATAGCTCATATAATTAACAAATTTTTATGATTTACAATTTTTTTCATTGTCTTCAGCTATGATAACTACAAGAGAGCATTTAAAATGTAAGCTAATAAAAGTTTTTGAAGGAAATGCTTTTTCAGTTTCAGAAAGCTGTTTAGTACTTCTTGACAATGCTGTATTGCCAACAAAATCAGTCCACCCAGAATCTTCAATAATATTGGCAAAAAAGGATCTAGATATCACTAAGCCACAATTAACTTTTATGACAAAAAACAAAATGGTCGATAAGAATGAAGAATCATTTTGGAGAAACATATTTTTTGGAGAAAAGGATTTAAAATTGGCAGCTAAATTGACAGGTTTAAATATTGCAGAAGAAGAATCTCTGTTGCCTCCGTTACAGGAAACTTTTATTTTAAATAATAGCAATAACAGTGAAAGCAGTGCTGCACATGCAGTGCAATCAGATGCAGCTGATTTAGTTAATAAAAAGCCAATTTTGGGTAGAGAAAATATTTCAAAAAGCACAAAGCTCAATGAAACTGGCTATATAGACTCGAAGCTGCTAGATTTTTTATTTGTATTCAGCGATAACCATCGAAATTTCCTTTCTAAAAAAAGTGAAATAAACACTCCTCAGTGTACAGACAAGCATATCAAATGTTTATTTTGGAGTTTGATTGGTGAATGTGATAAGAATCCGTTTTGGATGTTGCCGAATTGCCAAAAATCATGTTTCTCTTGTGGAATGACAGTTGCTGACGTGAATACACCTTCTCCAATAATTGGTAAGTTGACTGCTTTATTACCTTAATTTTCAACAATTCTTCATAATTTATTAATAATTAACATATTGCTCAGAACATCACACTAAATTAGCCTTATAATTGTTTTTATTGTATTTTGGAATGCATCTGCTCATGCATCCGCTAAATTTGTTGTCTTAATAATATATGTTATTTTAATTTCAAAACTTTAATAAAAAAAATATTATGCTTATGAATCAAAAAATATGCTTAATTATTTAGGTTGCAAAAATAATGACGAATTGTGTCAGTTTTGGGCCTCAGTCGGTGAATGCAAAAGCAATCCAACTTGGATGGGACTACATTGCCAATTATCCTGCAACACATGCTTTCCAAAACCATAAATATAAATTTGAAAAACTTACATTCAACTTTACGTACTGATGTGCTTTTTCTCATGTCGATAGATATATCACATAATTCACGATATAATAAAAATCTACCTTCCACAAAACACTGCCTTTGCTTTGCATTTGATCAGTTTCAATGCCAAAAAATTGTTTTCCATAAAAGATTCATCCTTTTTTATTCAATTTTCTTCGTATGCACAAAAATATATGAATTTTTTATGTGCATTTTTACAGATAACATTATGCAATTTTTTAATTTAATGTAATATTTATGAAGTTCATAATGAAAATAATTTAAACTGTGGCTAATTTCATGGACAGATGTAAAAAATGGCATGTCTGAAATTTTGAAAAACAATATAGTAACAATGAATATGAAACAAATTTAAATCTAAAAATAAAAATAAACTGACAGTAAATAGTACATTCTCGTTTTTAGTGTACTGTAAGAAAAATGATGAAAAAATGATATTGAAAAATGCGTTTTAATCATAATCTTAAATTTATAGTAATTGAAAATCTGTTCGTTTGCATAATTTTTCCCTGTTTTCCCGCATCATTGTATGAAATTTTCTTTTAAGGCACGTCTTTAAAGCAACATTTTGACAAACAGTTTGCAAATTTAATAAATACTTAATTTAATTTCAGTATGATAAACATTTTAATTTAATAATTTTGAAATTTAGCAACTTCAGTCAAAATTTTTTTTTTGAGAACATTAATTTTATAGATGCCTAGTTAATTGACATTTTTAGTTACTGAAAAGCATATAGCAAAATAAATGTTACCATTTACATTTATTTTGAATGATATAAATAAATATTATGATTTGTCTGGAATTGTAGATACATATTTAGAACATAATAAATAAATAAAGTAATGCAATTAAAGGTAACTGTAATAGCATGGCGCTCTTGTTAAATCACTTTGGTGAGCTGTAAACTTTGGTTCATACAGAAAATATTAAGATGTTACTTTTAAAATGAGCATTATTTTTTAATTTTGTTTAAATTGATGTCAGTGTGTATATTAATAAGTTTATTTGATATTTTAAACATTTAAATAATGTTTTTTGAAATTTATAATTTGAAAGTGTTTTGCAAATTTATATTGTCTACATTCTTGAAATGGTGCTGAAATTGGTAACTAAACAGTTACAGAAGAAATAATTGTTTTGTTATCACTGCGTTTCATTTCAGGTGCATTCAAGCAATAAAATGTGCAAGTGATGATATTTTTTCTCTACGGTGACAGTCATAATTATTCTACGTACCAGTTATTTAAAAAGGGAACATTAGAAAATGAAATTATTGATTTTCTTAAGATAAGCAGATAATAAACTGCCATTAACTTTTTGTGAAACATAAATTACAAATAATTAAATAAGTTATTTCGATCTATATTTCAGTTTGCATTATACCGTACAGTTAATTACTGATATGGATATTAGCAAAAATCAAAATGATTACAAATGCCATCTTTCACATTACTTTGTATTAGGAATTTTTGTAATTAATAATTTTACCCTATCAGATGAGCTAAAGCATTAGTTGAATTTGCAATTTTAAAATAACTTGATAAGTAAGTAATTGTTGAAATATGTTAATGTAGCATTTGATATTACCCTTTTTCAATTGAAAATGCATGTTATAAGAAAAAATTTTACTTTTAATCAAAAATAGGAAACTCATTCCCATTTCATTTTTTGTTGCTCTTTTCACCAAACTTATTATCATGTTTGCCATCTTCTCTTTACCCCTCTGCATCATTAAAGATTAATACAATTTATGACTTAATGATTTTGCTTTAAATCATTTTTCAGTTTAAACATGCACACAAGAGAATTAAAACAGTCCTAAAAGAATTTTAGTATTAGAACCCAATGAAAATATTTATTACTTATTTTTTATATTATTCAACTTTCTTGAATTAGTTTAAATTAAACGATAAACATCCTAATAAAGCACTGATGACATTTCTATAAAAAGTTTAACTGATTATTGGTCAAGCATATCAAATTAAAATCAATTTATTTATTCAGTTATTTCAAATATTTTAATACATATTTTAATATTTTTCCATGTGATAAATATTGATATGATTCTATTGTTTCAAATTTGTTATTGAAATATTATTTTGTTTTCAACAGTTTTTGATTAAATTCAATTTGTAATGTTCTACAGTAAAAATTTAAATGTGAATGAAAAGAATAAAAACTCATCTGATATTGGGCAAACAAAAAAAGAAATTGGCCTTTATGACTAATTATCAGCTTTAAAAAAGTGAGCAATTTAAAATGTAATAATAAATTTTTATTTTTTCTGCAAGTACGTACTGTATAAGCAGTTTTTGTTTTCGTCCCATTAACCCGGAGTATTGTACAAACTAGGTGATATAAAAGTAACTGTAAAAGTTGCAATTAAAAAGCAAATATATATTTTTTTGTATGTATTCTTCAAATCTTTTAGCATTTGTTTGATTTTGGTTTGCAGGTTTGTTGAATGTAACAATTTTTTGAACTTTTTAAATGTTAATTTAATTGCACTAGACAATTTTTTACATTACATGTAATAATTACATTCAATTATATGTAAAGTGACAATTTTAAATGCGTCCAAAAATCACAATTCCAAAAATTGCTACTTTGCTATTTTAAAGAGCATTTAGCAATTAATAACATACATTTTCAGGGGTATTTTTTTTATTGGAGACCTCATTCATAAATATTTTAAATTGTGAAATGTTTAATTGGATGTTTAGAGATCTAACAGCTTTAAAAGCAGTGTTAAATGGTCATCTGTTTTCAGTTTCTCCTATTTGTTCAACCTACAATTAATAAATACTTGAATATATTATAATATGCCATTTGTTTCAAAAAATTTCAAATTCATTTTAATAAAAGTTTTCTTAACCACTTTTATATGCTTTGAAATTTCTACCTGTGATGAAGTCATCACAACTATTCAAATCAATCTTAGACAATGTAATGTTTTACTTCAAATTGTTATGAATGATTTTGTTAACAATGATTTTTTTCACAGGTCCATTATCCCCTGACAAATATTGGAAGTTAACAAATCCTAGTCAATGTGGAGAAATTACATGTGAATATCCTACATTCTGTGCAATCAGTAAATTGGATCCCAACAAATTTAGCTGTGAATTTGGTAAATCATTGCATTGTTTAAAAAATTCATATTTTATCTGTGTTGACCTAAATATTATAAATTACTGTAGTTGTATAGAGAATAGCATATTTTGATTAATATATAATTCATTTTTTCTTTTGTTTCAGTAGATGATTCGTGCCTTACAACGGTCACCTTTTCAAAATTTCAAGATGAAAACAGAACAGTTGATAATGTAATCCAGAAGAAAGAAAAGAATTTTACTGAAACTGAAATTTCATCTCTATCTCAACAAATTGCAACACAAAAGAAAAACTATACTGAAGAAGCAATTGCATTAGAAGCATTGCAAGCTTTAATAGAAAATAACAGAACGTTTCTTTTTGAAAACAATTTTACGCAATTTGGTATGTGGACTCTAAACAAAAGTTATAAATTCAAAAAACTTTTAAATGAAAAATTTTTATTTTATTATTCATTAAAATTTTCATTTTCTTAAAAAAAGACTTAATTGATAGATATCTGAAAATTATCTTTTAACATTTTTATATATTTATCAAGCTGATTGATTTTTGAATAAGTTTTGAATAATAATTGTTAAAAAACAGAAACAATGGATCAGTGCTACGATCATTTCGATGCATGCTGTGAATGGGCTTTGCTAGGAAAATGTGAACAATTGCCAGCGCTTATTGGAATTGCGTGCCCCGTTTCATGTGGAACCTGCAACTGCAACAGTAAATTGCTCAATTTAAAAAAAATATTAATGTGCATTTTATTAGCTATTGAATATTGTATTATTTAATCATCATTTAACAAGAAAAACTGTAATTTTACTGTTGAAATTGTTTAGAAAGTGATATATCGACATGTACAATGGAGAAAACAAAGTGCCGCAACAACAGTGAAACATTTGATTATAATGGAAGAACTAAGAAAGAAAATAACACTTTATTAATAATTGAAAGTACATCATTCGATACAGAAAATTTAACCAAAATTTCTGAAAGAAACACTACTGAAAGTGTGAATGCTGAACGTGAAATGAATCATGATGAAGTTCAATTAGAAGAAAAGCTAACAGAGGTTATTTCACTTTCACTTGCAAATTTTTCAACAAACAACGACAACAACAACAATAATAATAATACTATATTAATATCTGAAAGAGAAAGAGCATCTGAAGAGAAGAATAGCAATCATGAAATTTCATCAGATAAAATTTCTGAAGAAGTTATTTCTCATTTGAATAAAGAAACTTCAACAAGTAAGTGCATTAGAAATTTTAAATTAATTTTTGTAATTTAGTTTAAAATGTAATTTAGATAAAACTCACAAGATATATGCATTCAGAAACGAGTCATTGTCAATTTTTGGAGAAACCATTGCACCCGCAAAAGAAACTTTATTGTTAACAACTGAATCTTCTATGCTTGGAAATTTTTTTAAAAGTGAAGCAATATTATTAATTATAAATATTTTTATTAAAAAACATTATTTTAATAATAGTTTTTTAAAAATATACAGAAACGCAGCAATGTAAAGATGAAAATTCATTGTGCTTACTTTGGGCTATAATTGGTGAATGTACAAAGAATCCTTATTGGATGAAGCCGAATTGTCAACGATCATGCAACACTTGCGGAATGACTTTAAAAGATGTTAACAAAGAACTATTGTCACCTAGTAAATTTCATTAATTGCAAAACTAACAACAAGCACTGTTAATTTACGCTATTTTTTTTTATTAATTTATTTAAATTGAAATTTAAATAGCTGAATCATTGTTGTTAGCCTTAAAAAATTATTTTAAATAACATTCTATATAGGCACTAGGAATATTAAACACTCTTTAGTATCTAATAAAAGTTAAATAATCAGTGATCACATATTTATAGATAAATAAGATTTTTTGTTCCCATATTTACAATCACATGAATTTTATTTAGATTGTAAAAATCAGCATGAATTATGCCAGTTTTGGGCGTCAATCAATGAATGCACAAACAATCCTGATTTTATGCTCATCAATTGTGCTGCTTCTTGCAAGAGCTGTTCAAAATTGAAAAAGCAAAATTATGAAGATTGAAATGTTTTTTTTTTTACTTATTTGAAAACAAGTTTCACTTATTTCATACCAAAATACAGATGAGAAAATTAATCTGAACAACAAATAAATAAACTTTTGTTTTCAAAACTTTAACAAATAAATTTATATTAGATGAAATGATATTACGTAGCAGAAATGCTTTTTGAATATTTATTGATGCTAAAACTTTTTGTACTGAATCTTGCTTTTGTTGTATTAAAAGAATTTTTCTTTTCCCATTACTGAAAATGCTCTATTTTAAAGTAAACAGTATTAAATTTACTTCAGCTTTTACAATTACAACTATATGTAATAAATCTCAAATTATACATAAATTTTAAACATCTAAAAACTACTTTTCACTACATACCTTTCAATTGCCACATAGGAGTTCATATAGATATAATTACATTTTGAAGTGATCAATATGCTTACAACCATAAAAGAATTTATTCTTAGAGCTATTTTCAACTGTAAACATAATAATAAGTAATAATTTATTAAATATATTCCAGTTTGAATAGTTTAATTCAGAAAGCTGATGTTGTGGTTTTCACATTTGTAATGCATAAATTATGCATATGTGTATTTTAAACTATGAACTTCTTATTAAATTTCATATTAACAATAGACATAATTATGTAAATAAATATAAAAAAATCCAAAATGAATATAATGGAAGTGTTGACTTTAAAAAATAAAAACCAAACTTATGTTATCAAACATGTAGGAAATTTCCTCTATGCAATTTCAATGATTTTTTATGATATGAAACTTTTATGCGCATTCTATTTATAGCATATTTGTTTTGCATTATAAATCAAAAGTATAAGAGTTTGATGGTACATTCTTGCAAAACATTTACAAATAACATCAAATAATATTCACCATAGATGAAGAAGTCCTTGGGCATAATTTTAATTTTAGATATTATTGATTCGATTCTCATTTTCCATTTGCAAACTAAACTGCGTTCATTTGAAAAGTGATAAAAAAAACAAGCTGATATTGAAATTTGCTTAATTTTATGAATTAAACTTAATCTCGTTTTTATAGTATTTTTTGCATTACATTAAATCAATATTTTCATTTTCACTTAGTTTTCCAAAAACTTCTGTTAAGAATGTTTAGCTTAGACAAAGACTTTTAAAAAAATTAGTACAAATTATGTAAAGCATTATCTTTAAAAAAACGCGTCACTTCAATGATTAATACTGCTTATAAGCAATAAATAAGATTGCTTTAAAATGGACATTTTAATGCATCTACTGCAGAGCATTATTTATTTAATAAACAGTGCATATAAAAGAAAATACTTTATTAAAAAAAACCTAACATTTTTATGAATCAAAAGGCAAACTTTTTATAATCATGCGCTACCCACTTTCTTTAAAATTGCATTTTCATTGTATGCTATGCACTGTGCACTTAGTTAATAAGAAAATTTGTATTCCAAACCTTTATAATGTTCAAAACAAAATTAATCTTCTTATTTTTCATAGTAACATAAATATGCTTCAGAGAAATTTAAAATAAAGTCTCTTAGCTTTTGTAGAATTATCGCATCTTATCTTTGTTTTTTAAATAAATTTTAAACCCTTTAATATGATTGTTTGTTGAATGAATTTTGCTCGCAGCTTTAGATATTTTTTATTATTTTTAATGTCGAAATATATAATTTGTTGTTTATTTTGTTTAGCATAATAAATTTCAAACTTACTCATGATACGCATGATCGATAAAATTTGGTAAAAGATTTAATAAAGCAAAAATGGTTAACATGTTCAAAATTAAAAGCAAATAAACATTTTACCGTTTGAATATTTGAATTTAAATATTTTTCTTAATTTATTGATTAGCAGCGTTGTTTTAATAACATCTGCATGATACCACATGTTAAAGATAGTGATTTTTTGTGCTTTTAGGCAAGAAACAATACTTTTCCTTTTGTGGAATTTCATCTGATTTTCTGATAATCACTTTTAATGTCAAAATTAGTTTATTAATTGGCATTAAATAATCGAAGATTAAATTTTTGTCAAATTAAGAAAAAAAAATAGGAGAAGAAGAAAAGAAAATCAATTGCCCGTGAAATGCTTATTTGCTGAACATGGCTGTGTCAGATGAATGATTGAACATGCGCATCTTTCTTTGCATAACGACAAGTTTATAGATAAAATGAACGCTTACCATATACTATTATATATGCTATGTTCTGCAATCATTTTATATCGATTATTTCGATTCTTACAGCTGACACGTCACATCAATAGAAATTCAGTCCGTAGGTGGAAGCACAGAGTTGCTGCTGCTTATTTTCCTCAAACTCATGCTGCTTCTTGTTTGTGTCCGCAGCATCGACTGAAGCTGCTTTGTAGCGGATGTTTTTGATCAACTTCATCGGCATTTTTATTTAAAATTTTCAACTTTTTAGTGGAGAATTTTGTTTTTCAAATTTATTTAAACTTCACTCAAATATGCCTATAGAAGTTCAAAAATTTGGTGAACTTTTGAAAAAAGCATCTGAAAAAGCTACTGATGTGCTGCATTCTTTGAAATTTTGTAAGTTATTTCATGAATTTATTTTATAACAAAATTAATGCTTTTCAATTTTCTAAATAAATGAATATTCCATTAACAGTTTAATATCTTTCATTGAAAATTTTTTTTCTTTTTTTGAATAATTTGAATAAATTTCCCAAATATTTGATACTAAAGTTCAATATGAAAATTTAATCATTTTAACATCAAGCATTTACTGAATTTAAAAATTCAATTGAATATTTTATTAATTTGGAATGCTTTTATTGAAATATACTTTTCTAATTAACCATTTTACAGAACCGGTAATATGTTTTGTAAAAATGATTTTTCTGATATCATCTGGAATAAAATCTTCTTCTAAACTAGCAATACTGCAACTTCACACATTCAACATTTAATACTCTCAAACGATCAATATTAATTTTGTCTCTATGCAAGTGCACATTGCATTAAAGGGATAAAACGTAAAATCTTATTCATCTTTATCAAAACAGCTGAAAAATCAATGCACAATTCAACTATGCTCCTTTATACCATTCTGCATATGTGTGAACATTATTTAATAAAAAACGGCATTATCCCTTTTATGAATTCAAAAGATAAAGCTGATTGATGTTTGCAAATTGTATATACTTTAAATTGATGCAAATAATAAATTGAGTTTACAAGTAAATTTATTTTTAACAAATTTTCTCAATAACAGATAACTTTTATTAATTAATAAAACGAATTTTTATGAAATAAGTTGATGAAAATATTACTAACTTTTTATTTCAGTTGAAGCTAACAAATTTTTTGCAAAAGATGGTGATCTTGTTTACACAAAAAACAACGTCTGTGTTCATACTGTGACTGCAACAAATGAAGTTGAGCATTGTCCTGGATATTTTACATTATCATCTCAAAAAAATGAAGTAAAGTTGTTTTCAATTTGCAATTTACAAAAGATTTTTTTCACTATTTTTACAAAAGTCTTACTTTAATTTTGTACAAATTTGCAATTCACTTGTTTGTTATTACTCACTGAAGAGATTACTTTTTATATTAAAATTCCAACTGTGAATCATTACATAATACTAATTTAAGGTATCAGGATGTACATTAATACTTCAATGGTGTCCTAATACATCTTTGGAAAAGTATCCTGGTCGGCTAAATACCCTTACACCTCAAGGAGGACAGAATAATGAACAACATTCCGAAGAACGAATAAAGTTGAGACATTTGCGAGATAATTTGGTGAGAATTATGTATATACTTTGTAAATAGCCATATTGTCTATCAGTACAGTTTGTTTGTCTATCAATTATAAAATTATATTATTACTTATCAAAATGCATTATAAAAAATTACAAATATAATAAATTGTGAAGCATGATAAAAAGCAAATTTTGATAATTTTACTGCTTACTAATGAATTATAGTAATAATGAAATGCATAATTTAAAAATGAAGTTACAAATATTTTAGAAAGTCTAACTTATTACTCTGAAACTTCTTTGTTACTAATTGTATTCTTTTTTTATAATTTAAAAACAATTTGAAAAGAATTATAATTTAGAACCAGAACAAATTATCAAGCAGTGATAGTAGTTATTCTTTGTCAAAAGAATCAACAGAATTCCGCAAAACGTCAGTATCTTCTGATACATGCATTGATCAAAATGTGATAAAGGTATAAAATACTTTATTATTTTGTGTCTTTATTTAATTTAATTTTATTTTAATTTTGAAAAATTTAAGTCAAACGGTGAGAAGCATTCTGGTAAAGCGAACAGTAATAAGACGGACGATTCGACACAAGAGAATTGTTTGTCTAGCCCAAGTTCAGCAAATCAACGTTCCATTACAAATAATACACCATCCACTTCTGATGAAGAGCCAGATTATTTACAAGAGCAAGAAGAGCTCAAACGTGAAGATTCTAGCTCACCATACAGTTCTTCCAGCGAAATAACTGAGGATGTCTCTTTTCGGGAGGAATCTTTGTACACAAAGCCATTGTTGATGAGTATTAAAAATTTTGAAGAAATCAACAGACCAGCAGAAAAGTTTGCCATGGAACACAATATGATTATTCCAGAAGAAGATTTAGTCGACACAAAAGACAATGACAATGAAAATTCTACAACAGTGGAAAAGCACAACTCTCATCTGTTTGCCGTTGATTTAGGTAACTTCTTCTTTTTACAATGGACCGTTTTTATTTTTTATAAATAAAAAGCAATTTTCAGCTATATTATACTTTTTATATAATTGATTTCGTGTATTCCATATCATTCATCATTTTGAATAGGTGCCATGAAAGTGCTGCGAGTATTCTTCAGTAGTGCAGATGGGACCTGTGGACAGCTGGTGATAGCAAATCATGCAAGCCAATATAAAATATTTTACTTTCATAATGGTGGTTTGGATAAATTGGTGAAAGTTTTTGAACAATGGAATGTTCTTCGTTCAAAAGCAAATAAATTTTACGTGAGTATTTGTTGCTTCTATCCATTGCACGCAAACTGTTCATTGATGCACACTCATCAATGGTTCATTGAAATTTAATTTATTGAAAATTGTATTTATATTAATACTGCAATTATAAAATAATGTAAATTCATTTTATTATGAAAAATACAATTAAGCGTAAACTGGAGATAATTTTCAGTTTATCATTTAATTTATTTTATTTTGTTTTATAGTCTGATGAATGAGATGAATAAAATTTTTCCATAAAATTCGATCAATGTGATATATTTAGTTGTATCTACTGAAGCTTTGGAAAGCAAATATTCACCAATTTACTAAACAGTTAAAATCAACGATATTTTAAATAAAGGACTAAAGTGAGCAAGAAATCAAAAATTACAACCACGGAAATTGTAGGAAGAATCAAATTTCACATTTTATTTATTTCACTCAAGGCATATTGATAATGCTCACATTCTTTAGTGCTGTGTAGTCTTTATGATGATTGAATTGTGCATTATTTTTAGGAAAATTCGATGAGCACAAATTATTTTCAATTTTTTGTGGTTCGTCCACAGCTAAAGAAGTTGGAACAACATCCTGAAGAAGGTTTGTATGACAAAGTGACGTGGGAATTTTGGAGAAATTGTATTAATGCTGATAAAATTGTTGACGAAGAACTTATTAAAAAGGTGCGTTGGTTTTACAAAACTTTGATTTGCAATTATATTCAATGATATTTGACTTTCAGGCAATATTCTTTTGTGGAATTGAACCTTCACTACGTCGTGAAGCGTGGACATTTTTGTTAGGTGTCTATCCTTGGAACTCAACAAGAGAACAGCGTGAACATATAAGAAATGATCTATTTATTGAATATCAAAATATTCGTAAACAGAGGTATTTTAAGAATATTTATTATTTTTTCATAAATTATTCATAAATCAATTTTCATAAATTCATAAAATTATTTATACAACTAAATGATTTGTATTAATATTTTCAGAGTGAAAAAACACATTTCTCAAGCTCACAAAAATTGGAAAAGTATTGAACTGTCTGTACAAAAGGATGTCATTCGAACTGACCGTGATAAGCTTTTTTACAACGGCGATGAAAATCCAAACTTGGAAATCATGAGGTACTTATTATAATTGAATTAATAGTAAAAAAGTAATTCTATCAAATAAATAATGAATTTAATAATTTAGAAATATACTACTTAATTATGCGATTTTCAATCCTCAAATTGGATACGTTCAAGGCATGTCAGATCTTTTGTCACCGTTATTGTATATAATTCAAGAAGAAGTGAGCACATTCTGGTGTTTTGTTGGTCTCATTCAGCGTTCCATATATAAAAATTCTTCCAGAAGCAGTTTATGCATGGAAAACAGTTTGGTAAATAAATAAATACTTATTGAAATTGATATTAATAATATATACAAAAAGAGGATCTATCATTATTGCTTGAAAAGCATGTTGAACAAAAAAGCATATATTTAATTAATCAATGTTGTTTAATGTCTAGGAACGATTGGTTGATTTACTTCAGTTGATGGATGTTGAGTTGTATAATTATTTGAAAAGTTTGGGTAATGATGCACTTCAGCTATTGTTTGCTCATCGTTGGCTGTTGTTGTGGTTCAAAAGAGAATTTGAAAGCGATGATGCGCTGTTCATTTGGGAAGCAAGTTGGACCGGCTATGGTACGAATTATTTTCACTTGTTCGTCGCTTTGGCCATAATGACCATCTATGGTGAGAATGTGATTAGTGAAAAAATGACTCACGACGAAGTGCTGTTGCACTTCAATTCTTTGTCAATGCAAATGGACGTGCACACAATATTATCCAAAGTATGTGTTTGTTTGTTTGTTTATTTTTTAATTAAATATTTTTTATTATTCAATTATTATTCAAATTTAGGCTAGAGGATTGTTGTATCAATTTCGACGAAAAGAAATAATTCCATGCACACTGGCTGACATGTGCGATACTGGCTTGAACACATCTTGGGATTCGATTAGTCAACCTAAAATTGTCTGCACAGGTTTGCACCAATCTGCAAGTCAGTGTCCATTTGCTGAAGCTATGGATAGTAGTAATTAATTAATTGTGTCTGATGTTTCTTTATACACTAACTAATACTGACAACCATCTGAACAGGCAATTAATTATGTTGATAATAAATAATAATAATAATATAAAATAAATAATAAGCATAATTTATGTTGTATTGTATTGTATTGTATTTTTACTAGTTCACTTATTTTTGCTGTTCAAATTTACTTTAAAATGTTTCTTATCAAACATCATTTGTTGTGTTGCACATGTTGCGCTTTACATGCAAAACAGTTGACGACATCTTATTTCATTGTGCTTGTTCGTTTGTTAGCATTTTTCGTCACTGGTGATGTTGGCTGAATTCTTAATTTTCACTTCTCAAAACATGTCAGATTTAATGAATTTTGATGTCATGGTTGTTTAATTGAACAAAATTGAAATGAAACACTGGGACATTTTGATAATAAATATTAAGAATATTATTATTATTTTGCTAATATTCTAATCCAATAATAATAATAATAATAATAATTTTCTGCTCCACTCATAAATGCGCAGTTGATTCATTTTATGGATGTGATCAATGATCAATTAGTAATGAACATTTATTAGTCAGCCTGGGTAATGCGTAATGTTTTTTTTATTAGCAAAAATGAGAAAAAGAATGATTGCTTGTTTGTTTGCAGCGCTTGATATTGATCAATCGGTGAAAAAAATATTTGTTGAATAATGTTTGTACAGTTTTGCAAATAAATCTAACCAAATTATATCATTTCATTAGCATATAATAGGACGAATAAAGAAGAAGAATCTGTTAAATCATAATCAACTTATCTGTGTAGTTATCCTATCAACTCATTTCTCTCTCTGACTATATTGATGATCATATATATATATAGTGTGTGTATGTGTGGGTTCTGCTGACAATATATTATTGCTATAAATGAAAAAATCAGATGACGCATGGAAAAATTTTGTTGATCAGAAAAGTACTTGCAGGATTACAATTGAAGAATCACTTTAGCAAAGTGCTGCTGTAGAGCAAAAAACAGAACCACAAATTTCACTAGAGTCACGTAGGTCTTGTATAACAGGTCTTCAAAAAACAGGTATATATAAGCAAAGAATGAAAAATTGACCAAACTTTTGTGTTATTGCACTGCATATTTCGAATTGAATTCGCAAAGCATTTATCAAAAAGCAAAATTATCATCATCATTATTATTATTATCATTATTACATACGCATATATAAAAAAACCTTCAGGTTTTGTTCGTTTCTTTTTTTCAAAAAAAGAAAACCACTGATTTAACGGCATTCAAGTGATTTCAGTTTTTCAGCCAAATGTTACAATTCACATTTTTAAAGAAAAATAGAAAAAAAAAACAGATACATACATAAATACATATACGCACACATACATATATACATATGTGTATGCATGTATGAAAAAGTGACATTGACAAGTGAGGCAAAAGAAGAGATTTTGCACAAAAGAGAAAAAACAATTTCAAAGTAAAAAAATGCAAATGACACATATGATTGAACAAAGCATTGAACAGATGCAGTTAGTTGTTAGGATTGAATCCATTTGAGAAAGTTTTCTGCTGACAAGCAAGATGAAATTGCCGCAACCAGTGGACAGATGTTAAAACGGACACACACAACTCTTGTATACTGCATGTAAAATTCAACGCACCACATACAGAATCAACATGCGAGAAAAATTCTTAAAAAAAAAAATTTAATTTTTTTTAAATGTAATAAGAGAAAATTTTTTGCTTACGTCCATGTTGAGTGTTCAATTTTTTCTCAATTAGCATCCAGTAATGATGAGACCACATTAGATTATGTAAGTGTGAGAGTTGCTGTTTGTACAAGTTTTCCACATTCTGTGGTATAGCAACAAGTCCAGGAGGCAGCGAGTGCGCTGAACCCGTAGAACTCGCTGGTGAAGGAGTTGGGGAATGAGCACAAGCGCTCGGTGGTCGACATGGACTCGGCTGGCAGGAATGACTGCTGTTATTGATCACAACAACAGCACTACCACCACTAACAACACCACTAACAGCAGCAGCACCACTACCACCACCAGTGCATGCCGGAACTAAATGTTGTTCACTGACTTGACCACCATTTGCTGTTGTGTAAGGATTTCCTGAACAACACTGCCTATTTCCATCTTTAGCCATTTGCTGTTGGTATTGATTGATGTGACGGTAATTGTTGAACACTTGTGGTTGACGCAGTTCAAACAATCTTCGACACAACACTGCTTGTATACGCAATGTCAACACTTCGACCTTTGGAGCCAAAAATTTCACATACGAATCCGTTGACAAACTCGCCTGTGCCAAGTATTTTTCTGAAACATTTCTAAAATAAAGAAAAAAAAATCCATTAATCATTTATTTATTTATTACATATAAAATAATTAATAAATAAACTTACTTCAACAATTCACCAGTTTCTTTGAACATTACGTACGGTCTGGATGATTCTGCACTCAAACTTTTCAACATACAATTACCAGTAAGCATGAAATAGCATATCGATTCGAGATATGTAATAATTCTGAGCGATTTATCAGTTGCCTGTACAAAATCAATAATAAATAGATTGTTGATTTGAATATTCTTTTTTTTATTTTTTGTAAAAATTCTTCACTTACTTCAGCATCTGCGGAATGTTTAACAGTTTTTGCTTCATGCAAATATTTGGTAGGATCGACAGTGTCGTCGTATTTCAGTTTGAATGGGAGTAATGGTGCAGCAGCTAGACAATTTTGCATAAAATTATCTGTACGACTTTTTTTAGCCGGTGCCATTTCTGCTTGTTCAATTTTTGTAGTTGCTTTACGTTTGGGACTGTCTACCTGATTTTTGGCACTTTGATTAACCGTTGCTGAGATTACAGGAGACGTAGGTCGTTTAACAACTGCTGCTGCTGCTGCTGCTGCTACTGTTGTTGTTGTTGTTACAGCTTCTTCTGTGCTTCTGAAAAAAAATTGAATACATACAAGAATAATTATTATTTGAAACAAACAAATTTGATTAATTAATTTACTTGGCCTGAGTTGTCGGTGATGAATTTTTTAGAGGCACAATGCCATTTGTAAGAGGAGTATCACGCTTTGAATCAACAGCAAGAGACGATGAAGTGCCATTTTTTAAGCACTCCAATGTTTTCTTGACCCGCTCCTTGATAAATTTTTCATCCAATTCGGTTCGGATTTTTGGAAAATCATCAACCGTACCCGTATTATTATTACTGTTGTTGTTGGTAATGGTGGTAGTAGTGGTGGTAGTTGTGTGATTGTAATTGCGCTTTTCAACCGTTTTAGCTTCAAATCGATCAATGCAACAATTGTGCTCTTTGGATGTATTGTGATCTATCAGTTTGGAATGTTTCAGTGGATCTTTTTTAATTTTCACATTGTCACTTTTCTTTTCAAGTTTCAAATCAATTCCACATTGTTTCGCCTTTTCAAATACCGGTGTAGGAACTTTGCGCACCAATTGCAAATTCAACAAACATTTCAAAGATTTCTTCTTCTTCTTCTTCTTCTGATTCTCCTTGGGATGTTTTTTCAAATCACGGATTGGTGACAAAGGGGCAGGTAAATTTATCTCTTTCAAAATTGTATCCACCACATTTGTCGTCCTGCTCTGCATTACAACACTGGAACTGTTGTTGTTGTTGTTGTTGTTGTTGATGTAGCTCGATGTTGTTGCAACAGTAATTTGCTTGTGGTCATTTTCACATTTTACATTTGACAATTCTTCATTGTTAAGCTTGTTATTCTTCTTGTTGTTGTTGCTGTTGTTGCTCTTGCATTTTGATGATTTTCTTCTTATTTTCACAGGAATTTCAAATTTCTCCTCCACTTTCATCTGTTCACCGGCAACCACATCGTCTGCGTTCTCAACTTTAGCTACTGCTTTGGAACGCTTCTTGCTTTTGCCAACAGGCAACACAAAGCTTCCTTTCTCTGGTGTTGTATCCGCTTTGCTCTTTTTCGAAATCTTTCCAATATTTTTCTTCTTCTCTTCAAAAAGACTGTCAATCTTTTCCTTGACATCAGCACCAATAGTATCAGCTTCTTCTTGCAAATAATCTTCATCCATTGCTTTACCATTGCAATGATGATGATTCGGAATCGGTGACAATAGACCACCGCCGTTCATCAACTGATCATTTTCACTGCCAGGCACCTTGGGGAACAAAATTTTACTTATCAAATAGTCAATATCCCATGGATTTTCTGGTGCCTCTTTCGATTCCTTAACGACAATATTATTACTGAGAAAAGATTTCTATCTCATTCTTCCCATGAAAACGAACTACAACTGAACAATGATGACATTTTGCAACAATCATACTATTTCTATCAATATAATAATAATAATGTTTATATTTGACACCAGAAAAATAAAAACTATTTAATTAGATTAATATTTAAAATTATAATTATTATTTAAAAAAAATATGAAAAGAAAAAAATTCAAATTAAAAAGAAAAAAAAATGAAATACTATACATACTACAATGATAAATGAAAATAAAATCCCGAAAAAATTATATAAAATGAAAATTAATCAAGCAAAGATTTTGATAAGCAAAAGATAACTTTTGTTCAAATTGGTTGTTTCTCAATTTAATTGTTATTCTTATAATATTTCTTTTTCTAAACCCATTTTATTACAGTTGCAGTTACATAATAAACGAAAATCATTCAACATTAAAAAGATGAAAAGAAAGAAATTTTTTTGGAAGAGGATAAAAAGCAAATAGAACAAAAATATATATGTATATATACGCTTATTCCTATAGGTTTGTAAAGAAAAGTTTTATCAAATGCACAAAGAGATTTATATTTTGCAAAAAGAAAAAATAAATTCAACCTTATTGTAAAGAGAAAAATTGAAAGGCTATCAGAAGAGAGGAAAAAAGCAATGATATATAACAACTTCAAACACAAACATACCTCTTTGGTTTCAGATCCAGCTTCAGAAAATGGAGACGTTTCGAGCATATTTTTTGAACCAGTATTATAATTATTAATAGTAGTAGTAGTAGTGGAAGTAGTATTGGCAACAGCAGCAGTAGTAGTAGCAGCAGCAGTAGCTGCAGCAACAGCAGCAGTAGTAGTAGTAGTAGTAGTAGTAGAAGTAGTAGTAATAGTAGTACAACGCCTAAAAAATGAGAACATAAAAATTCAAAGAAAATAACAATAAATAAATAAAAAAAAGTATTATAAAATCTATGCAAAGTAATGGCCTTGCAAAAAGAGAGAATGAAAAAAGTATAAATTGAACATACCTTTGCTCTGATTCAGACAAGCTTTCTACTTTGGCCGAAACCTATTATACAAGAAAAAACATTCAGATGCATTATACATTTTTGAATGGTGAATACAGAGAAAACACCAAAAATGCGTACTGTATCTGAAAGCTTTGTTGATGAAGCAGTATCGTCACTTTCTTCTGAATCTGAATCTGAATCTTCGCTTAGCTCGAGGTCACGATTGAGTACAGAAAACGATGATTCCCTGTAAATTAAAGACTTATTTCATTTTTTTCTCCAATTTTCAGACAATTTTGTGCATAAATAATTAAAGATTAAAAAAAAAGAAGAAACAGTCATATAGTCAATATACACAACATCACATGTTGAAACAGGATGGATAGATAGATGAAAGCAATATTGTATAAATTACAATATTACAATTACGTATATATATTGTTCAATGTACATTACGTTACTGACCTTTTCAACGAGTTTTCCGCCAACTCCACGTTGTTAGAAGTAGTAGTACTGAGACTTTTCTTTCCAAATGCGTCTAAAAAAAACAAATATTAAATTACAACTACAAATGAATAAATCGAATCCAATCTAATCTAATCAAATCAAAAAATTTGACATTTTAAAATATGTAAGGTATTTTTCATTCAAGAATATTTTCATAAAAAAACCAAATATATATATATTTATTTATATTTATTTATATGGTAATCGAAAAATAAAGATTTGATCAGTATTAGATTGCACAATTAAATGATACGACGCAAAAGGGAAAATTGCAGAATGCAAGAACGTCACAAAATTGAATTCCATTTGCATTGATCACTTTGAAAAAAAAATGTCAAAATTTATCTTGTTCTTTATAACAAAAAATTCTAAATCTAAAATTCCATATTAAAAATCAAACATCTATATTAATATATGATGATCATGTGTGTGTGCGTGTGATTATTGTATTATTGAAATGGAAATCATTTTTCCAATCAATCAACCCACATCAAAAATATAACATGTACATTGCAATTAAATGTACCTGGCACGTTTGGTATTACATTTCACTTTGCGCTGGTGCGCCATTTCAAAATTCAACAAGTTATGCTTACTAATTATTACTTATTGCTTGAAAAAAAATAATAAAATGAAATTTACTACTCATCTACTCATATAATGCGGATAAGCCTTTTTAAAATTTAAAATATATATTAAAGTTTTACAAAAGAAAGAAAATTTTTACAATAAATTTCATCGTCATCATTTATATTCCTATTATCATTATTATTAAAAAGTGAATTTTTTTTCAAATATAATGAATAACCGGGTTACTACTTTGCCAGTATCAAAGTGACAATATTGGAAACAAGGTTTCGCTTGCATAGCCTGCTTTCTATTTGAATAAACAGAACTAACTAACTGATTGTATTAAAATGCAACTTGCAGCAGCAATAAAGTTAAAGTAGAAAGAAAATATATGCGTGCCAATTTTCAACAAAGTTATATTTTATATTAATTAATTAATTAATTAATAATTATCAACTAATTGCAACTACACAACTGTACTGCACAAACACAAAGCAAAACTAGAGCATATAAAACAAGTGAAAAATGAACAAAAAAGTAATAAACAAAACCATCAACATTAATCAACACATAATCAAAAGTATTTGAATAAAAAAGTTTTTAATAAAATTTATCATTTTTTTTCTCGTGTTTATTTTTAAATTTTATTTTCCTTTCCTCAAAGCTAATGACTTAAAAAATGCAACTGCTTCAAACAAGAAATTTGATTACGTAAAAATTCTGCTTAAAAAATAAAACAACAACGCTGCCAAAATGAAATTAAAAACAAGAAAACAATACATATTTAGTAAGATAAGATAAGATAGTGTTGTTGTTGTTGAACAAATTTCCCAAAATTATTAATTATTAATAATAAAAGAAAACAAAATAAATCGTTTTTTTTAATATTCTACTTACCTATAACAGTTGTGGTTTTGATTGCATGTTGCTGCTGTTGTTGTTGTTGTTGATCGTAGTAATAATCAGCATTTGATGCAGAAATTGTGGCTTGTTTCGAAGTGACACCGTTGCAACGCTGTTGTTCCTCAGCACAACTGTAACCGTTCAAATGTTGCTGCTGTTCACTTTTCTAAAAATGACAAAATAATATTGACCAATCAGATTCATAAATACATATGCTAAGAGAAATAAAAAGTCACATAAAGCATATTAAAAATAAAAAATGATTGTCATTGATTGAAGGTGGAGGAGTCATAAAATATATTCAAGTAAGTAAGTGACAAGAAAGCAATTTCACTTGACCAGTTCAAGTTCAGATTCAAGCTTTCGATAAGAAGCAGATGTTCGATTAAAAATACAGATAATGAAAACAGGTCAACAAAAATGTGCTTTTGAAATGGTAGAACCAAATAATTCATTCATCGCCATGGGACCTAGCCAAGGGTCAACTTCTTCTTCTATTATAATATATATTTCACATTTTGTCGTTGTATGCCGTTGTTTTTCATTGGTCATTATTATACATTAAAAGTGAAAAAACAAATATATATATATATATATATATACCTTATATTACTACACAGGTCATCCAGTCACAAAACTGCATAACAAAAAAAAAAATTACAGACAACAACGTGGTGACACAGGCAAACAGACAGACAGATAGACAGACAGACAGAGTAATAATTATCCGATACTTAAGCTATATTATAAGCTTAAAAAATTTCATTGACCGGAAAAATTCCATCTTATCGACAATAACGAAGGAAAAATAATGCAAAAAAGCTGCTCTATTAAAAGCTGTATTATATTGGATCAAAAATATTAGCAGATATTTTATTTATAATTACCTAATTTAACTTTGTTGTTGTTCAAATATAATTAATTTTGAAAAAAGGTAAAGTAATACAAAAAAAAAATTACTTACAAGGGAAATGGAAATGTAAAAAGTAAAAAACACTGTAAAAGGTAAAAGTTACAGTTGAACTGATAAATAAATAAATAAATAAATAAATAAATATGTATATATAAGCAACGTTGGAAAAGCAAAAAAGCTAAGCAGAAAGTGATCGTCAATAAGCTGAGCAGCTAAAATAAAAAAGAAAAAACCACTAGAAAATGCTGCAAATCAACGACGGTATTTTTCACATGTCCACAATAAAATTAACTGCTACTGTAATAGCAACAACAACAAATTATTAGTATTGTAATTCATTTCCTGGCAACCCATTAAAAAAATACATTCAATCAAAAATTAAAAAAAAAATTATTCATTTCTATATTCTTTTTTTTGTCAAAATAAACCACATGCAATATACAAATAACAAGTGCATGCAATTCTACTAAAATGTCCTTCAACTCTTCACCAACAACAATAATTAATAATCGAACACACACGTACATATCTATACATAGATGAATTTGCAGAAAAGTAAAAAATAAATGATCATCAATCAATTAGTTTTTTAGTTTATAAATAATTTTAAATATAGAATAAATTGTCAATTTGTTATGTGAGTATGAGGAACAAATGAAAAAACGATTGTTTGAAATAAAATTAAAATAAGTACATAAGTGCTACATGCTTATACAGAAAGAGAAGGTAATAACAAATGCACTGACTGTTATTATCATAATTCCATACAAATATAGAAATTAATTGTAACACTTGCATACATATTTTAAGCATACGTATTTTTCAAAACGTTTCATCTAACCGCAAAGTTGTTCCAAAAGCAACAAGTGATTGATTGATTAATAAAAAAAATAAAGTAAAAGTAAAATAAAAATGAAAATTTCTCCTTGTTGTGAAATTAAACTTGTGAATTTATAAATTTATAAAAGTCGTTTTCAATTAAAATACACTAATTGTCTTATAGATTCGCTTTGTTGTTAACTAATTATTGATTCATTATAGCAATAAAATAATTATAATATATGGAAAAGGCAAAGAGAAGAAAAAAACAACAGAATTCACATTCTCAACACATGCTAATAACAATAATTTAGTATAGAAATATAAAATTTTTAAAAAAAATTAAAAATAAATATTGATTATAGATTAATGAGTTTTATTTTCTACTTGAACAAAATTTCCTTTAAATTTCAACCAATAAAGCAAAAAACCAACCATAATAATAATAATAAATACTATATTATAAAAAATTAAATAGCGCAACTTAAGCAACCAATCAACAAACCAATAAACCGACGATCAATAAAAAAATATATACGCTTATTTTTAATTCTATTTATTATTCATAAAGAAGTTTTTTCACTCAAAATTTGACAATTTCAAATTTATAATTTGAAAAACGAATACATTCTTTTCATATTAAGAATTATTAAATTTTCTAGAAAAAAATATCACTGCACAGAAAGCACATTTCTTTCGTTTAAGCGAACAGCAACAATTTGGAATTATTTAAAATTTAAAATTGAAATTTATAAAATTTATTATTCAATTACTTAAAAAATAATTAAAATTTTCAAATTGCATCCAATTAATAACTAATTAATTCATTAATCTATTTATTTATTTATTTATTTATTATTTATTGTGCACTGTATTATTTTATTATTACAATTATTACTATTGTTGTTGTTGTTCAAGGTGCGTCAAAGCTTTATTCCAATAAGAAGAAATCATACAAACTATACTATTGATAAAAATTAACTAATCAACCAATTCATCACGATTTAATCTGATTGCTGTTGGATTGAAAAATTATTCTTCAATCAATTCACATTATTATAAATAGAAAAGCAAAAGAATAAGAAAGAAACAACTATTTACTATTGTACGTTAGAATTATTGCAACTATATCAAATTATGCACAGTGTAGTAGAAGTTGTAAAATATAAAATTATTATTATTCAGAAATATTTTTTGAAAAAAAAAACTTACTTTGAAGTCGCATTTTCTTTCCTGTCTCGGTGTAGAGATGGCAGTTAATGGTGCTGGAATCATCTCTTGAACTTTCTAAAATTCAATAATTTGAATATTTGGTTGGTAATAAATTTCAATAATAAATATATGTTAATTGATGAGTTGATAAAATAATAATAATTATTATAATAATATAGATTTTTTGTCAAAATATCAAAACTTAATTTGTGGATAATTTTTAGTTATTTTAAATAAAGAGAATATTGATAAGTGAGGTTGAGAATTATGCAGCGGTTGGTGTAATTTAAGAACAGGTTTAAAAATTCGACGGACACACAACTGGACAACAATTTCGCATAGCATAGCAATCTTAAAGATGAAAAGTTAGCTGGAATAAGAAAGCTTGCAACAGAGCAGAAGCAAGTCAATAAAAAGCAGAAGCAGAAGTTGGAAGCAGAAAAAGCAAAAATAGATAAAAGAGGAAGAAGAAGAAGAACATGAAGAAGATGAAAATAAAAAGCACAGTGACGTGATGCTAACCATTTCCATTTCCATAACACCAATATTCATGATTGTTTATGTAATAATTAATTATTTATTTTTAAACATAAATCAATTATGAAAAAATAATTTGAATATTATTAAAATTTATTTAAACTTGCTTAAGGTACAGAAGAAGATGAAGAAAAAGTTGTTGTATTTCGTTCAATTTTTTCATCAATTGCTTTGAGTAAAAATTGTGAATAAAAATTAGCTTTTAATTAGCTCTAACTGCTCTTCATACTGAACATCTTGTGCAAACACGCATCAATTGAAGCTGAATTTTATACAAATCACAAACACACACACACACACACTAGTTTTCATCAAATCACAGAATATTATTAACAATAACCACAACAACAACAATAATAATAATAACAGATAATTAAATGATTTGTTTGTATATAATTAATTAAAATCAATTGAAAAAAGAAATAATCTTTCAATCTTTCAACAATTATTATTTTACATTTCAATATCATATTATTTCTGAAATTTATATATAATTGAATATTAATTAAAATTTTTATAAAATGGCAAATTTATTTGCAATTGTTACACAAATAATTTTACAAGTATAATTAATGATGTATTTAATAAGTAGTGCAATTGCAACAGCGAACGAATTCAATGAAAAATACGTGTGCAAATTGCAATATTGGAATTGAAATTCAATTTTCATATAAAATTTGCAATAAATAGTTATAATTATAATTATTATAATTATTCATTAAATGATGAATAAATACATCAAGTGAGTACTTAATCTTGATGGTTAAAATGAACATTATGAAATCTCAACGCTGATGTGAAAATTCCAAAGAGAATTTCCCATCACGTGCAAGTAATAATAACTACGTCACAGCACAGCATCCGTCAAGAATTTCATCTTCCTTGTTTATCCTAATTGATACGGAAAACAATCTACATAATATTCTTCAACAATTGACCTGATATAATTGAAATAATAATAAATTAATAAATATATGTTTCATCATTTAATTTTTTTACATAAATTGTTTTACAATTAAAAAAACAAATGAATGAATAAATTTAATTTATTTTAGCTCAAAGTAATCTGTTTAAGCTTGTGTTGGATCAAGAAATACCATTTTCATTTCCTATTTGACATTTGAAGAACTACAATTTCTACTATGCTGATTATTATTATTATTAGTAATATTATAACAGCTGCCGCATCATATTTATTAAGAAACATAAAGTTTTAATAAATAAAGTTTCTTTTTGCTATATATATATATATATATATATATATATATATATATGCACATCTGAATTATTGAAGATGAAAAAAATAAAAATTGAAGCAGAAAAGCTACTTCAATTCAACCGGAAAAAAATCATTATAATTGATTTGTTTTTTTGCTATATTTATTTATAACTTAAATTTTATTTCTTCAATTTACGATGGTTTTTAATCGAATACAAGTTTACACTTTCAAAAATTGTTTTCTTTTTTAAATTTTCAATTCGATTGAAATACTTCAAATAGAGAAAGAGAAAAAAAAATTAATTTCCTTTGAAATTCTATTTTAACAAGAATTAAAAAGTAAAGCCAAAAAATATTGATTGAAAAAGTAAAAAAATGCAATTGAAAATATTAAAATGTTGAATGCTTATAGTTAGTTAGCTAATATGCCATGTGGAAAGTGTCAAGAAGAATATGCAAAATAAATAAATATACAGTTTTCAGTTTTAGCTCGCTTACCTTGATTAAGGTTGCAACTTCCAGAGGACAGTGAGACAAATCGTCCAAACAACCAGATAGAGGATCCTTTAAAAGAATATGAATAAATAATTGTATGTATGTATGTATGTATGTATGTATGTATGTATCCCAATGCATCCTACATGTGTAAAATTAAAAAAATCAATAATAAATAAATTATAAATGATTACATTTAATAATGACAAAAAACTTTTTAATTTCTTTTTAATAAAAAAGCAAGAAAGTTTGATACAAGGTAGAAAAATACATAGAGAATGAGAAAGTGAGAGAGAGAGAGAGAGAAAATTATTGCTGCAGCAGCAGGTTCACCTTTCAGACCCTGTAAATAAATAGAGTGAACACGTGAAATTGATCGGATGAGCTTTAAGATGAAAAGCGAAATGGAAACACAGCACGCCACAACACTGACTATCCATCCACAGACTGGTCAATAATAAAATCGACCAGTATAGTATAGTTATAGCATTATATAATAATGAAATTCGTTAATAGTCAAGTAAATAATAACAAATAAATAGCACACATTCACTTTTTAAACGTCAAATTGTAAAAAGAAATCAGTTTTTAAATTTTAAATATTCTTTCTTTATTTTCATTTTGGAAAAGACACTTTCTCCTATTTGAAGTTTTTCAAACATATTTTACAATTCAATAAATAAATCATGAAAACAAGTAAAAAAGAAAAAATCCAACCAACAACACAAGGCAAAATTGTGATTATTTTTTTTTTTACTTGTTATGAACAATTTCACACGCAATCATAAATTCATATTTGAATAATATAGAATTAAAAAAAATTATATCAACTGCTCATAAGAGCAAGCATGCATGAGAGAATAACACATTTATATAAAAAATACCATAGCCAAAGTAAAAGCAGTTTTTGCAAGAAGCAAGCTACTTACAAACACGAGGTTCTATTTCGTTAATCAATTAATTCTAAACAACCATATTCTTTCTCTCCCTCCCTCCATGTCTCTCTATACGACATAAATGAACGCAATTTACTTGATAGATGAAATTTATAATTGCAAACATTGATCATTTGAAGTGAAGATTTATTCAAAAAATAAAAATTAACAATAATTATATAAATACATATTTTTCACTTATTTTAAATTTAATTTTATACATCCCTATAGACAGACAAGCGTTTTTCAAATAAAATAAAATTCGGTCATCAATTTCAAAATGGGAAATTAAAAAAAAATTGGAAATTTATTTTTTTTCCAAAATAACATTGATCAATATTTTTAATTTTAAATTTCTTTCTTTATTAAGCGAATACAAAAAAAAACAATTCTATTCTATTTTATTGCAATTCATTTTCTTTCTTTGTTATGCACAAACGATTGAAAATTAATGCCATAACTAATAATAATAATAATAACAAAATTTGGCAGATCTGACATTTCAAGTTCAACTTTCAACCCTGCTACTGATTATTATTATTATTGACCAATTAGCAAAAAAAAAAGAGGGAAAGAAAAGCTTATCAAAACTAAAAAAACAATAATAATAAATTCGATAAACAAAATATGAAGTATATTGAATAAAGCATGTGCAATGAAAAGTAAAAGATAATAATAATCATAAAACCAACCATGCAAATGTAATAAAAATAAATTGCAAATTGAACAAACAACAATCGAAGATAGTGAAATAAAAATCTATAAGCATAAAATGGATCTACTATTTATGGAATAAAAAGGGGAAAAAAATTTTTTTCTTTTTTTTTTCACTCTCATCTCTTTATTTAGAAATAATTAAAATTAAATTTTTAGTTAATTGAAGAAAAAGTGTGTATCATCAAAGTGTGAAAATTATGACTGAATATGAACAATAACAACTGCTATTAGCAGACTTACAACTATCATATTGCAGCGATCAGCAATTGAAATAAATTGCAATTGTCAAAATTAACTAATTAATTGATCAATTGAAGAAAAATCAAATCATTAGCAAATATTCACGCTTCAATTTCAAAACCTTTCCCGCCATTTTTTTTTCATTATTATTACATACAGTTTTTCTACAGTAATTTTTTTGTGAATTGATGATTACATACGTTGCACCGTGGACATTTTTTCTCAAGAGAAAAAAAAAAGTAAAACTGTGTCAAGGTATTTTTCCAATTTTATAAAATAAATTTCCATTTTGAAAGTGTTTTATCAAACAAGCAAAAAAAAATTAAATAAAAATCATCGCAATTCACAAATTGTATTTTAGCAATTGAAAATTAAAGCAAACAGAATTGTGAAAAACAAACAAACAAACAACTTATTATTGTAGTTATTATAATTTTGCAAAAAAAAAAAGAACTATTTGATAAAAATCAGTTATACTGTCATACGTCATCAAATAATTAAATCATCAAACAGATGGCGTCATTATGAAGCAAACTTACAAATTGAACAGACCAATAAAAAAGCACTGATATTATTTTTTTGGTGATACAATTACAAATAAATACTGCAGAGTAAAGTATTGATAGTATTGATGTTGTTTTGAAATGAATTTTTTTGTTTCATCAGTTGAATGAATTGAATATGTGGAAAATTTTAAAATTTAATTTGAAAAATAAAAAATAATTAAAAAATCTTACCGAATCTGTGCAGTGTTTGGATGTGCTGTTGTGATGAGTTGCATTTGCATGAGTGTGAGCATCGTTATTGTGATGATGCTTGGAACCGTTTTTCGTTGGAGAAGTTTTCAACGATTTCATCACCACTGGTGAAGTTCGCATTGAACTTTTGCCGTGTGATGTGGAGGAGGATAGATGTTTGTGTGGGCGTTGTTGACAATTTTTGTACGTTTCACAAGCATAATGACGTTTCGCTTCAGCTTTTGAAGTTTGTATCCCGTTTTCCAATGATGAATCATTCCTGCTTTGTACTGGACGGCAATCCACTCCAGGTAGTTTGATCCCGTTGAATAAATACGACGACACCTCCTCAAAACTGCCCAACGATCGTTTCAATCTCACATGCAAACTATCCTCATTATTATCCCGTAACTATGAAAAGATACATGTTAATATTTATAGTGATAATAAATATTTCTTACTCGAATTGGAGGGTCGAATACTGGAGCGCAGGAAAGATGTTCCTGTGGCTTGGACGCAACTTTTGCAGCGCCCGAACGCCGAGCTTCTTCCGCTTGGCGCCTCAGCGCTTCACGCTCCTGCATCTGCAAAAAAGATGAAGAAAAAATAAATAATAATTTTTTTTTATTCATTAATAAAAATAAAAATTATATCAAAATTGAAATTTCCTGTTAATGAAACAGGAATTTGAAAAGAACACGCGCGAAACGCGTCGTTTTCCAACGAATGACTCCACGGATTTGGTTAAGCATCACCTTAGCGTGCAGCAAGGTGGAAAATATACTGACCAATAAAACCACAGGCAGACAAACAAAAAGACAGACAAAAGCACTGAGACAGACAGAGACACACACAGACAAAGACAGGTCAAATGAAAACAACATAAGCGAGACACAACACTGAACCACTTTGTTAAAAATGACCTCGCCATAACATAATATCCATCACTTTTGTATTGTTTGAAAACTTGAAAACAACACATATATCTATCTAATGTGCATATAATCATCATCACTATTATCATTATTATTATTATTCATAAATATGTTTTTGTTTTTTTACTCATCACATGAAACAAATTGTAAAAACATTTTTACAACACATTCAATCTTAAAAATGAACACGTACAGTAAGGAATCTATTTATAACCATCAATTTCACACTGCTTACACACTTTTTAATGACAAATAATTACCACTATAATTATACCTTCTCAGTGAACAAACAAACTTTTATTAATGAAACAATCGATAATCCCTTTTTCCTCTTTCTTAATCTATGACATATTTTTTTATGAACAGTAAAGAAAAGATAATACTTATATAATGAGGATTAGATGAATAAATTGTTCAAATGACACCAACAATGGAACAATTATTTTTTTGCAAAATACCAACGATACAAGTGGAACGGAACCGTCTCTCTGTTAAAGTCTGCAAGGCTAAACGCTGCATGGCACGTCAAACACGTGTAAACTATTTTTTATATTTTGCAAACATGCTAAAACTAAAGCTCACATTAATCATTTTATAAGAATTGGATTAGCAGATAAATAAATAAATAAATAAAAGAAAAAAAAACGTTTTTCCCCCCAATTTCTTCTTATAATAATAATAATCATAATTAGTATTATTATATTGGTTATAATTTGAACATTTTCAACATGGATGTGTGCAAGTATGCAAAAAGTTAAAAAAGTCGATTCACAAAGTAAATGTAATAGTAATTTAAAACTAGATTTCATCGTCAAATTGTACTTTATCTATTTTTCATAGTTCAAAGCAATAGAGAGAACACGTTTTCAACACACTCAAAGAGAAAAATTGATCACACAAGCAGCTGAAAAGTTAAAAATACCAAATTGAAACTATTTAACTTATAACTTTTCCACTTTGTACAACAATCAAAAATTCCATTATTATAAAAATTAATTATTTTTATATTTCAACTTCTTTATTGTTTTGTATTTTTTTTTTCTTCACCATAATTTTTTCTGTCCATTTTACAGTTTCATTTATTCTTATAAAATACTGTAATGTGTGGTTTTTGATTTTGTCGAAAGCGCGCAAAAATGAACAACAACACAAATCAATATACACAATCGAGTGCACACACACAAGTGATCCGCTATGATTAATCCAGAAAATTATACGGAAAAACAAGCTAAAATTTAAATTTTACAGTAAATGTGAATTTTTGTAATACTAAAAACTGTACAATCAATTGAATGCAAATTGTGCTGTGAAATGAAATTGTTGTCATTATTCAAAACTAGAAATGGTAACTGACATTCAAGTATAAATTTTTTCAAAAAAATAAACTTCACTGAATTTTTAATAATATCTATTCATATCAACATTAATCAATTGATTAAATGTGAAAACCAATTATTTAAAAACAAAAAAAAATTTTTTCTAGTTCTCTGAAAATTATTGAACAATAAATTGTGAAATGAAATGAAATAAATAAATAAATTTGAATGAAAAAAAAACAAATTGTTTTTTGCTAACACTGCCACAATCATAATGCATTATTAGTTTGAATTTTGAAAGAGTGGTTGGTAGGAGAACTTTGAAAAATAACTGACCAACATTTGATTCATCTGATTATTGTGTTTCTATTAATAGTATTCATTAGTTATTTGTGTATGAAAAATTTTCCAGAAGGAATTTACAAATTCATTGACTTACTTTAATTTATGAAAATTTTCATAAATAGTATCGTTTATTTTCCTCGAATGTATATATATTGAAATATTTAGAAATAGCAAATTTCAATAATTGCAATAAAATTATTTTCATATTAATTTATTAAAGCAGAAAAAAAACACGAGATGAAAAACAATGGTAAAATATTTTTAAAAAAAAACAATATGAATACCCGAATGAATGAATGAATGAGGAAGTAGAAGAGGAAGAATAGAAATAAAAAATTAACAAAAAAAAATTTCCCACTTGCCATGTATAAAATAACAGATTAAAAGTTGTAAAAGCTGCAGATGTGGAGAAAAGCCACAACAGTGACGTACTAACAGGCGGTGGGTAAATTTGTATAATGTAAAGAGTTTGTAGAAGAGAAAATTGGCTATCGAAGAAAATATAGCAGTGAAATTGCAAAATTTGTTCCACGCTGCCAACGGCAAGCAACGCTTGAAATTTCAAGCTTACTAGGCTAATGCTAATAATATGAAATTCTTCATTCATTAGCTGCAAATGATTTCTAAAATGGTATTCTTGGCGAATGCTGTGAAAACATGACGTCACACAATCACCGCCTGTACAACCTAATAATACACCTCTATCACATTGCCTACTCTCATACGGCTGATGATGATTGTAAACCAATTTAATCTTTACTCAATCGATCTCACAGTTCAACGATAAAAACTTTTATTTACTTGTTTATTTATTAAAAATTTACACAAACAAATAATTTCTCTTTCATTGCTTAGAAGAAAAATAAAACAATATATCTATACAAAAACGTACAAAATGAAAAATATGAGTATTAATCCTTATCTCTTAAGTAAATAGAACTAAAAATTGTAAAACAACATCATCATCATCATCCTCTGTATCCAATTGAAACTTTTTTGAAATTTTTTAAACCAAAACATTTTCCCCCTATAATAATACTGTAGACAACCGTTTTTTTCTTCTGAGAAAAAAAATTATACTATAGATGTGGAAAGTTGGAATTTTTGTTGATAAAATATTTCCAATTTTGACGTCAAAAGCTATCTTCAATTATTATTTATTACTGACAATGCTTTCTGTTGGATAATTTGTCTCTTGGCACATTTTGATCAAATCAACGTTCCAGTTTCCACGTACACGTACGTACATCACAGTCGACAATGTGCATCACCTAACCCACTGACGTAAAAAAAAAAATAAAAATAATGAAAAAAAATGCAAATTTATTTTATCATATTTATTATTATTATTATTAGAAAATTCTTTGCTTTTGAAATAATAAATCATTGGTCAAAGGGAAAACACTGCGACTACTGTAATGCATTCACAAACGAAAGATTAAAATTAATTAGATAATAATAAAAAAGAATGACGTAAAACAAATAAAAGTGTTCGAAGATGACCATTTTTATTTGCCATTAATTACTGCTGTTCAAATATGCTAGCAACAATTTTCAAACTATTCAACTTCTTATTATTACGCAACACAAATTAATCTGAATTGAACAATTTAATAAAACTTTGTCATATTAAAATATATACATATACAGCAATGAAAATGAAAATGAATAATAATAACAATTTGTAATACTTTGAAATGTAATTTATATCATTATTTGATTTTTCTACCTTTTTAAACAATCGATGATGATGATGATCAACTGAAAGTAATGAACAATGACGACAGTGAAGAGAAAAATATCCATTCAACAAATAATTAACTACATCTTCGGCAACAGAAACCAATAAACAATCAAACACGTGCAATTAAATAAATAAATAAATAAATAAATACGTTACATCTACCACTGCGTGGTTGGTAACATCACTTTATGGAACATTATAAAGCAAAGAAAAAAAAAATCCATACAGCTTTACGTAAATAAATTGTTACATCTGAGACAAATTAACAAACAACATGCAAAACAACAAAATTAAACAAATTTTAAAATAGCATTTTAAACTTGACGAAGGCTTAAACTATTTTAATTTAAAATTTATTTTAAAATGTCATATTTTCCATCTTTTCAATGCAACAACTGATTATTATATTATTCATATTGCACTGTTTATGATTTATTAATATGATAAACTCGTTGTATTTTATTCTTTTCTTTTAATTATATACAACAACAAAAAAATCCAATTTATTCCAAACTTAACCTTGAACTTTGTGATTAAAGAAAAAACAAAAAGAAAAGAATAATTGACCAATGTCAAAGTTAATTTAATTATTGTTTTTCCATAAAAACAAAAATGACAATTACAAAATAAAACATAACATTATTTTCATTAGGATAAAATAAATATAACTATGCAAATTTATTTATTTATTTATTTAACTGTAACAAAAGTAGGAAGATAAATTGAAATTATGAGTTCAATTGATTGTTTTTTTTTTTTAATTATAAATATCAATTGATTCCAAATATTTTCTTCAATTGTGTTAAATGAAACAATAATTTTTACTTTCAAATGTATCCAGTTGCAGTATTTAAAGTTTATAATTTTGTAATTATAATTATACCAATTCTTTGATCAACCAAAAAAATGGAAATATAATGTTTTTTTTCAAATCGTTACATTGCAAAAATAATGTCAAATGGTCAACATTTATTATTACAACATGCAGTGCAAGCAGTGTTGACATTCAATATCACAAAGTCAAATGGCATAACACTTGAGGAAAACATTTAATATGCAAATTTACAATTCTAATATTGCAAATAATGAGAAGAAAAAAAATGATCGTAATCTGTTGCTGTTTTTTTTCCTCTAATTTTTTTTTAAAATAATAATATTTTTTCAACTTGAAATGCCAACATGAACACCAGTGAACACAGTTATAAATGAAATCTTGTACAAAAAAAATATATCTTTTTTACTGTAAGTTGGATTAATTGAATTTAAATAATAATAATAATTTGAAAAATGTAAATTTTTGGTTAAATTCCACATTCAACACATAATAAATGTGTGGAAATGAATTCAAATAGATTCAGGTTTTTCTGGGACTATCTATCTATCAAAAGAAGGACAACGCAAAGAGAGAAAACTTCTCGAAATGTTATTGACAGCAATTCAAAGCAGTGTACCATCAGTGTGTGACACTTTCGGTCATCCAAATGACCTGCAAATTTCAACTTAAAAGTCAACAAATTTCTTCCCCTTTTTCATAATTAATAAAATTTTGAAAATTTAAATAATTCACGGAATCAACAATGAAATATCATCAATAATATTTGATCACATTGAAAAAAAAGTAAAAAAAATGAAAACAACAGTTGCTTTTATGTAAATAAATGTTTCGCAACTTTCGAGAAATGTTGACGGAAAACAATGTCACTTTTAATGACAAATATGCAAACTTTTTCAACCAATATAAATAATACATTCTCACGTGTCAATTTTGAATATGATTTATTAAAAGGAAGGAAAAAATACCACCCAGAATGTTATGTTAATCATGCGTAATCAATGCAACTAAATGAATGAATAAATAAATGAATGAACGAATGAACGAAATCACAACATCATTGAGTTTGAAGAGTATTCACCACATCACACACTACTGTTGTTGAAATGTCTCTTTTATAATATCATCTTGAAGCAATAAACGTCAACATAATTTAATATTTCGTCTTTTATCTTTATATGTTTAATTTATCACGCATTATCAACAATGTAAATAATCATTCAGAGATTCATTTAACAGCGAAGAACTTAATTGATAGTAATATAAATAAATGAATTAATAATATACAGCTCATTCAAAGTTATAGAAATGAAATAAAAAATTCTCTAGTAGAACTTCAAAATTAAACTTGCTTATTAGTCTTTTTTTATAGTTATATTATAATGAATAAATGTACATATATGAATGCCAAGGAAGTAGAGAGAAAAAATAATCAAGAAAAAATTATTAAATGTAATTTCTTTTTTTTTTTTGAAAAAAAAGGTTGGATATGAAATATTTGTATACAATTGTATATATATATACAACTTACCTGTTGAGATGATGAAAATTCAACACTATTCAAAAGACATGTATGCATTACAAGCATGTCCTATTAATTTATCGGCTTGCGTGTACAAAACATCGCAATTGCTGTCGAACCGCAGAAATAAAGTATACATTATTGGCCTGTTTACCAAATTAGCCGACATGTTCAATGGGACAAAAATCAACATTGGTAACGTGCTGAATGAGTGGAAAATTTGTCACTGTCTCTCAAAGCGTCATTTCTATCTATCTCTAGCAGGCAGTCGATTACGTAATCCGTCGGGAAGTGCAACTACGTCATTAAAAACTACCATCAACAAAGACAGCCCACTGTTTATTGGTCAACTGACATGCTGTGCAACCGGAAATTCCATTGCGTAAGCAATGTGAAAATTTGCAAATGCTCATAATTAATTTAAATAAATAAATAAATATATATATATACAATAATGGAGAAAATAAAACTACATAATTGTTTGAATTGAATTTCATCTTTCAACAATCAATTAAGATTAATTTCAAATTATGGAAATTTTGAATTTCACTTACAGTAAGAATATGAAAATTAAGTAGATATTTAAAACTTGTTATCAACTCACCAGCTGACGACATCAAGAGGATAAAATTATTTTCAACATCAGAACAACATCGAAGAATGTGTTGTTGAATTGGAGAATTGGAGAAAAAAAAAATTTTTTTTTGGAAAGATAATAAATTATGGTATAAATTTGTTGTTTGTTCAATCAAGTTGAATTGGTGGTTGAAGAACAGGTGAAAAGAAGAATCTCAGAATTGCTTGGAACATGCGTTGATCAAACATGCGAAAGTAAATTGTTCACATGCAATGGAATGCTGTCAAGTGAATGACGGCGGCGCCAGTTGATGAAATGGCACGGAAAAGCTGAAGGATGATGATGAATAAGCAAGCTGTTGGCACTAATTGTTATTTGGATAGCATGATCAAATATATATATATATTCAATGATATCATTAAAGTTCTTTGTAAAAAAGAGTTCTAAGTACACATATATATATATACAATTTAAGAAAAACAATTATGAAGCTACTTGCTTGGAAGTGATTTCTAAAGATGATCGACGTGAATGAACATGTTGATTGAAAAAATAAAACGGATCCAAATATTCATTTGTTGTTGTTGTTTTAATAAATAAATAAATAAATAAATAAACATTATGCTGTGAATCTCTTTCGTTGAACTTTGTCGGTTTATTGTCGACTATTTTGGTTGGAAAAATGTCATCTAACCGACATCTACAATGTATTGAACAACATAGCAAGTCACAGCAAAGCAGTGGAATATTCGACCGGTTGCAATTGCGGTCAACAACAATAACAAAGACTGCATGCAATTCGTGAACACGTTGTTTACCGGTTCAGCCAACCAACTGATGTTCAAAAATCAGTTTACAAAAAATGAAAATTTTTTCATCAATCTATACACTACTGTCCAATGAATCAACTGTTCTCAACAACAATTTCAAATATTTCAAAAATTCATAAATTAATTGTATGCAAAATTCACTTATATAACAACAACAACAACAACAACAATGACAATGCAATGCTTTTTCCTTTTTCTTTCATCTCTTTCAAGATATATTCAATAATGAAAATATGATTATTATAATTGCATGGTTATATACTTTCAATTAGTAAAAGTGATATTCTATTTATAATTGAAAATGCAATTCTGTTCCATGATGCATGAACACAGCTAAAAAATATCAATCTAAATATGAAAATTAACAAAATAATGTTCCAATTCATATAGGAATATTGGTAGAATTTATCGAACTTGTTTACAGACTCACCCATCAGTGAGTAAGTGATATGAACAAATAATTATTCATTATTACTAGTTACACGATCAAGCTAATAATGATAACTTGTTTGATCAGTCAATGATCGAGTGAATGATTTTCTTCACTATCGAAATCTGCAGTGCCTGACAAACTAATTTCATTCATCGACATCTATTAACATTGAAATTGTTCAAACTCAACAACCGCATTCATGTGCATTGGACAATTCAGAAATACTATTTTCCAACAAATCAAGCGTAAAATAGTTTCTCACAATTCAAAAATTAATAATTCATACATTCCACGGTAGTTGTTCTTTTCAAATAATAACGTGAAAATTTTTTTTTTTTTCTTCAAACTTTACATTATAATTGAAAAATGTAAAAAAATATGATTTTACTAAAAAATAAATTATGAACCAAAATGGAATATTTTTTGTCTTTCAAAGATGTATAAATGAATGAAAAGTTATTCAAAACAATTTTTGTATTCAACAAAAAGAAAAGAAAATAAAGTTCAAAAGCAATTCTATAAATTATTATCAAATAACAAATCAAAATTACACATTGTTAAAATATTTAATCGAATTGAATTGCGTATATATTAAATTATTAAATTTATTTATTTAAATAAAACTCCAAAAAAAACAAGCATTTCATCTTTTCAACTGTTATCACATTTGCATTTTGAACTGAATTGAATTACAGTGTTTAAACTATCGCATTTTTACAGTAAACAATTGCAACAACTTGATCAAGCAGTTGTATTTTGTAAAATTTACCATAAAATACATTTAATTATTTGACCAATAGCATTTTGGTAAACTTGTTCAAAAAGCAACAAGTGTAAGAGAAGTAAAAAAAAAAAAGCAAAAAGCATTGTATTCAACAATTACAATTCAAAAGTGTAGCAAATGTAAAAAAAAATAGAAAATGATTGATCAGCATTATTATTTCAAAAAAATATTCTCCAATAATAAAATGAATATCCAAAATATTGAACAAAAACTAAAATATCTACACGGCAAGCACAAAAAAAGAAATTAACAGAATTTAATGCCTTTAATTTAAAACTAAAAAATTGTTTGCGAGTAATTTAATTATTCTCGAATATATACTAGTTAGCTTATACTACTATAATTTAAAAAAAAGGTTCATCTATAAGTGAAGGTTTAAAAACACGCATAATTACTAAATTATCATTATACATTTTAATAATAATAAAAACGGAGTTGATAATTTATAATTCACTTCAAATGTTGACAATTTGCATTAAATATTCAAATTTATTTACAAAATTGTTATTTCAAAAAATTAAATGCAAGAAAATATTTTGCTATTATGTTTTATCAGAAAAATAGTTTATTTTCAATTTAAATATTACAAGACTTATGATATCATACAATAATTGCTGTTTATTTATTTTTTAATCAAAAATATAATTTCCAACAAATCAAAGTTTGCAATTATTAAAAAAATCAATAATGTTTTTTGCAATACACAGTAAGTTAAAAATAAATTAATAATTATCTTTAGAAATTGCACTAATTTTTAATTTACATTACATTACAATAAATGTAGAATTTAGTCATACACTTTGAAGTTTGAAATGTAATTATACTGTTGAAAAATGCTCGCTTGAATTCTGCAAATTGTAATCCAACTTTTTATTTATTAAACTCAAATTCATTAAGCATCAAACGGACAATACTTCATTACATTCATTGCATCGCTCTATTCTGAATCTTGGTTGATAATTATTTGAAATTTATTTTTCATTAACAACTCAATTAATGTTTAAGACGGATGAAAATGCATTGAATGTATGTTGATGAAGTTTGTAAAAAATTAAATAAACTATTTTAAAAAATCTACGCACACACACATATATATATATGAACAAAATGAATGTACTCAATTCATAAAATACATTGATAATTAAAAATTGCAACAAAATTTACGCTTGAACATTGAAACATCTTTTGACAGGTAACTATTACAAAATTCATTTATTCTTTTTTGCAAAATAAAAAGTCAATATACTAGAACAAACCAAATTTACAGTATACTTTTACAATCGTAAAACAAAAAAAACTACACAATTGCATTGTATGGTAAGATGGAAATTATATTTTAATACTTTTACAAATGTTTATCAAAAATGAATACATTTCTGTATAATAAACCAGCCGTAAACTATAGAAAAACGTCAAAAAAAAATACAATGAATTCTCGATCAGCTGAATAAATTAAGCAACTAATTTTATTTTCATTTTTCCTTGATTTATCTTGAAATCTGTGTGAATTATTGTTCAAATTGAATAAAACGCATTATTGATTATTTATATTGCATTTATTGCATTGGAAAAATATATTGTTGGAAAGAAATTGAATTCACTATTTACATTGCATTAAATTTTTTTGTTGATGTAGAAAACAATTCACAAAGTTATTGATCGATTGCACAACAAAAAGACACTTCCTAGACATTAAAAAGTATTAACATTAAATTCTGTTTTCATTTGAAAAATAACAACACATGTTTGATGATATTTTTCCAAAAAAGAAATAATAATCATGATTTATTTTTAAAATTTCAAATATCTGAAGAAAATTAATTACAATTTTCTTTCATTATAACAACAGTTAATTTGTTACCTTTTATAGATGCTTAATGTGCAAATCTGTCCGAAGTGAACTTCGTTAGGCTTGATTGAATGCAATTAAAAATTTATGCAAATGTAATGTTACAAATTTTCACTTTTTCATTTATAATTTACATAAAAGAAAAAATTTACATCTAAAAACTAAACTTACTACTAATAAAATAGTTTAATTTTGTAAATGTTTAAAATTTGGGACATTTATTTTTCGTTTGATAAATTTCAACTGCAGCTGTTCAGCATTTCTTCTTTTAATTTTCAAAACGTGACAATCATATTTTGATAAGGCTATTTTTCAAATAAAAATTCAATCCAAACATTTCATAACCATACGTAACTGAATTAAATACTCATCCAACAATGCATTTTATGATTATTTATTTTATCGTAAAATATTTTCGAAAAAAAAATATAAATAATATATGCGCATTTATATCGAAAAATATAATTTTACAGTACAATCAATTATTTACTTATTTTTTTTCAAACTTAACTGACAACATTACGAAATAATATAACATTTAAAAACTTCTCAAAAAAAAAGACTACTTTTTAGACAATTGTGAAATTTACAAAGAAATGTAAGAAAATAATTTTTTTTTAATTAAATAGAGCATCTATAAATAATAATAAGTGATAATAAAAATTTCACAAAATAGGTAAAGTGATACCATTGTATCATTCAAGTTCTAGTTCAAATGAGAATGTTGAAGAAATTTTTTTATAAAAAGAAAACGTTTTTCAAACTTCACGAAATCTATTTCACATTTGTTTATTTAAATTTACTTTTGAAAAAAAATATTTAAATTTCAATTACGGAATGCTTGGCTTCACTATTGACAATTCTAATCTTTCAGCAAGAGGGATTATTTTGCATGCATGTATAAATTTCAAGTGTTTTTTTAAACAATTAATCAAATTCATATAAATTTGATTGCAAAATATTTAAAAATTTCACTATAAAAGAAGTGGAATAAAAATTATTTCAGATCATCAAAATAATTTTAAAAAAAATTGACTATTCATTGCGTAATGCTGTTTTATTTTAGCAAACATTTGATTTTATTAAAAGAAAAAAAAGAAGCTGATGAAACAATGCAAATAAACGATACGCAATCTTTTGAAAAGTTACAATGAGATTTAAAATTATTCTCCTCCCCCCTCCCCCCCCCAAAAAAAATTAAAAACATGAAGAGATTAAAAGTAATGCAGTTGAGTTAGCTAGAGTTCATGCTTTTTTACACGCAACGATATCAGAAATAATATTAATTTCATTTTTACAGTAATTTACAAGTTAATTTACTTTTGAAAAAATCTTATTGTAAATAAATAAAATATTCACATTTCATAATGAGACAATGGAGAAAAATCTGTGTATGCAAAATTGGATGAATATTTTCTCGACGTGAATAAGCAAATAAAATTGACTTACGTAATTATCGGCTACACATTACGTATTTTTTTTCCCAAAGTGGTCGAAGAATCAGTATCAGCTTTCTCACTGGTGCTGAAAGTGCATTTTCCACAAAGAATCCAAAATCTATTCGATGAAAGAAAAATTAGATAATTTTCAATTTTTATGATTTTATTTTTCTCTTTTTTAATATTACAATTGAACAAATGCTTTGTTGATTAAAAGAAAATTTTCAAATTTAAAGCATTCATAAAATAAAATTAAAAATAAATAAATAAATAAATACAATCAGACAAAAAATATCAATAAATAAAATTGCTTTGCTATTGATGAACATAAATTGCTGTAAAATCGTTTGAAGATTCTATTCTTAATTTTTTTCCCCATCTCAATTCAAGTTATTAATATTCATTTCATTTGTCTGCAGCATATAAAATTATTGATCAGTAGTAATGCATTTGAATTGAATCAAATTATCCATCCATCCATCTATCCGGTGAATTTGAAATGAAAATTACAAATATTTAATAAATAAAAATTATTTTTTTCTCTAAATCGTTCTTTTTCATACATAAAATTGTTGTTCTGCTTGTCAATTTTCATACGGTAGTGTTGACCAATCAAAATTTTAAAATAAATAAATAAATAAATAGTGAACAATTTAAATAAACAAATAAATAAATAAATAAATAAATTAGAGATAAAACATTGAAAAGCGCATACTTCGACCATAATTGTGCTGCTTGAAATGTTGTTGATGGGACAATTGAGTGTTTGACAACCGACTGTCAATGTACAACAGCGTCGAAAGAGAGACTTGAAAAATCAGTGTAACGCCAACATGCCTCTCCGTCAAAACTGAAAAAGCAAACATTGCTGCAAACGCCCACGCACTTTGACCAAACACAATCCAGACGTCGTCGTAGCACTGTAGACTGTAGATCGAGAAAAAAAATACATTAAAATTAAAATCAAAAATTAAATTAAAATAAAAATACTCTGATTCTGACGCTGGAGAAGCAACTTGTGACGCTTTGTCGTTTATTGATCGTTTGTTACCATTCCACCATCATCGTTGTTGACAACACCCAATGGCAACTTTACAATACAATGCTAATTTATTTGTGAGTTAATTTTAAAATATAAACAACAAAAATTCATTTATTCATATTTTATTTATATGTATAAATATTAAAAAAGGCAATTTTTAAACCTTTTTTTTTTGTTGTTGAAAACATCAACTTTATAATAATTATTATAATGAAAAAGAGTACTCAATAGAAATCGAAAACTAGTCAGCGCACCTCTTCGATAAAAATGACACAAAACTGGTCAATTCAAATTAATGTCCACTTATTAAAACACACCTTAAAACATGCATTAATTAATTAAAAAAAACATTATTATCGATTTATTAATTATATTATTCTTATTTAACTCTTGTTTGCTTATTTTTTTACTCTACGATACAACAATAAAAAACAATCAATTTAATAACAAAAGCTAACATACAACAACAACTATAAAAAGTTTTCTTTGTTAAACTTTTTCCTTAAAAGAAACAATTTAATGTATAAAAAAGTTTATTATCTTTTTGCTTTTAACTTTTTTATATCAGCTCTTCATAACAGTAAATCAATCATTAAAGAAAACAAAAATGAATATACCATTTCAAGTTAACCATTGAATATAATATAACCTGTTCCACAGAACTGCTAAAGTTATCATTTCAAGCAAGGCCATTCATCGTATGTCATTTTCCAATTTATCATTAAATTTCATTAAAGATTAATGTTTCAAAATGAGGACGACTGTTTAATTTCCATTTATGCACAACGATGATGATCTTTCATAATTTGTCATACTTGTGATCACCAAGCAACATAATGAGCATATGAAACATTCGAAAATGTGCAGCTGTTTGCTTTGCAACTGAATGACCATAAATAAAAGCAACTGCTATCGTTCATTATTACTAGAATGACATTCTTCAAACTTGTCTCAAGTGATAAACAAAAAAAAAGAAAACTAAAACAGACCATACAACAAACTTATTTTATATTTAAAAATAATTATAAAATTTTAATTAACGAAATATCGAAAAATAACAAATTAATTTGACGAAAAAATAAAATCAAGTTCAAAAATGCATATTTCATTGCTGTCTATTGACTTTAGATACAATTTTAAAAAATATAAACAATTTTTTTGTCTAATCGCCTTAAATAACCAAATTTTACATTGTAAAAATAAACTTAGATACTTTAAAAAACATATACGAATTTTTGAGTTTTTAATTTATTGTGCACTATGTGGTGCAACATCAAAAAAAATTGAAACTTGGTTTGAATGTGAGTTGTACTTGATTATTACAGATTACTATTACAGTACTCATTGATGAAAGCCATGTGGACTGTGGACTGAACCGCTTGTTGTGTATTTTTTATTTTCTGATTTTTTATGATATATTTTCTTTATATGATTGGCACTGTTAGCGTTTGTCAAATAAACATGTTAAGTCATTTCCACTAGTAATATGTTCACAATGTTATTTATTATTTAGTATTGATTTAATTATAACTACTGCACAATGATATTTGTTTAATAATCATGGAAAAAATGATTAAACAGAACTATTGAAAATTGTTAACATTTTCAGTTGTTTAATGCGTTTATTTTTTCAATTATTATTCGACTTTTTTTGTTTTTTTACTAATGTGTCTTCAATGGAAATTGGTTTGTAATATTGAATTCTTTTGTTGCACTGTTTTGTTTGTTATATCTGATTTGAATTCTACTTTTGCTTTTTTTTATGTCTGAGTTAATTCAAAGGCAATTTAATTGATTTCTTGTTTAATACTGCTTTAGTTTCCCGCTTTTATATGTTATAACTTGCACTTACTGTTAACATTTTTTCAAAAGTTTTCTACTTTTGAACATAAGCTATTTTGTTATATTTGAAGTGTTTGAAGATTATGATTCATTGAACTGGAGAATTTGATGCATTGAAATTTTTTTAGTTCAACGTGAAAATATTTTATCATTATAGTACAACTTTAAGCAACAGATCATGGCTGAATTGATTCCAGAGGAAAAGGTCATTGGTGAAGATTACAAAGTGTGGAAAAGAAATACACCGTTTTTGTATGATTTGGTATGTTTACTTATTTTGATGGAAATTTCAATGATTTATAATTGACTTTCATTTGGCAGATGTAATTTAAAAAGTGGCTTTAAAATATTTTCTAGAAATAATTATTTTAGCTATTTATCTTGTATGATAGTTATTCAATTTTATATATTTTTGGTAGGCTGTTTTATGTTATGTGCTACTAAATTCATCATTTTTTCATGCAAAAAATCTAACGTTGATACTTTGCGTATTAAATGTAAATATGCTCTGTTGTTGATGAAGATTTTGTTTAGCTGATTAGTCATGCTCTTGAATGGCCAAGTTTGACTGTGCAGTGGCTTCCGAATGCTGAAAAGTTAGTTTTTATTTTCATGGTATCAGATTTTATTATGATGTTTTTTTGTTTTTTGTTTTGTTTTAGCACTGCAGATGGAGAATTCAAAGTTCATCGAATGATTTTGGGAACGCATACATCAGATGAGCAAAATCACTTGTTAATAGCGGCAGTGAAACTTCCAGCTCGAGATGCTACATATGAGGAATTAGCAAGTGGAAATCAGAAAGCAGAATTCGGTACATTCAGTTCAATTGTTGGGAAGTTTGATGTGGAAATGCGCATAAATCACGCTGGAGAAGTTAATCGAGCTCGTTTTATGCCTCAAAATCAGTCAGTTATTGCTACCAAAACTCCAAGTGCAGAAGTTTTTGTCTTTGATACAACAAAACATCCACTGAAACCTGGTGAGCAAAATGTTTGCTATTTAATTTTAAATGAAAAAATGATAATTCATTATTTTTAGTTGTAAATTATGTAAATTGGTCACATTGTTTAATTTATTATTATCTATTTATTTTATCTTGTAAAACGTGTTGAAAATACTATCAATCTCATAAATGTGATGTTCAATTTCACTTTACTGAAACTTTCAGATGGAACTGAATGTCGACCACAGTTGCGTTTGAGAGGACATCAGAAAGAGGGCTACGGTCTTTCATGGAATCCAAATCGAAGCGGTTACTTACTTTCTGCATCCGACGATCACACAGTTTGTTTATGGGATGTCAATGCACCGCCAACAGACCGCAATTACCTGCAGGCAATGAACACGTTCAGGGGTCACTCGACTGTCGTTGAGGATGTTGCTTGGCATTTGATGAGAGACACTTTATTTGGCTCTGTTGGCGACGATCAAAAATTGTTGATGTAATTATTTTATTCTTTTGTCATTATTATTAATTTTTATCATTGTTTTATTATAAAAGATGGGATGTACGTGCTAATGGTGGTCAACGACCAGCGCATGTAGTGGATGCACATTCGGCAGAGGTGAATTGCTTGTCGTTCAATCCTTTCAGCGAATACATACTGGCTACTGGTTCTGCCGATAAGGTAATTTTTTTATTTTTTTAAATAAATAATAACAATAACTGTACACTTTTAAAATTGAATTAAACTGTAATTCATTCAAATGACCTTACATTGTTATTTTTAGACAGTGGCTTTGTGGGATTTACGCAATGCAAAGCTGAAGTTGCACTCTTTTGAATCGCACAAAGACGAAATTTTTCAAGTAGATTATTAAAAGAAAAAGAGGATACTGAAATGATATTAACATTGAATATAATTTTTATACAGGTTCAATGGTCTCCTCATAATGAAACAATCTTAGCATCCAGTGGTACGGATCGTCGTTTGCATGTTTGGGATTTGAGGTTTGTTTATAATGACATATTATGAATATGGGCATTTTGTAAATTTAAACATAAATTTACAGCAAAATTGGTGAAGAGCAGACTGTTGAAGATGCTGCCGACGGACCTCCCGAATTAATGGTATTCTTAATTTATAATTTTGTTTCAGAAAAAAATTTATTTTATTTTTAAAACAATAACCTAATCTCGCGGCTAGATATTTGCAGTTGGTGATTTTCGCTTTTTTTCAGTTTGTGCATCGCGGTCATACTGCAAAAATATCCGACTTTGCTTGGAATCCAGAGACACCTTGGGTTGTGTGCTCAGTTTCGGAAGATAACATCATGCAAATTTGGCAGATGGTATTCTTATTTACATTGCAATATATGTTGCTTATTTAAAATTATTTTTTGTATCATGAACTTTTGTAGGCTGAAAATATTTACAATGAGGAAGTGCCACCGCAAGTGTGAATGAAGAAAAGAAAATAAGAGAAGTAAAAGAAATTTATTTAATGCGTCCATTATTATCAGTTTTTTAATAGCTGACAGATTTTTTTTTCGTTTTAAGAATTCAGTGTTATGAGAATTACATCAATTGTATGTTTATTTATTTTCTAGTTGCTAGCTGTTCTCATTACCACGCTCTGTATATCTATTGAAAACGAACTGCTTTTTTAATAGCTGTTTCTTTATTACTTTTAGTGTTCCCTATTCATCGATACAGCTGATGATGAATTTTACACGATGAATATATTAAATTATATTTGACTATAATAATGGAACGTCATGAATGATCTTATTTTTCAAAATATGCACTGTCTTCCTTTGTAACTAATTTTTTTTATGACAATTAAAACATAAAAGGCCGTAAGTTGAGCAACTTTTTGTAATAATTTTTGTTGGGTTTTCATTTACAAATTATAAAATATGTAATTTAAATTTTAAGTAATTAGCATTATTAAAATTTATTTATACTTTAAATAAAAGCAATAAAAGATTAATTCACTTTTATTATCTTTCTTTTTTTTTTTTTGAATAAATATGGACAACGGAATTTGTCATTATTAATATTACGATTGAAGTTGTGATGTAAATTGTTTTGGATCATAATTCTGTTCCACGTTCAACAAATCAGTGATAAGTGTCAATAAATCGTTGTGCCATTTCTTTATCGGATCATTTTCAGCCAATTTCATAATGTGTTCATGATGAATAATATATAAATTGAAAAAATCATGAATGCACGATCGTAATCGTATCAGCAGTTCAGCATTTCTATAAAAGCGTTCAAAATGTTCAACATAATATAGAAATAAATGTGCTCAACCAATGAAAAAATATAAATTATTATTGAAAGGAAAATTATTTTCATTGCCCTAATCGCAGAATTTAATCTATTTATAAATTTATATTGAATATAACTTTTGATTGAATTATTTTTTTTATTATAAAGAAGACATTTACAACTAATTAATTATTTAACCAAAAAGTTTAACATTACCTGGCAGATGAAACTTGTAGTTGAAAATGTTTTGCAGGTACGAGTGCAATTACTGTAGCATTTTCTGAGTGCAAAATCTCAGGAGTGAAACCAGAAAAAAGAACAGCAATTAATGGATTTATCATGGACAATCCTTCTACTGCAAAACTTCGTGACTTCTCACTCCAAATCTAAATACAAAAAGATTTCACTTAATTATTTAGTTAGTTTTTACAGTTGGTTACTTTTCTATAATAAATGAACCAATCACTCCACCAATTATCTGATTCTTTTAAGATGTAATTTCCATAACGCCTTGGTCTGACTGGCTTCAGATTACTAAAAGCAAAATAATTTAAATAATTAATTAATTATTAAAAACAATAAATAATTCACCTTTCACAAATAGTCACCGTATCCGGTTCAATTTTACCACGTTTGCTAAGATTTCCATGAATACCTTTAGCAACATTTTGAAAAAGCCCTGCCGTTATTACTGCCTGTTGTATTGATTATTAAATAAAACATTTTCATTAAGAATAATATCATCAATTACTTTAATAATTTCAAAATTATTAGAACTCAAATTTAATGGATGATCCAAAGAAAACAGATCTTTCCATTCGTCTACCAAATTGCTATGAACCACTTCCTGAGCAAATTGTTTGCGTAATTCTGAAATAAATATTATTAATAAATATTTCAAAAATTACAAACAAATACCTAAAATAAAAACAACACTTCTCAATGAAATAAAATTTTTAGAGAAGATGTTGCTTTTCCATTCATCTGTTTCAGAATAGTGCTGCTGCATCAGATCACCACTAAAGCGACAAAGGTTTACGGCACTGCAATGCAAACTAAACGATCGTCCAATCAAATGGTCCAACAGCTGAAAGAGGAAATTGGAAAAATTAAAATTTTCACTATATAAAACATAAATAATTTCACCTTCATAATTTGATCTTTATTAGAAATGCTCAAGTCAAAAAAATTTTCTTCTGATTCCAAACACGCAACAAGAGATAAAATTGGTTCAGTGCAACTATTAGATATACAAGAAAATAATTTATAATAATAAAAGTAATAAAAATTTGAATAATAATAATAATAATACCGAAAAATAATAGAATACAAAAGGGCAATTCCTAAAAATGGATGACAACCAAACAGCGCTACATTTTTTCCTAATTCTGTTAAATGATTTTCTTTATCGAATATTTTCAAATCTTGCAAAAGATTACGAGCAGCATCCACTGAAAAAAAAAACAACAACTAATATTTCAGTTATAAATCTCTCAAATTTGACTTACATCCTTCTTTTGAAGGTGGATCCAATGCTTCAGATAGCACTTGAAATGGGTCAGAATTTTCGAACAGCCTCTTGAATCAAAATAAATTAATGAATCATTAGAAAAGAAAAGTAAAAAACCATACAATATACTTTTGTCATTAAAACAAGCCGTTCTAATGGTGCTGCTTGTATAGTAGGTACATCATATTCAGCTGAAATGAAATACAATTCAAAATTCAAAACAACAGCAACAACAACAACAACAACAACAATAATAATAATAATAATAATAATATATTTCTTACGCATATTTTTGTATACTTCTTTAGAAAATAAATGATAGCATTCACCTTCCATTTGACGACCTGCCCGACCTTTACGTTGAATTTGTGAAGATTTACTTGCCCAACTTTGATGATGACTTAACCACTGAAATTTATTAATTAAACAATTATGCGCATATGATCTGTTTGAAATATAAAATAGAATGAATGAAAAATACATTTTTAGAAGCAATTAATCTTCCAATTTTCCTTGTGCCAGTATTAACAACATATCTTATGTTATCAATAGTCAAAGAAGTTTCAGCGATGTTTGTAGCAAGGACTATTTTCCGTGTTCCACACGACACTCTACAAAATTAAACATTTCGATTATTAAACATAAACAATATTTTTTGTTAAAATAAAAAAAAACTTCACGGTTCAAAAATTCGTTTTTGCTCAGATATTGGCAGTGAAGAATGACATGGAAGTACAACTATCTGTTCTTCTGAACACTTCTGTGCATCCAAGAGTGCACTGACACGGCATATATCATTCCACGAAGGCAGAAAACACAACACATCTCCACTCTAAAAAAAAATTAAATAAATACTTAATTCAAATAATAATTATTAAAATTATTAAAGCGCACTGGTCGATTTTTATGTATCCAGAACAAAAGTTCGGCAACTAAATTTGCATCTGTTTCATAATCATGATCAACGACTTCTTCTGAAGGCATTTCACGTTCAAGAAATCGATAAACATCATCCAAAAAATATTCTGCAACGTCAAATATTCTTCCTGCAGTTGAGAGAACAGGGCAACTAAAGTAGAATATTTTTTTGTTTGTAAAATAAATTACTGAATAAAAAATAAATCAAACACAAAAAATGCACTTCTACTTGTTGAAATATGATGCAAATTTATAAGGATTTATGCTGGCACTCATCAAAATCAGTTTCAACTTTGGAAAAATTACAAGCTTTCGTTTCAAGAAAACAAGCATAAGATCTGTTAAAACATCTCTTTCATGAACTTCATCGATAATTATATGAGATATGTCTAAATAAAATTATAATTTATTTAAATCTTTTCTCAAACAATGTTTACTTTCAATTTTTTCTGAAAACATAGCTGATCGTAAAAATGTTCCAGGAGTGAGAAATAGAATGCTGCCTTTATTTCGAGGAATGCAACGATTTAAACGTACATTGAATCCCACAGTTTCTCCAAGTGTTTCTTGCCGTTCTGTTGCCAAACGATTAGCCATTGCTACTGCACTAATCCTACGAGGCTGTAATTAATTAATTAAATTATTTGCATAATTGAGAAAAAAAAGCAATAATAATTATCTTGAATAAAAGAATACTTGAGTAACAATAATATTACATTCGGCGCCACGAAATTTTGTCACATAATCATCAAAAATAAACTGTGGAATTTGAGTCGTTTTACCACAACCAGTATCGCCAGCAATTATTACCACTTGGTGATTTTCTAGAGTAGATAAAAGCTCATCCCTAGAAACGAAAAAAATATTAAATCAATCATACAATGCATATTGTGAAAATGCTAAATAATGAAAATTAAATCAATCAAATTTAAATACTTTATAACAAAAATTGGAAGTTGTTGACGAAAACTTCGTAAATTTATTACAGCTGGATCAGTACTGTTTCGCAAACGTTGAGCAGACGTGTACAAGCTATGATTTCTTTTCAGAATCATATCCAATTCCAAACATTCATCAATTGAACTATCTTCATCTTCTTCATTTAAATTAACAGAACAACCATCAGAATTAACCAATTTATCCACTGCTTGTTTGATTCGCATTCTTTTCACAGATTGCAAAAATTCTTTTGAAAATAACTAAACCAATACTTTTTTAAACATAATTTATGCAAATTTATGCAAAATGCTCACATGAAATTCTTTTACAAGACAATCAATTCTGCGAAATAATGATTCCGAAATATCAATAAACGTTGGTAAGCGTTGATTTCTTTTGAATTCCATTATTTCTTGTTTTGAATGAAAAATAACATTAAAATTGTCGTCCACATATTTCGCCTAAAAAATAAAATGCAATAAAAGCAGCAGGAAAAAATTTTTTTAAATTATGCATTTTACTTCTTTTAATTGCAAAAGAAATTCCCAATATGCCACAGCAATTGCATGTTTACGAGTATTTCGAGTAATAACAGTAGAAAAAACAGTTGGAACTTCAGCGGTGAGTGATACCATTACTTTACCATCTGAAATTATTAAGTGTTCAATACATGTCAAACTATAATACTAAAATTATTATTATAAATATTGTGCACCTGATTGAGAAATACTTTCTAAAGGAAATTTGTCAAAGCCTCTTGCTTGATAAAATTCATGTACCACTGATTTTGGATGACGACCCAGTTGACTCCATTTCTGAGATTCGAGAAGTTCATCAGCTTTTATCTTCTCTGGTGTTATTGATTTCTTTTTTGAAGGAAAATGATCATATTTCTAAGATAAAAAAATTCTTCGCTAATAAAAACTTATTTTCATATTAATATGGCTATAAGTATTGTAAAGCGTGGAATATTGATCATATAATATGCTTGAATCAGTTTAAAAAAGACGTACTTACCTCTGATAGAAATTTACAAGCTGAATAAGCAGCCCATGATTCCGCTTCAGATTTACTTTTTGAATCAACACATGAATTGAAAGTAAGCAAATTATCTGACTCTGGTAATACAAATGAAATGCGACAATGCCAGATTGCTTCATGTGGGAGCCCTTAACATTTGCACTTATTACTATTGAATGCCATACGCTAAACTAACAAACCTGTTCTTTCAGTCAAGATTGAAGGCATTTTCCAGTGCATGGCTTGAAAAAAACTCAGTAAAGTTGTTTTTGGATTTTTTGCAAAAGCTGCTTCTACTCCACATCGTTCAAGCGTCGATTTTACAGAACATTTAATAGAACTCATTTTTGATATATTACTTTTACCTAATATTTGGTGAAACATTAAAGATTTGTTTAAATTTGAAACGACAGGCCAATACATTCTCATCGGTTATAATTTTATTTGAAATTATTTCATTTTTGAAATTACAGTAAATTTTACAGTAAACCTACTTGAACAACATTTTGTTTTTGAAAAATAAAAAACGAAATAAATTAATAAATATAAATATGTAATATTTTTAAAAATAAACATTCGAACTCTGCTGAAACAATATTCATGTAAACATTTGTTACTTATACATGAATTATACATGGATTACTGTAGTTGAAATACTTGCGTTTTGGTGGTACATGGTTTTGGACTGAAATAGCTATCTAGCAGTTTAACTCTTTACGGTAACGATTGAAAATTACTTGAGTTTTTTTTATAAAGAATCTATCTATTGTTTATATATATGTATATATTTTATTTATTTATTTATGCTATTTTCACAGTGAACGAATTTGAAAATCAGTTTTATATAATTTGCATTAGTATATTTTAGTGAATGATGGATTCAAGCATGCTGTTAGATTTGCTTCATCGTGTAGATCAGTTTTCAACAGGAATTGAAAAGAGTGATAAATTGAACGTTGAAACGACGTTATTATCGAATGTGCAAGTTGCTTTTGAAAAGGGTGAACAGTTATATCGTGAATCATTAATGAAGCGTGATACGGATGGATCGAGAGCTAGGACTTTGCTGCTTCTTGAAGCAGATGGTTCAAACGTTCCAGATCCACCAAAATTAATTCTTACTTCGGATGTCAGTTTATCAGTTAAAGAGAAAACTAATCGTATATTTGATTTAAATAATACGTTGAAAAATGAACGACTGCGTTTATTTCATCAGCCAATTGAAGAATTTTTATCAAAAATCGCTGATGAAAATGAAACTTCTCATTTTACTTATGCAAAAAATTTGTGGAGTGAATTTAAAGGAAATTGTTGCAGTACTGTTTCACCGAAATATTTTGAATCGAATAGAAAGTCTCCTGGATTGCCGCATAGCGGTAAAGAACTTTTAAATACACATGTTGATTTGGCATTAGCATATGGTAAGGCGGTTTCTGCTGTGGTCGATTCTTTTCTTTGCGAGAATAAAGTGGATATGTTAGACATTTTCCGTAAAGTTGATCGTCATCACAATTCAACTGAAATTTGGAAGTATGTATCACTTGTAGTGGAAAATGTTCCCCGCAAGTATGTTAAAAATAAAATTTCATCGTCATATCGAGTGGCTTTTGCTAAAGCTATCTTGAGATATTTGGAAGGTCAGTTTCTGCAGCATATGAAAAAAGTGGTTAACGAAAGACCTGAAGTTGGAAAATTATCTGTAAAACATTCCGTATATGATTTAGTGCATGCATATTTGAATGTAGCAATGACTATACCTTATCCTGGTTTTGAGGATAATTTGCAAAATCAACATCCGATTTGGGCAGTGATTTATACTTGCTTACGAGCAGGAAATGTCAGAGCTGCAAAGAAAGCAGCTGAACAAGCAGCACAGCCTTTGAAGTATATATATGATTTGCTGTGTGAAAATAGCTGTGAATTTTTGGATTGTTTAAGTCACAAGGATGAAATGAAAATGAGATTGATGTACCAACAATCGGTTAACCAAAGTAAAGATGAATACAAACGGGCCGTATTTTGTGCAATGGCTTTATGTGATCAAAACAATGATCATTCTTTTGTATGCACTCGTTTTGAAGATTGGTTATGGATGAAACTTCGTCAAACAGTCATGAATGAAAATTCTATAAAATCAACCAAATCACCCACAAATATACTGACATTGGACGTCCTTCAGAAAGAAATTTCTTTAAAATATGGTGAAGCACATTTTACGATTGAAAATTCACCGTTGCTTTATTGGAGTGCATTATGGCTTACTGGGCAATTTGAAGCTGCATTGAATTACATGTTCAATCGCAGCAATGTTTTAAGAATTCATGCTGTTCATATTGCACTATTGATGAATGTTTATAATTTTTTAAAAACGTCTCCCAATGTGACTGATTCATTTTTCAGTTCAGAAAATGAGCAAGATGAAATTAATTTAGTTCGAATGGTTTCGCAGTATTGTACTGGGATGCAGCTTTCTAATCCAAAACAAGCGATTGATTATTTTTACTTTTTAAGAGAATTTAAAAATTCAGATGGTGAAGATATGTTTAGCGTTTTGCTAACTCAAGTAATTAGCGAAACGCAAGAATTTCAAATGCTTTTTGACGTTGAACATTCTGATGGAACTTGTACAGATGGTCTAGTGAAAAAGTTTAAATGTGGTGAAGGATTATTGAAAAATCTTGCAAAACTTGCAGAATCACAAAATTACATGGAATTTGCTTTCCAATTATACGATTTGGCTAATGATTATCAAAAAGCTGTGGATGTTATGATTGATTTGCTTTGTTCAGCGGCTACTAAACGAATGTCCGAAGTGTTCTGTCGCGACTGGTTGATTTCATTGTCTGTTAAATTTTTAGAAAGGTAAGTAATGATTTTTTTCTGTTTTCTAAATGATTTTTATATTTATATCCATATAATTTTTATTTGTAGGGATTTCAAAGATATATTTCCAAACGTTTCAGGAAGATCATTGGCCATTTTCAAAATGGCACTGACAATTAATCAATTTTATCAAGCGTGTTCAGCTTCTAATGCTGATGAAGCTATTGAAGTAATGTAATGTTTATGAGTTTAAAAAACGTAATAATAAGAACAGTATAAATATTATTATAGAGCATTCGATCATGCGGTATTATTCCACTTGAAAGGGATGCTGTTGATGCAGCATTGAAAAATTTTCAAACTACACCTGAGCAGGTGATTTTGCTTGTTTATTATTAAATTAAATTAAATTAAATTAAATTAAATTATCTTTTTCTCTTAGATACGGCAGCTGCTTCCAAATGTTCTTTATACTTTCATGCAAATGCTTCTGAAGGCATGTGAAAATGAGGAGAATTTAAGATTAAAGTCTTTCATTTCTAAAAGAGAGATAGTAATTTCTTCCATTTTATATTTTAAGCTAATCTCAATTCAATTTAATTTGATACATTTTAGTCAGAAATGGCTAAAGCAGTGGCAGAATTTACCAGCTTGGTACCAATGCAATTATCCAATCAGACTGCTAGAGACCTAGTTCGGACAGAATTTTGCATTCAGCAGCATCTTAAACTGTGATTTGGATTTATGAATTATAAAGATACTTCAGTTCTGATAGTTGTTTGATAAAAACTTTTTAAAGTAATCGTGAAATTACGAATCTATTAATTATTCTGTATGGCAAAAAATAATTTTTATACAATTATTTGTTCAGAATTCTAACAACATAAGCATTGGTAATTCTTTTTAATTTCGCAAAGATAAAGAAAATGTATGTTGTCAATATGAATGTAAAAGAGGGAAAATTTTCACATTTTGTTATGTTGATCAAATGCAGTTCTAATTTGCTGTTTTGCGGAATAAAGCAAAAAAGTAATATTCAGAAATGGAGTTTTGATATATTATTTTTTAAAAGTTTTATGGCCAACGCAGCTGCAAAAGTAATCGTTTAAAAATCTCAGTACTATTGAAATAAGAGTTACAGTATGAATGATGACTAAAAATTGCACATATTGATGACATAAAATAAAAAATTTTATATTTATTAATTATTTTATAATTTCATGTTAAATTTCAGAATTTATTTTACAAATATTGTGTAACAATAATTTTTATGTAACCTGAAAACCATTATTAGATACAGTATATTATGATCTTAAATGCTTATTTGGTGCTCGAGTGACCCTTAAATATTTTTTTATTTCTTTTGCACTTTTGTGAATGCTGCTAAACATATTTTTTTAAAAGGGTAATACATTAAAGGTGGTCTTTTTTTTCAACGTAGAAGGTTTGATATACTTTTGTTCGAAATATATGTGTTTTGCTTTTATTATATAACAGATTGCACTTCATGCATTTTTCAGCTGATATTTTCAATTATTGCCAATATATTAAATGTATTCTGTAATTTTTATGACGAGAAAATGTTAGATTGTATGCTTCATTAAACTACATTTTGTTTTTTTTTTGTTTATATGTTTATGAGAATGTGAAATATGTTGTGCAAATTTGTTTTTTGAAGTGAATTTTTTGATTTGCCTCAGTCACATATGCATAATTGTTTAAGTTTCCAGTTTCAGTTGTAAGCTCAGTTGTATTAAACGTATGTCTTAATATTGTTAATCTTTGTTTTCTATAAAACTATTCAAATAGCGTTTTTGATTTTTTAATATTTTTGTTCTTTCAGATTTTCAGATTGGAGCTTGCAATTTCTACTGCTGCTTTTACGGCTTTGGCCTTTTGCTGTCATCAGTTGTTTTGCTGTCATTTTGCGTGAAACATACTCGATCAATAGTGTTCAGTGGAAGTTATCTGCGTCTTCTCTACCGTGGCTTTGTTATAGGTATTATTGATTGTGGTTTTTGGTTACTGTAGACTGTTCCTTTTTTATCTCGCTAAATCTTTATTGCACTTTTTAAAATGCTATAAGGTATATTCAGTTTTTATATTTATATTTACATAAAACATTTAATAATTTAAAATACAGAACATGTAAATTATTATTATTTTGTATTATTTTTTAAAATTAATATGAAGTATTACTGATGTTTAGTTTTTTTTTTATATATTTTGTGTATAAATTATGTTCCTTTGTGATTTATTTACTTCTTTTGTTTGCTAAGCAGTATTCACTATATTGTTTACAGTTTAAGTTTCATTATCACTGATTGATCTGTTATCGTTTGCTTTGATGTACAATTTGTTAGAAGAATTCTCAATACATTTCTTGCTTTTTCTACCAGCTGTTTCAATTAATGTACTTTAATTTTTTCGAAGAATGTCGCCAGCAATTTTGGATGCCGAAAGAACAATTTACATTAACCGTTCACAACCTATCAAATATTGTTCAAACAAAATTTCGTAAGTATATTAAATTGAGCATTATTTACACATACAAACAGATATAAATATAAATTATTCGTCTTTATTGAAACTAATGATTTAAACATTCATTATTTTTATATAAATTGTTTTGAAAACGGACAGTTTAACTAAAAAATAAAGTGTTTATCCACATTTTTAAATTCAAATATTGCATTTTTTAATGTGTGTAATTTTCAATTCAGTTCAGTTCGATATGCAAAGAAGTGAATTGTGATTTTATATCATTTTCTAAGTGTACACATTTATAAATGTGCAATTCTTTGTAAATTGTTGAGCGAAGATTGTGAAAAATATAGAACTGAATGCTTAAAGGAAAATCATTTTCAGTTGCAGTGAGGCTTTTAATTATCAATTTAAGAGATTTTATTATTGAAAAAAATTATACGTTACATATTAATTATTTACAGTTACAATCTGACTTCTGTTAAATTTGTCATTATTTAAAGCAAAAGTCTATATTAAACAGTAAGATCAATAGTTTCACAATTCAGATAGAGCTTCTGATGTTCGTTTTGGTAGACAGAATATTGATTGTGAAGAGAGCTTACTATTCTTTACATTAATAACAATTAATCTTATGATATTAGGTTTATGTCCAGTATGTTATGTTTTTTACTTTTTATATGTTATTACGTATGTTACTATGTTATGTAATTTTATGTTTTACGTTATGTATTTATGTTTTTTTACTAATGTAGAGGAAGCGTGTGATTATTGTACTTTAAGGCAATTTATAGTGATAAAAGAATTATAAATTAACTAGTTCTCCAATAACGGTGAAGAATAAGTAAATTTAAGAAGCATATTGAACAAAAGCAAAGCTTTTGCAGCTTTTACAAGAAATGTTCTTTTAAAACAAAGAATTTTTTAAAACAATAAAAAATTTTGAACGAAATTATGAAAATTTGAAAATAGCTTTTTAATATTGAATTTTATGTTGATTTTTAACCTGAAAATCTGAAGTGTATTATTGGAAAAATTTTGCTGCATATATCTTTTGCTTAATTTTATTAATTTTGCGTTTAACGTTTGCTGCATTTTTTGTATCTTATTGAGTTAATTATTGTAAAAGAATGAAAATGTTTGCATATATAATTGGCACACGTTGATAGGCATTTATTTTATCTTATCGATGCAATGGATGTTTTATTACTGTTTGAAAAGTGTATATTTAAAAATTGTACATGAGATTTCATTTTTTACAGTATTCTTTTTTTCAAAAATTGTTAAGTATAATACTGTAGCAGTTGTACAAACATGTGCATGAGAATTAAATAATGAAATACGAGCTTAACACATTTCACATTAATATTTATTGATATTTTAGAACTGCAAAGTATAATGTAATTACATTTTTCCCTCGATTTCTTTTTGAGCAGTTCCGTCGTTATGCAAATATTTTTTTTCTGTTTATTGGTTTACTGCAGGTAATTACTTTTTTTTATTTCAGCTTTTAAATTGACATTACATTATCAAATATGTTATAGCAAATACCAGATGTGTCACCAACTGGTCGTTATACCACTGCTGTGCCATTGTTATGCATTTTATCAGTGTCAGCAATTAAAGAGATAATTGAAGATTGGGTAATTGAAATTAATTATTATTTATATCAGATAATAATATTAAACTATTATATGTAGTTTTTAAAATGTTGTATGGTAATTATTTAATAAATAATACAGAAAAAATGATTTATCAGCATTATTGATCATGATTTTTGTCCATTATCATCATCATCATTTATTGTAAGAATTTTTTTTTAATATGTCTTTTTTAAACGTAAATGATTAATTAATGCTTTTTATAAGAAATAATAATGTAACTGGTTTTATTTTTGAACAAAATTATTTCCATTTTGCATTGGTAATGAACTTTAAATTATAATTAGAGAGAATGAAGTGATTATTTGAAAAAATTTTAATATGAACTTGACTGTGTTGCAGCAGTAACTTGGAACTACTGAAGTACATGCAGTATTACTATTATTATTATTATTATTATTGTTGTTGTTGTTGTGAAGCATATATTATGAGTGATTGGATATTAATTTAAGAAACGTCATAATGCTGATCGAAAAGTTAACCGAAGCAAGGTGTTGGTATTACGGTTTGGTCGCTGGGTAGATGAGCTTTGGGAAAATGTAATTTTTTTTGAAATCTTATTTGTTCTTTCAATTTGCATCACATTAATATTGGCAACGTTATAGGTTAACGTAGGGGATTTGGTGAAAATTGTTGATGGTCAGTTTTTTCCTGCTGATTTGGTATTGCTTTCCTCAAGGTGAAATTTTCATTTCTTGTTTTTTCTAAGTTTTATTTAATTTTCAAAATTAAAAGCATTTGGTAAAGTAGATGAAATGTGTGGTTGATTTAGTTTGAATTTTATGGATTTATAAATAACTTTTCTGATTGAAAGCTTTTGAAAATTATTTTAAAGAAAATAATTGATTCAAAGATATGAGTTAATGTTCATTTAAAAAATTTAAATTAAAACAGCAACACCAAAGCCATAGTTAAACGAGATGAGCGTTGTGTTATGCTTTAGCGAACCGCAGGCAATGGCATACGTGGAAACATCGAATCTTGACGGTGAAACGAATTTGAAATTGCGACAGGTTGATTGGAATAATTGTCGATAAAATTATGATATGTTTTATAATTATGAATTTTATATTTTTTTGCACAGGGTTCTGTGAAAACTGCTCATTTACTTAGTCATGAGACACTGGGCGAGTTTATAGCCTACCTTGACTGTGAACCCCCGAACAGACAATTGTATGAACTTAGTGGAAAATTGACACTGCCTGACAATATTGAGATTCCACTTGGTCCAGATCAACTGTTGTTAAGAGGTTCAGTTTTGAAAAATACTCAATGGATATTTGGTGTTGTTATTTACACTGGTCACGAAACGAAACTGATGTTGAATTCCAATGTTGCTCCATTGAAACGGTTTATTTGAGAACTTTTGATTTTTTTATTATTTTGCAATAATATTCGATTGATGGTAAATATTTTTAGATCAAACGTTGATCGAGTTACAAACAATCAAATCTTGGTATTATTTGTGATTTTGATGATCACGTCATTAATCAGCGCTATTGCTGCTCAGATTTGGTCAAACACTTACCAAATTTCTTCATGGTATTTAGGTCTTTATGGTAATTTGAGAAACAAAAAAAAATTCACTTGTATCCTTTTGCAATAAATAAATATATCCTTTTTTAGAAGTACAATCAACACATTTTGGTTACAACTTTTTAACATTTATTATTTTATACAACAATTTAATACCGATCAGCTTGCAAGTCACACTTGAAGTCGTGCGTTTTGTTCAAGCAATTTTTATTAATTTTGTATGTATTATTATTAATTTATTTTTTTTAAATAAATTGCATCAGTGATAGTTTGTACATTGTTTATTAATAGGATTTGGAAATGTATCATGCACCGACGGATCAACCTGCTGCTGCGAGAACATCGAATTTAAATGAAGAACTTGGTCAAGTGCGTGGATTAAAATTTGGTTATTTAAATTGATATTTCATAAATTGATAAATTTTTAGGTGAAATATATTTTTTCTGATAAAACTGGTACACTGACTAGGAATATAATGATGTTTAAAAAGTGTTCAATTGGTGGCATTATTTATGGACAAAATGAATCTGAAAAATTTGACGATCCTAATCTTTTGCGAAATTTGAACACTCGACATGTAAATGCAAAATTTTGTTGCTTCATTTCATTTACGTTTTATTCAATTATTATTTTTTTTAAATGTATCTTTCCCAAATTTATAGGTAACAAGCCCAGTAATTAGGGAATTTGTCACAATGATGGCCGTCTGTCATACGGTTGTTCCAGAGAAACCAAGTGATGAAACTGGCGAATTGCAATACCAGGCATCGTCCCCTGGTCAGTACTTATTTTTGTGTTAAATGTCAATAATCTGGCTTTTACTTTTTCAATGGAATTTTAATTTATTTCTAGACGAAGGTGCTTTGGTACGTGGTGCAAAAGATTTAGGATTCATTTTTCACACTCGAACTCCTGAAGCAATTGTTCTTTCTGCGGTATGATTTTTTTGAACATACATATGTATATTTACTTATTTAGTTTAAAATTATTTCATGTTAGTTTTTTTATAAATGCAATTTAAAAAATAATTCATCTTTTCTTTATTAGAAATGACGGTTTTTTGTTGTGTTTCAATGAAATGATGCAATCTATTACAAATGAGCATCGGCATATTGATTTAAACTAAAATAGTTCATGTTGATAATTATAATTACATTAATAGCCGTTTTGTTTTATATTTTTTGCAAGCATACTGTATTATTCGGTACGATAATCAAACAGAAAAAATTATATGTACTGATTTTGTTTGGTCAAGCATATTCGATTTGAGAAAACTTCAAACTTTTATCTTAAAGCGTAGTTTTTTATTTTTTGAGTATTAGATTAAATGAAAATTATTTAAATTGTCTTTGTGGATGATTTGATGATGCTGATAATAGCAAATTTCAGTTCAAAGTGGTGATGGATGTATATAAAATGAAAGAGCAATAATTATGAGAGGTTGCATTTTAAAGGAGAGTGAAAACATTTCCGTTTTGATGCTTTAGATTTAATTGATTTTTCCGCTGTCGCTGCAACTTAGCTAATGAGAAGAGAATGTTCTTAGTGAAAATTTCATTTTGTCTGCCAAGGGGAAATTTTCAAATAATAACACTCTCAAACATGTTGAATTTGGTAACTGTCATTTGTAATTTGAATTAAATTTGTAATATTGCAATAAATAAAAATGAACCCTATATGATGTATGGTCAGTTGAAATTAATGAAGATTTTTTTTTCAATTAGTGGACAGTTTAATCAAACATGAAATCTGAGCGTGCATTTAATTTGATCATTAAATTATGTATGATTCGAGACATATTTGAAATGAAAATTTATTTGTTTTTGTTTTAGATTGGAATTCATGAAAGGTATGAAATATTGAATGTTTTGGAGTTTACAAGTAATCGAAAAAGAATGGGCGTTGTTGTTCGAACACCAAACAAAAAAATAAAACTTTTCATAAAGGGCGCAGTACGTTTGGGATAAAAAAAATACTGTAATACTTATTGCTTTATTTTCAATGTTTATATTGTACTTAGGATTCTGTAATTTATGAACGTTTGGCTTCAAATCAGTTGTATTCTGATATTACGTTGGATCATTTAAAAGAATTTGCAGCTTCAGGTTAATTTGAATTATGATTTTTGTGTATTGTTTTTATTGTATACGCATTGTTTAAAATTACAGGCTATCGTACACTGTGCTTTGCAAGAGCAGACATCAATGAAGAATTTTACGTGGAATGGAACAAAAAATTTTGTGAAGCTAGTGTTGCTTTGCAAGAACGAGAAAAAAAGTTGGAAGCGGTTGCTGAACTAATCGAAAAAGTTACTATTGACATCATTCATTTATTGCATATTGTTTGCTGATCTCATTGATAAATGGAATAAAAATTATTCTATCTTTTAGGATTTAAAATTGCTTGGTGCCACGGCAATTGAAGATAAGCTTCAAGAAGTAAATCTGCTTTATATTATTTTTTTTTGCTTTACAATATTTGTGCTTTTATTTTTTTTTTCAGGGAGTACCTGAAACAATTGCTGCATTGTTAAAGGCTGACATAAAAATATGGGTTCTGACTGGCGACAAGCAAGAAACTGCTATTAACATAGCTTGTTCAAGCAAGTTGATTACCCCGACAATGGCTTTGATGTTTGTTAATAAAGATAGTTTTGATGTAAAATAATAATCAGTCAGTAAATTGAATAAATTTATTTATTAATTGAAAATTATTTCAGGAAACAAAAGAATGTATTCTGAGTTATGTAAATGGAATTGGTAGTAACATAGACGCTGATAACGATGCTGCATTGCTTATTTCTGGAAAAGTATGCATATATATATACATACATGCCCAACAAATATCTGTTGAAATATTGAATTACTTGTATTTGCTTCCATATTCATATTTTTAGAGTCTAAACTATGCTTTATATGGAGATATTCGACGAACATTCCTTGATTTAGCTATATGTTGTCGTGTGGTCATTTGTTGTAGGTAAGAGAGGTGTATGTTTAAAAATGACTTGCTTGTTATTATATTATCATGTTACTTGGTAGAGAAGCAAAATTTGTTTAGAGATTAATTCTAAAAAATTGATTGTGTAAATTTCATTTTTTGCATTATTTTTACATTTAGAGTGACTCCTATGCAAAAGGCAGAAGTAGTGGATCTTGTGAAACAATCTGTGGGAGCAATAACGCTGGCAATTGGAGACGGGGCTAAGTATGCTCGCGAATTGATATCATACTGAATAAATAAATATTCAAAAATTTCTTTCATCTGCTTTTGCTGTTGTTTAGCGATGTTGCGATGATTCAAGCTGCTCATGTCGGTGTTGGGATCAGCGGTGTTGAAGGCTTGCAAGCTGCTTGTGCTTCTGATTATACAATTGCTCAAGTGCCGTTCAATAGCACTACCTAACATATTAATTATTGACAAATTTAACATGAATACTTGTTGCATTTTAGTTTCGTTTCTTATCACGACTCTTATTTGTTCATGGAGCTTGGAGTTTTCACCGAATGGCAAAATTAATTTTGTATTCCTTTCACAAAAATATTTGTCTTTATATAATTGAAGTAAGTGAAATGAAACTTTTTTTCAACTTTACGCAATTGATTTTTTTTATTGTAATTGATCATCATTATTTTTACGTATAATAATGATGATGATGATATCATAGGAATAAGGAAACATCAAATGAGACTGTAAAAACGTGATTTTGCAATATAACTGATGCATAATTGATACAATATTGCAATGATTTACAGTGCGTTGCATTTGTATTGCATCATTTTGAATGAACATTTATTATTAAGTCGTGATTGATTGTTGCTAAAATGAAGTGTACATTTGTTAGTTGTGGTTTGCTGTTCTAAGTGCTTGGTCTGGACAAACATTGTTTGAACGTTGGTGTATTGGCTTATACAATGTTGTTTTCACAGCAGCACCCCCGCTTGCAATTGGCTTATTCGATCGAACAGCAAGTGCCACCACAATGTTAAAATATCCAACATTGTACAAATTGTCCCAGAGTAGAGAAGCATTTAGTGTAAAGGTATCAATCAAATTGAACTTTTTCATGGAAAATTTATTCTAACCATATTCATGTGATTAATTTTTCAAGATTTTTTGGCTTTGGATATGCAATGCTATATATCACTCAGTATTGCTTTTTTGGCTCAGCAAGTTGACTTTTGCCCAAGGTAATTTCACTTAAATTCAGAACAATGATTGAATAAATATTGAATTGAATTGAATAATATGAGTACATTTTTCAAATTAATTAATTTTTTTTTTAGATGTTGCTTGGTCTAATGGCCGAACTGGTGGACTATATATGCTTGGAAATTGTGTTTATACGGTCTGCTTTATTTAAATGATAGATTATCTGTTTTTAAGTTTGGTGATCTATTTTTTTTTCAGTACGTTGTTGTATCGGTTTGTTTGAAAGCTGGCCTTGAATTGGATGCGTGGACTTGGGTTGTTGATTATGAATATGAGCTTGATGTTTTTTGTTTTTTTAATAAATTTGTATTCTAGCTCTCTCACTTGGCAATTTGGGGAAGCATTGGAGCTTGGTTTTTTTTTCTTTTCATTTATTGCAATGTATGGCCGACGATTTCAATAGCGCCAGAAATGGCAGGAATGGTTCGCATTTTGTTGATCTAGTATTAAAGCGATTATACAACTTTAAGCAAATTTTATTTTCAGGATGTGATGATGATCAGCTCAAGTCTCTTTTGGATGGCCCTGTTTTTGATACCAACGTTAACATTGTTTCTTGATTTCACTTATAAAATGTAAATCTATATGTTTTTGATTCATAAATATTAATCCATTTTAATTTCCGCATCATTCGACGTTTGCAGATTTCGACGCACGATGTTCAAAACTTTGGCAGATGAAGTGCGTGAATTGGAGTTGCAGCAGTTAGATCCATCTGTTGTTTTGCCTAAACTTTCAAAACACGGACGGTATCACTTTTACTTTCTGTATGAAGATTTTAAACAGATTTTGCAAAAATGAAATTTAGAGGCTTTTTTAAAGTATATATTAATTTAACTGAAATTGGTATTTTGTTCGTGCTGTGAACTTATATATTATTATTATTTTTATCTTATTTACTTGTAAAGCTTTTTTAAAGAAATCTTATTTTATGTAAAGTACATTTATGTATTTACTTTGCTTGTTCAGATTAACGGAAACAGCACGCTTGTTGAGAAATGTTTTCCGACGAACTGCATCCGGAGTTAGCATAGCACACGAAGCTCAGTGTAAGCTTTTTTTTTTTTTACATTACGCTGACAATAACGTAATCGAGTTATTTACACTAAATTGCCTTTTATTGAAAATAAACAATTGTTTTCAGTTTTTAAATTATTCACGTGCATGTCTTTAATAATTAATTATAATCGCAATATATTTGCGCTCAATGTTATTTGTTGTATGTCGTTCAAATGTAGCGCGTGTATTTTATGTGAAGAATTTTAAATAAAAAGAATAAAAACAGTTTTCAAATAAGATAATAAAGCGATTTAGTGTTAATTAATGAAATGAAAATGGATTAAATAAAGTAATGTGAAATTCAATAATAACAAATTGGTGAATTACAGTAAAAAAAAATTTTTTTTTTGAATTAAATTAATGTATAATTTCTTCAGATGATCAATCATAATATAATATCGTGTGTGTAATTATAGATGGTTATGCATTTTCTCAAGAAGAACGTGGTGCTGTTTCACAAGCAGAAGTTATTCGTGCATACGATTCTACCAAAGCTAAACCGGAGGGAAACTAACCTTTTCTCAGCATTAGATGATACAAGTAATGTGATTTGTTAAATTAAACAAAAAATGGTATTGTTTAATTGTGAAATAAATTATCTGAAAGAATTGAAAATTGGAAATTTCAATTTGTTAAATGAAACTTATGCAAATGATTACATTTATAAAATGATGAACAACAAAAATAAATTAATAGCGTCATATTCAAAGGAAATAATAAAAAAATAAATATATAATTTGTGCATTATATATATATATATATCAACGTTTTGATTTACTTCAATGTTGATTTTAGTACTTTATGGCTTTATGGTAAAAAAAAGAGATGAAAATGCCGTCAATTTTGTTTACATTTTACCAAGATGTGTTTTAAATATATTATTTTTTCATTTTGGAAATTTTTTCTTGCTATTTTGTGCTGTTCTCTGTGATGAACAAGAGCAAAAAGTGTACAGTGCTTTTGGTACATTTAATAATTTTTTGTAAGCATATTTCAGTGCATTCATTGAAAATGTGATTATTGCTTCACATGTGAAGTATATATTTGTTGCAATTTGTAGTTGCAACTGTGCTTTTGTTTCTTTTTTGAATTCAAATAATAAATTTAAATAAAATTTCTGCCTAGCATTGCTTTTATTTTGATAAGTTTCAAATTTAAGCAATTAAAAAATGAATTTGAATTTGACAGTTGTTATACGTATGATTGATATAATATGTGAATAATATAAACTTGGTATGTTTAATTTTTTTTTCCAATGTATTTTTTGGTATATTTAAAAAGTTTTGTATAGCTTAAATTAATTGTAAATATTTTGAAATATTGAAACTAAAATTAGTAACAATTAGTAGTACCAAAGTGAAATATTCCATCCAAGCTTGTGAAAGTTGTTTTTTGTTTCAAGGTTATTTAAACAAAATTTCTTCATACAAAATTTTCAATAATATATAAATTGTATGTTTATTACGGAATGAATAATTTAATAAACAAAACAACAGTGTTGCTATTTTTCCGTATGTGGTATTTTATGTAATAGTTTTTGTTTGTACAGATTGTATTTAAATTATTTCCCAGCTTATTAATCGCTGCTTAAATGTTGGAATATGTAATCACGTTTTCACTGTTTGTCATGCTTTTTACATTTAATTTGGTTGGACAGATTTTTATTTTGCTATATATTGTTCATTATATTGTTTTAAATATAAGCTTGTTTATCAAATTCATATTCAAAAAACTGAACGTTGATATTTTAAATTTAATTCTCAGTGACGTCTTTGTTTTAAATTCTCATTCTTGTTCAGCTTTACTATTATTAAAGCAAGTATTTTCTGATTAACTTAATTATTAAATATATTCATTCATTATTAATTTAGTTATCTTGGGATATTTTTTTAATATTTGTTGTTGATTTATTTGAAAATCATCAATCAGAAGAAAGAAGTCATTACAAAAGTGCCAAAGCATTGATTGATTCCATTTTAAAGCAAAGTTCACTTTCTTCCAATATATAATGCAAAAGTATGTGAATGTAATTATTTGTTTATTTGTTTATGCATAATACGAAGTTTCTTCTGGAAAAGCTAGACTAAACGTTTTAAGTTGAATTTGAAATTTTCAAACTGTACATAATAAATAAGCATATTATCTTAGTGCTATATTCAAGATACAAGAAATTGTTAATGGTGGTTTTTATTTTGATCAATGTATCGTATTCAATTAAAAAGAAGTTATAATTTAAAGGAAAGAAATGAAAAAACTTTTTAAATGAATATTCTCAAGGAAATTACTAGCTGTAATGATTTCTAAGCTGCCTATAAAAGTTAATATTGAATTAATAACCCACCTTTCTAAACGTAATTTAATTGTTATGATTAGATAAATTACAACATCATTAAAAATTATGATGATGCTTTTATTAAACGTGGAATAGATATAATAATAGAATTGTCATTTTATAAATATGAAATTATGTTCCTTTTTCCACCAAAAATGAAACAGTAGAAAATTGTTTAATAATATTATATTTTTCAAATGAAACGCCTTTTTCTTTAAATGTTTAAACTAGTGTAAGAAGATAAAAATTTCAAGTGAGAAAATATAAATTTGTTTTCTTCTGTTTTGTTGTAATTAGCATTCTGTTAAATAAGATTGATTGAATTTTTTCATCAGATGAGTTTAATTTTACAATAAATATTGGCATAAAAATTTTGAACTTTCTTTATTGTGACTAAACTGAAATAATGGATGTGAATGTTCATGTGTTGTGTTATATGATGCATATGTGGGTGAACAAAATGATGAATTATATGTATATTTATGTGTGAAATGAAAAATAATTCATTATTATTATCCATATGTAAGTAAAGATGCAAATATTGTATGAGATGTAGTCGATTTGACTGATTGCTTGCGAGGTTAATCTTTCAATGCAGAGAAAAGCAGAAATTGTCGCGTTGATCAGAACGATAATTTAATTGTGATCACATTATTCTGATTAGGCGAATAATCAGGCGGAAAATCGGACAATCAGTGACAAACAAAGCTGCCAGTAAATGTTGTAAACGAGGCGAAAAATTCGATTGTCACCGTAAGATGGACACAACCATAACCGCCGTCAGTTGATGTTCGCTTTACTAATTGAGCATACGGTTATGTAACAAATTTGACCTATCTGATGTGAGGTTGCCTCTCGACATACTACAGCAAACTGAATGCCCACCAATCAGAGTTGGTTTCATTGAATGCATTGTGAAAAATTTCCTATACCCTTCTATACATTTGTATGAATTTGATGCTTCTGAGAAGGAAGCTTTGATTTCTTTCATACCATTTTTTGTTTGTTTTTCTTTTTGCTTCCTTTAACTGTTGTTTGCTACTTTTGTTTACTCTTTTACATTATATTAAAAATATTTTGTTTATTTAAATTTTCTTCTTTTTGTTTTAGAAATGGACACATACAGTAATTATTTTATTTATGACAATGCAACAGCAGCTGCAGCAGCGGCAGCAGCCGCAGGGTTTACTTCATTCAATACCGGAAGTTTAGATCCACTGTTGCATCATCATCATCATCAAAAAATAGCAAGCACACAACAGGCCTCATCTGCTTCATCAAATTCGTCTTCTTTGCCAATTATTCATTCAACTCATATAGCTAATAGTGCACAAAATGGTACATGAACTTTTATTTTTATTTTACTATTTTTTTTTTGAACAACACTGTTGGAATTTTAGATTCCTTGAAAGCTCTAAACACTGCAGCATCAAATTCAACATCTGATGACAATTTTTCTATACTAAACGGAAATAGTTCTTCATTGTATCAAAATCATGTTCACCATACATCATACTTTTCCCCATACCTAAGCACATCCCCAAATCAAACACAAAATAGATCTAACTGTTCTTTGAGAAGCTTAAATGGGCAAATTGCTGCAGCAGCTGCAGCATGCAATTACCGTACTTCTGCAGCAGCAGCAGCAGCAGATCCTTTGCAAACATTGTTCAATCAAGGTAATCGAGTCCATTCAATATACGCTCATGTTTAAAAAATAATTTACATTTTATATACGTTTAAAATAAATTTATAATAATAATAATAATAATAATAATAATAATAATAATAATAATAATAATAATAATAATAATAATAATAATAATAATAATAATAATAATAATAATAATAATAATAATACAGTTCGTCTTTGCAATTTAATGCAATCTTTAAATTAATACTCTTGATGAGTTCAACAAAAATATTGTTTGAAAAGTTTTCCATTTGAAAAATAATAATCTTATTAATAAAAAAAAAGTTTTTAAAATTTAACATGATTATTTATTTACTTTCATATTTTATCCATGTAGTGATTCGACTTTGATGACGTAGATTCAAATTTGAAATCAGACTTTGCCTATTGTGTATTGCACGTTATTATTAAGCAACTTATTTATTCAATGGCTATATGGCTATATTGTAGTATTTAACCTGTAGTATATAAAAATTGGTCAGTGTTATTAAAATTTTAATTCATTTATTAAAGCTGTTTATATCATTTTTGAAGAAGAGTTATTTAATTGTTATGACTGTTCTGTTTATATTAAATGTGAAATTATTCATTACTGTTATTATTATTATTTATACAAGAAAGCCTACTCATGAAAATTAAACGTGCAGTTATTGTTTTTTTATTTATTTCGGTTTTTTATTTTGTTTACAGTTTTTTATATTATTATTAAACACATAACTGAATGTCATTAAAATTTCAGTTTTTTACAAAATAAATTATAACACTAAAACGATAATATTCACACCTACGCTTTATTAATAAATAAATATTTAGAAGCGAGTAAAAATTGAAAAAAAAAGTAAGGAAATCAATAGAATATTATTATAATAATCAACTGAAAAATAGAGATAAGAATAATTTATAATGTTAACTAGAATTTATCGCATGCAGTTCACTTTCACAAACAATTCAACAACATTTTTCCCGCAGTGTTATTTCTATATGTTTGAATTAAAATATTTGAAATTTTTAAATATGTAATTGTTCTGTTGTATTCTTAAGATTCTTTTTAACACTTGAATATTTCAAATAAAATTATTTTAGCTAAATTGAATTTAACATTCTTTACATCAATCAATTGATACAAAAGTCTATTGTATTTTTACAAACATGCGCTTTCCAATAAAGTTAAAAAAAATGTATTTTATTAAATTTTTAAACAATCTTTAAAAGTTATAAAAAGAATAATAATTAAACAATTTTAAGGTTAAAATACTTATGTTCATTGTAACAGTGGCAAATTAAAATGAATTCTTGTCGATATTGTACAAGATTTATCTGTCATTTTATAGTCATTTTTAAATATTTGATAAAATAGTATTTCATTTTTTGCATATAAAATTACTAACTTTTCAGCAACCATCCCATACAAATTTTACTCGACCAGAGCAGCAGGAGCTTTGGCTGGACTGAATCAAACTGTAGACAATTCTGCAAGCATAATGCCGCATAATCATCCTCTTGTTGCTGCAGGTAGTGGATATCCGACATCAGCAATTGCAGCAACAAATCCTGCAACGACGATTCCCAATTATTTTACATCAATCAATCGACAAAATGCTAACGTTGCATCATTTTCATCAGCAGTGGGAACACTGGGTGGCTTGAGTGCCATTGGCAACAAATTTGCAAGTACAATGATCACTTCTGGTGGTGGACAACAGGATCGTAGAAAGCAACGACGAATCAGAACAACATTCACAAGTTCGCAATTGAAGGAACTCGAAAAAGCATTTCAAGCTACACATTATCCTGATATTTATACAAGGGAAGAAATTGCTTTCAAAATTGATCTCACTGAAGCTAGAGTTCAAGTAAATGAATACATAAATAAATAAATAAATATTTGCTTTCAGTTTTGTTTTACTTTAAAAATTATTCACAATAAATTTAAGGTATGGTTTCAAAATAGGCGAGCAAAATTTCGTAAACAAGAAAAATCAAGAATAATAAAGGAACAAAGTGACTTGAATCCTATAACCAAAGAATCTTGCATCAGTACGTAAATCTTTTTTTTTGTTCATTTTTTTACGATCACTTTATAACATTTTAGGGTTGAACAATTCTTCTGAAAATTCCACTGAAGTATCCAGCAGTACGATGACACTTCCCAATTGCTAGTCTTCACAACTATCGTAGACAACTTCGGCTTTAATCTTAATAATCTTGTTCTAATTATTATTAAAAATTTGTCATATACTTCAATAAATACTTCAATTTCTGTAAAAATTTATTAACTGTCCAAATAAAGCTTTCAAAATGTATGAAATAAATATTCAATCATAAATATTATTATGAAAACTTCATTCGCATAAATAAGATACAGATGAAACGAATAAAAATGCTTCTTAAAAAATGTCTATATAAAGTAAATTATTTTCAGTAAATATTCAATGGCAGTTTTTATTGTATAGCGCAATTACAAGCATTGTTGCAATAGATTTGAGAAATCTTCACTGAATAAATATAGCTGGATCAAAACGATGTAATTTCTTTTTTTAAGATATCAAAATACTTATATACATTTTTAGTAGAATGTGGGGGATAGAATAATTGATCTCAAAGCGTTGGCAATAGTTTCTTCTGAAGTGAAACTGGAAAATGGAGGTATATGGACAAAAATTGTCTTTTCTGAGTTGTGAATAAGTGATTTAAAGTATGTATAACTGCAAAGATATCTGTAAAAATATACATTAATTTGAGTAAATGAAATATAAAAAATGCATCTAACCTTCCAGGATCATTTGAAACGTGAAATTTCAGATTTGAATCTAAATAGCAAGCATTCAAAGAATTCACAATGCTTTCAACAGGAAATTCAGTTTTTAAGACACTATTGTAATTGGATGCAACGCAATTATTCAACGGCACATGCCCTAAATATACAAGTAAGATGAGCTTCATAAAAGAAAATTCAACAAATACCTAAGATATCTTTTTCGCAATATCCAAAGTTGTATGCTTGCTCTTCAATTGCAATGCTTTCTTTCAGTAGGTCACTCACTCCCACGTGCATCATCAACTAAATCGTAATGTATATTAAGAAAAGCAAAATAGTAAAAAAAAAACGAATGCCTCTTGAAATTCAAATAAAAAATTAAATAAAATAAAGCATTTTACTGCACATTCTATTACATTCATTTACATCATGATTAATGTTTATATAAATAAAATTACAAGCACAAGCACAAGCATACAAAAAACATACAAAACAAAAAATGCACGCAAAACAAACAAATGCAAACAAAAACCCACAAAAAACATACGTATACAAAACATAAATACACACACAAACAACAATAATAACAACAATAAATCAAAAATATGTATACATCTGGATCAGCTATTTCCCAAATATGATCTATAAATTTATCTGCTTCTTCGTAAATTACAGGGATGCAGTAAATCTGTAAATCAACATTTGCCAGCTTCATTTCTGAAAGTCTCTGAACGGCCTGCCAAGACGGGTTCTCATCATAACAGCCAAAAGATCCAAAGCCAGTCACAATCACGCTCTTCTGCATCGTTCACTGTCAATCTTGCATGAATAAACGATTCGAATCAAATTCTTACTGTAATGACTGAGGCATAAAGTGAATTTAAGATCAATTACGATCAATTTAAGATATCAATCAAATCAATTAATAATAATTGTTACTTAACTTACTTGTTAACGTACTTAAAGCACTAAATATTGATAAAAAGCTAACAATTACACAAGATGAAGACAAAAACCATCGCAAAAGTTATCTAAACAATAATGAAAATGCAAATGAAAATGCTTATTTTATGAAAAATTTGTCCACACAAATATCATTATAATAATTATTAATGATATTGAATAATTAAAAATTTTGCTTCTTAAGAGCAGGTTTGCCCTAATTGATCAATTTTTTAAGTGGCAAGTAGAAGGCACCTGAAATTCTAGTTATGTTGCTGTACAGTATGCAATGAGTATTGCTTCGCTGTGCATGAACGTCTGCATCAGTGCTATCTTCGTAATGTCATGTAATTATGTCATTCTTTGGGAACTTGACGTTTCAATTCTATTTCTCTTCTTATACAGCAAGCAAACTGTATCCATTTGTTACATGTATGTTATATAAACAATTTCAAGGAAGTACAAGTACAAGGTATAATCTTTTATACTATATATTTATGAAAATATCTAAAGACTCATGTTACGTATTTTTTCTAAAAAGAAGATGATTTATAATATGATAACTAAACGAGGTCATGCACTTTATGTATATTCACTACAGTCACATACAGTATTATTCATGACATGCAAGGTCTGATTTGTATTAAAATATTTACATATAATGATAATCATCAATATATGATTTGTACAGGTGGTTGATAGGTTGCAAAGAATGTAATGAGTAAACTTAGATTGGAGCAACTAACTAGGAGACATCATTCGCTGACTAGTAATGTGACTGTCCAAATTTAATCGGTCGATTCAATAACTACGCCTCTGCTCTGCATCAAATTCAGTTTCAATGTATCAGATATGTGTATCATGCAGTGAAAAAATAGGCTGCATTAATGTAAAATTTTCATGTAGAATTTAAATACTAAGAATAAAAACAGTCTGATGTTGATTTTTTTAAATTAAAACAAGTTGAAAATGGAGATTAATTTTAAAACGCAAAAATTGTTTTGAATATAGCACATATTAAAACAGATATCTCAAATATGACATAAAAGTAAACATTTGTTCATTTTATCGATAAAATCGATATTAACAATCAACGATAATACTTATGCGTGAGCAGGCGTAAATCAACAAAGCTTTTGCTAACAACGGCAATTAAACGAAATGACGTCTGACAATGAAACGATGATTATAGGTAAAAAAATATATATAACATTATTTTTGTTCTTAAAAAAGACATTTTATAACAGGCAAAACATATAATGCATAATTTATTACAAATGAAATATAAAATCCTTCCTCTCTTAACAATTCTCTTGATCAATTAATATTGTACTTTTAATTAGAATTACTTCCTGTAAGAAGAAAATACAAAACAAAATAAAATAAATTATAATGCTTATGTATTAAATTTATGAAAATTATGCTTCCTAATTTTCATATTAGTTCCATTAATTTATACTAATTTAATTTTTAATTACTTTGCGAGTTTTATTATCAGATTTAAGTTACAACGTATATTTCATTTTTAAACAGAATAGAGATTGATCATCGATCATGTTAAAATTTTTAACTGAAAATATTGGTGAATTATTTTAAATTAAAAAATGTTGCGTTCAAACTCTGTATTATTATTATTATTACTTGAATATATTAAATTTTCTACAGTACGCCAAATTGAATGTTCCTTATTTTAGCGTTTTGATATGTTTCGCTGTATTTTAAAATGTCAATCAAAAATGACTTAAGAAATACAGAATCGAAGTCGTCAACATCTGTATACGGTATGCCATTTTATTCATGCTCTAATATTTCATATGGTTATAGAATTTTTATTTCTCATTGCCATTTTTAAATTGATGTCAATTGTGGCTTTCAGAATTTCTTTTTGAAGAATAATCTCTTTTAAACAATAGCTGTTGTAATCTACCATATTTCTTGTACTTTTAGTTGGAAATCTTAGCTATGATGCATCAGAAGAAGAGTTGAAGAGCTTGTTTTCTAAAGTTGGCCCTGTTGTTGGTTTCAGGTGTGTATATGGAATTGTTGCGTTTCTGACTTAATTTGTTGTGTAAAGTAAATAAAGTGTATATTTCTATAACAATGGTTATCATAATTTGCTTTTTATATCAAATTTTGCCGTGCACATTTCTAATGGTTGGTATATTTTGTTTATTTTAAATTGTCTATCAGTTGTTGTCGCCGTTTTTAGTTTTCTGTACCAACTTTTACTTTACATTTGTAATTATTTTTTGAGGCCCTTTATATTGTTATATTATTTTTTTGTTTTTATAAAATTCTGCAATATATAGACAATGAAACATTTTAGGCTTGTGTGTGACCACAAAACGGGAAAGCCGAGTGGATATGGTTTTTGTGAATTTTTAGATCGCGAAACAGCATTGATTGCCGAAAGAAGTCTAAATAAGTTTGAATATAGAGGGCGACATTTGCATGTTGATGCTACAGTTGGCAATTTACATGACCAGAAAGGTATGCTTTATAAAAAAAATTATATATATTTTTTTTATAAATCTAGATTTTAGGAATTGAACCATCGAATTTGACGAATAACATGAAGGTATGTAATTATAAAATTAGAGTAAGGTATTGTAACTTTATTTTTTCAGTAGTATTTTGATTTGTGCTTAATTAATATTTAATTTTAAAATGTTGTCATCACAGAAGAATCTGATGAATGAATAAAGTTTAAAAATTAAAAATAAATGATGTTTATTAAATCAAAGATCATTTTAATTTGATGTATTTATTTCAGAGAAATACTGAAATGGTGGGTGATGTTGCAAATGATCCAAAAGCGATTGCGCACACTGTCGCAAATCTTTCACCAAATGAAATGTTTGAATTGCTTCAACAGATGAAAGTGAATCATTTTGTAATTATTTTTATCTTTTGGTTTTTCAATTATTTTTGTTAGAATTGTCATGCAATGGATGAGGCTGAAACAAGGAAAATGTTGACTCAGAATACGTTGTTGACTCTCTCTATTGTACACGTGCTGATCAGTGGCAATTTGATTAGTGCTGAATTTTTGGTTAATTTTTTTAATCGGATTCTTGACGATTCACATAAAATGAAATCGGTATGTTTCAATTAATTAAAGTACTTTTTATCTTCAACTTTACTATCATAATTTTAAGTAATGTAATTTTTATTTATATTCAGGAGGAAGCTGCAGCTTCTTTCCAAGATATTTCTTCCCAGGCAGTATTGGATGATTCTAATATGTTCGTAAAAACGGCTACTATAGCTGATCAGAATTCTTCTGGTAATTAATTTTGTCATTAGAATTATAATGTTTTGTTCTAAATAGAATTTGATTTATCAGCAGAGAGCAGTGGAGTTGATTTCATGGCTCAGACTTCTTTGCCTGTTTCTACGAATACTGGCGCTACTGTTACCACTGCTGATGTTGCTGTTACAACAGCCACTGTTGCCCAACCTTCATCTTCGACAAAAAATATTCATGACACAAAAGCATACTATCGACCTCGTTACAGTACAAGGAAAATGCCTGTAATTCCTGGTCTTTCTTTGAGTAACGAAGAAACATTGCCATCGCTTTCAGCATCTGCATCAGAAAATGCAAAAGTGGCTGTTTCAACGACGAATCACACAACTTCAGCTTATTCATCTAAACCTCCTGATAGCAGCAGAAGCTTTACAGAAAGAAGTGTTTCTTCACATGTAAATGTTTTATTTGATACTTTTTAAGTTCATTCAAGTTTGCATTTGCATTTATTATTTTAGCAGACACATTCTACAGGTATATTTACTGACGATCCTGATAAGGTAAGAATTATTCATTTATTGTATTGATTCAAAATTTCTGTTTATTGATAAATTTTTCATGTAAACAATTGTCATTTAGAATGCATTATTGATGCAAGTACTTCAGTTAACTGAAGAACAGATTTCAGTATTGCCTTTTGAAGAAAGGCAACAAATTTTAATACTGAAAGCACAAATTCAAAGCAAGCAATTTTTGTGAACACTGTTATTGTTAAATTTTCTCTTATCCTGCCATTCAATGTTGATTGATTATGCGAATTTATGAAATAAAATAATTTTAAATAACTTTTAATTGAATAATATATTTAATTGAAGAAAGTTTAAATTTTGATTACTTTCAGAATTATTTTCCAAAAAACTGAAATTCCTTTTCCACAAATACTGTTTCAACTTTCATGTAGTATATCAGTTGAAGAAATGAAAATGACTTTTTTATTCGTTCGAACCAAACAAAAAATCGAATAATAAAAATTTGAAAAAAGCATGTGCAACCAAATTTATGTATAAAATAAGTGAAATTTTTAGTGTTAATATTAGTAATTAATCATTACTTGAATTTTCACAGCTGTTTGGATTACTCTTTAGAAATAGTAACAGTTCAGCTCGTGGTACAATTTGTGTTCGTATAAATTCAAACAGTTCCAAATCTGCATTGCTCATCGCAATTTGCTTACTGTTCAAAGTTGCATTTTCCATACTTACAGAATATGAATCAAAAAAATTGAAAAACGATGGACGACGTATTGCTTTGATCACGTAGCGAGTTTGTTTTGTACGTGTAGAGCGCTGCTTGAATCGAATTTCATGAACAGTCAAATTTTTTCCAGGATACCATTTTATTGTGCAACCCTTACAAGAATTAAGTCGCAGCCTTCTCCAGCATGCGCTATCGTATGGAACACCTCTGGAAAATTTCTTCTCCAAATAAGCCTCTTTCACTAATACACGATTGGAAAAATATTTGTTTGGGGCAAAATAGAATTTCAATCTATATCCCATGGGTGATTTTATGAAGTCAATGCTAATATCTACTAAATATTTCAAAACATACGTGTCATATGGCATAATTACCGAAGCAGTCAATCGAGAACAATTCAACACTTCAAGCCAAAATCCAGGTAAGCCCGATTTCGTCCTTTTGGAATCATCCCACGATGATTCAGAATTTAATTCAATTTTTTTTCGAAACAATTCTGTTAATAATTCTTCACTATCATTAAAATCAAATGTTCCACGTCCCATGATAATATCTCGACGACTTTGGTAAAGTGGCTTCAACTGTGCTAATGTTTCCGCTTCCAACTCGTAAACTCGTCTAGCAATTTCGTCATTCAACGCCTCTTCTTCACGTTCCAATTCCAGCAAAACTTTCAAAGCATAATTATCAGCATCACTTGTCATTTTTTCGACTTTGGTAAACCTGTGAAAAACAAAAAACAAAACGTACGTAAGAAATTAATGAAAATTGAAAAGTACAAGTAGCACATGCTTTATGACACAACTGCACTATAGGTAAATTGCAAAATAAAGTTACATTTTAATTTTCTTACTTTCATCAATAGTTACGTTTAAAATTCAATTTATTAATGCTACATAGATATTTTCATTCAATTTAAATTAACAGTTATATAATTTAAAACACGTGAAACTTAGCATTTACATATAAAGGTGAGCATATTTTAGAAAACACTTTATAATACATAAGATAACAGAGTGATGATTACATTACAAAGTATTTACCTTCCTTTCAGATGAGAAATTTATATCAAATGTTCAATTACAAATACTTGGTGAAAAAAAATTCCTAAAAATTCAAAACAGCTTAGATCGGCAGAAAACAGAGAAAACGTCTTGAAATGTTCATAGCGGTACAATACCTCAATTCAAATTTAAGCAAAACATGTAACTTCAGTACTTTATAAATAAGTGAAAAGTACAAACGTCATTACCGTAAAACGTTAATCAAGTTTTTATGACTAGTGTAAATGAAGCTCTAAAATTCTTTGACCAATTCATAATAAATAATGAATAAAAATTAATATCGTTAACTAAATACAAATAATTATTTTTATTTTATTTCTTTGAAATTATTTTTAAATAATAAATTGTACCTTATTTACAAAATCTTTACAGTTACCCTACAAAATTGAGATGAATGTGCAAATAATAATTTGAAGTAATTTTGATAGGTTAAAATGGGTTTTTAAATATGTATTATCATTCATAATAATATTGGTATAAAGTGCTTTTTACCCAGAGTCTTATTTTTTTCATATTTGAGTAATGATATAACAAAATAAAAATTCTACACCACGGTAATTTCTTTATAAAAAATAAACAGTGTAGTTTCATTGATAACTATGTGCAATAGTATAAATAAATAGTTCAGTACATTGAAAAGCATTTTCATTTTTAATTTCTTATCGATTCATTTATGAATTTTGTAAATCTGAATGTTTAAATAAAAAAAATTTGATTATGTCTTAATGTAAAACTATATTTTCATAAAGTCGTTTGTATTTGATATATTAGAAATGTTTAATGCTTTATATTCAATATTATTTTTTGCATATGTCTTTTACAGTATTCAGTTGTATCTGTTCCGTACATGAGACTAATAGATACTTCATGAAAAGTGGGAAGCTATGTTGTTCGCAATCATTTATTTGCGATCTTGCACATTATATATTTTAACTTTTGTTGTATTATTTTTTAATTTTATAAATAATTTTTGATGTAAACTGCATTTTTTCAGATATGCTACGAATAATTTCAAAGAAGAGTGTTTTTCCATTGGCCGGCTTAAGCAGTGGTCGATCATCTTCAAGTTATGTTTCACATGAAGAATCAGAAATCGATATGCCAGAAGTTCGTCGTTCGAGTATTCATTCATTTTTTCAACAAGGTACCGGCGGCCGTTGCAGCTACTCTGGAGATACTTGCACAGTTTTCGGTGCCAGTGGTGTTATTGGTACGCCATTTGTTAATCGAATTGGTATGTGAAAGAATAATTACATCTAATGTATGCCGAATATTATTATTTTTCTTTTTAGTCAAGCAAGGTGTTCAATTAGTTATTCCATATCGTAGAGATCCATATGATTACCGTCATTTGAGAACATCTGGTGAATTGGGACAACTTTATTTTTTTGTAAGTGTATTAATTAATATCAGTATATTTTAAGTTAAATATTATATTTTAGCCATTTTTTTTGAAAGATGAAGATTCGATTCGAACTGCGGTCAAATATAGCAACCTGGTTGTGAATTTCATTGGCGCTGATTACGAAACAAAGTATACACAGATTAGATATTATTTTGTTAGCGTCTTGTTTTTTTCAATTTCTATTTCATTTACTTTGATTTAAGAAATTTTTCTTATTATGATCTTCACGTCGATGGTGCTCGACGAATTGCTAGAATTTGTCGTGAAATGGGTGTTAAGCAACTGGTGCATTTTTCAGCAATGAATGCAAATTTAGAACCAAAAGAAATTTATATTCCTGGCGGTTCTAATTATTTGAAATCGAAAGTAAGCAAATGATTATACATTTATGATGATATTATTTGAATTTTATACAGGCTCTTGGAGAAATTGCCGTTCGTGAAGAATTTCCTAATGCTATTATCATTCGTCCTGGTGAAGTTCACTGCTTTGCTGATAGGTTTATTAATTTATATCTAAGTGCATGTAAGTTTTTTTTTTATTTTGCTCGAAAAGTTATATTTTCCAGTGGAAGATGTAATATTTTAGTAAGACGTTCAATCACTGATGAAATTGCTTTGTATGCTTTTGGAGAAACTGCTTTCAAGGCTCCAGTATATGTAAGTATTCTTTTTTTTGACTAATATGATTGTAAAACAAATTTTATTTGCTCGTTTAGCTAAATAAATAAAAACAGCATTGATTAAACAGTTTATTTATTTAAAGCTGAATTTTGCGAACATGTGTTGAAGAAACTTGATTTAATAATGATTGAATAAAAATGCTGATTGTTGTAAAATGCTTGAAATTCAATGTGAATATGTTTAATTTTGTTTTAGGTTTCTGATATAGTTTCTGCAACAATTAAAGTTTTATTCGATCCTACTGCAGCCGGACAAACGTTTGAATTAATTGGGTAATTTTTTAATTCATCTGTTTTGTTTTTCTTTTTTTTTGTTTATTTTATGCAAAACAATGTAAATTTATATAGCCCGTATTCGTATCAATTTGGTGAGCTTGTTGATTGGATGTACAACAAAGCTTGTCGCGGAATAGGCACCGGTTACGCACGAAGAACGCCTGGCATATGTTATACGTAAGGAAAATGCTATATTAGTTTTTTTTTTGATTAATTGTTGAAAAACTTTTCTATTTTATTACTTTATTTTATATTTAATTTACATTTATATTAACTTCTATGTTATTAATATTAAATAATTATTTATAAATGAATGCAATAAATGAAATTGAAAAAATGATAATTTTAGGCTAAAAACATTTTGGTTAGAAATGTACGCAAGGATTTTCCGTTATCAACCACATTGGAGTTGGGAACAGTTAGAACGAACAGTATTTTATTTTGTATTAAATGTTTTAGAGGAAATTCATTTTGCATTTTTTAGGAGGCGACGTCAGATGTTCTAACGGGATGTAAAACTTTTGAAGATTTAGAAATTGAGCCAAAATGTTTTGAAGATTCATCTTATATAACCTTACAGTTGTATGATTATCACGCTCCTTTCCGGACTGGCCCAGCGAAAGTTGAACCTGAACCTCCGAAACGTTACCAGCATCTGAGGAAAAATGCAAATGAAGCATCAAGTATACGCGAAATTCCTGAAGTACTGCTAGATCCATTACAAGTCTTTAAGCCTGCCTTTTAAATTTTCAACATGTTGACAGAAAAGAAATTATCTTCATGTATTAAATGGATTGTCTGTTAGATGGGTTTTTTATGTAATAATAAAGCAGTAGATTTTTTAATGATGCTTCACTGTTTCTGTTGTGCCTTTTTTAACACATTTGAAGCAATTAAAAATAACGTAATTCACCTTGGGATAAAATGCAAAAATGCAACAAGTTTTTCTTTTCAATGAAAGAGATTAAAATTTTATTTGAAATGTAGTTTTCTACAGGGAATAATGAACATTTTATTAAACAAACATTAAGACAGTATAATAATGATTCACATGAAACTGTTTTGTTTTGATGAAGTTTTACATTGTGTACATTGAAGAGTAAAGTTTAAATATGAAATAAATCTTAGCTTTTAATAATTTAAGAATGATTTATAGTTGTAAAAATTCAAATTTAAATGTTCACCAAATGTATAATTATCAAAGAAGTTAACTTGAAAAAAACAATGTAATTTCTTGATATTAGAACGTATTTGTTTATTTTGAATGTTTAAAATTAATTTAACAAAGCAAAAATAAGTAGATGACTATCAGTAAGTTACAGAGTCGTCAGAATCATCAGAATCATCAAATACAGAAAGTACCTCATCATCTGAATCGTCTTCCACTTCCGCACAATAGTATTGAATTGCACGTGGAATGAATGAATTTCGAAAATATTGACCAATAGCAAAATCAACTAAAGCAAACTTGGCTTCACGAGAAAGAACCACATCTTTTGTTAAGGTATTGAGCTCAAAAAAATTGAAAAAGGAGGATCGTTTCTCATGCTTATATCCACCTTTACGCTTTTTCCTTCCACGTCGTTTGAACGTTTCTACTGTAACATTCTTTCCTTTCTTCCACCGTATATTACAACCTTTGCAGCCGACAACTTCTGGACCTTGAAATTCATACGGGTAATCTGGGTTAACAGCGCATTTCAAAAAATATTCTTTTTTCAAAACTGGATTAGTAAAATATGGATTTTGGTTGAAAAAAAAACATAATACAAAACCCATGGGATCTTTAGTCAAATGAACGGTAATATCCATCAAATAAGAAAGAATAGGTTCATCATGAGAAAAAATCATTCGTGATAATGTTTTCGAATTGCGCATGGCGGTTAGCCAGAAATTTTTAATTTCACCTTGGTCACAAACTTCGGACACGTCGTCGTCGTCGAACTTTTCATCTATAACAACTTACTAGCAAAATTAAAATAAAAATTCTATTCATACCTGCTATTTTACACGATTGCAAGTCAACTGCTTTGATTGCGCCTCGTATAATCAAAGACCTCTTTTTACGAATCTCTTGTATTTTATTCTCATAAGACCACTCTAATTCATGAAGTTTTCGACAAAATTCAGCTTCAATATCAATTCTTAAGCTAAGCAAGTCCATGAGGGATACAACTTGTCTATCAACGCCGCTTGATACTGACGTTATAGATCCCAGATCTGTAACTTCTGGTGAACTTTCATTTGCATCCGACATTACTGAGCAATTTCAGTGACAGTACAACTGAGCATATAAATAAAAAGCATTTTTTTCAATTTCAGTAATTAATAATAATCAAAATTTAGTAATTATTAATTGAACCAATTGAATAATGACATGTGAATAACTAACAGTCAATAACACAAAATAAATACTACATAAAATTACAAAATGTAAAACAAGTTTAACAGTTAGCAATGTTAATTCATTATGGATGAAATTTATGGAACTGAAAATAAAATGAAGTTATTAAAAAGGTGTACAAGTGCAACATAAAAATTTTTAATCAATGAGTAATTAAATTAATAGAATAAAATATCACTATTCACCTCTAGCAAATATTCTTCAAGTAAAATTACATTGCACAATATATTACCGTATGTTTACAGTGAACATTAACCTGAACAACTTTAATTGATTAGTTGTTGTAAAAAAAGAATGGCATACATTTGAATATATGAAATGAAAAGAATTTTTACATAATATTTTGACTAGATATTATTAAAAGTGAAAATTAATTGTAATTAAATTGAATTTTTTTAAAGCAAATTTTTAATTCGCATGAAAAGTCAATTGTAGAAGTGTTAATAAATTTCAGTGCTAATTATTAAACTTTTTATTATTTAAATTTTAAATTCAAAATTGTAAAATTGAAGCGAAAATAAATAAATAAATTCTCTTTGAACCCTTTATTAATGATTTTAATTGATTTTCAATTGAATGTTCTGCATTGTTCAAATAGCAAAGTAAGTATTATTAAAAATCACTTAAAACGTTCGTTTAACCATACAATTTTCACTTTTACAATATATTTCAATTTTTTTTTTCTAAAAATTTTGCTTGCCTGAATGTATGAATAATTTCATCAATGTATTACGCGCTTCGACATGATAGTAAGCATTGTTTTTCGTTTTACATCGAAATTTTGTTTTGTAAAATTTAAAGAATTAAACTAGATAAGTATTTATAGTTTTATAAAGTTGTTTACTTTCACATTTCATCGATAAAATAATGCTTTGCCCTGGTTGATTGTGCATGTTCAACCAAACAGTTTTATTTATATCTTTGAAAATAAAGCTTAAATATGATTGTAAGGTTCTATTTATTATAATAAAAAAAAATGATCAAGAATGAAAATTATTATCAGATTATTAATTGTAAAGAACTAATACAAATTATAAAATTTAAAATCATTAAAAAATGAAGCAATTTTTTTTAATTTTTAAAAAAGTCGTTTAATTTTTTTTTATTAGCATAACAAAGCAAAGTTGTTAGATTGATGATTTGTCATACGTCACAGCTTAGAATGAGATCTGTAAACAAATTTTCATATTCAGAATAGATTAATAATTTTGCAGACAATTTTCATGTTTGTCGCCTGTGGTAGGACTGAGGCATTGAATTGATGCCCAATTTGTGATATGTCGATATGCATAATGTTACACTTTGGCACAACGATATGTTTACTCCAATGCGCGCTTACCAGGTATATTCATTTTTGTATCTCGCACAGTAGAAAAATTGAAGAATTTTTATATGCACGCATGTTAAAATAACAGTAAATCAACAATGCGTATGGTTTATTTGTATGTTTTTTTTTTCTTTATTCAAGCAAATCAAATAAAGCATCGTGTTTATTATTTAAATTTTATTGAAAATTTGAGCATTTCCGAACAATTTTAAGACAAAAACATTGAAAATTTGATCCAACATTCATAATAATATTATACACGTAAAACAACATTTTCAGATCAATGAAATAAAAGAAAAAACATGTAAGTGTCAACAAAAAAAAGTAACAAAAAGTGCATTAGCGTCTAATAGTGAAATATTTTCTGAAAAAATCGTTAATGAAAATACATTTTGGATTCGGAAATGCAAGTTCATTTGGCAATCTACCTGGCGGAACACCTTCTTCAAAATACACGAGAATATTCATCAACATATGTTTCCATTTATTCGAATAACGATGTTCTACCATGATCCAATTGTGATACCATGCAAATAATATTAAAGTGAGAAGAACTGAAATAATGCAGTCGATAGTATAATGCTGGCGTGATATGATGACGAAAATGATTGATGAAATGCTAAGCAATATACCAAAAGCAGGCACCCACGGTTGCAAAACTGTTGGGCAATAATGGCAAACAAAGCAGATTAATAAAACAGCGACCAGTGTGTGACCACTATAAATTGTGTCGCCGCACAGAAATTTTGAATCCACATCTGTAGTTCCCAAATTGAACACCACTTTACCTGCTTGAATCAAATAATGGCTAAAATTATGTGCAATATCAATCGGCTCAAGACATCGTTCGTGAAAATCTTCAAACGGAGGTGGAAGTTGAGTAGATATAATACAGATGAAGCGAAAATAATACAGTATTGATGCTAACAATGCCATTCGACGTAGAACAATTGTATTGTAACGGTGAAGCAATAAGACAATAATTGAAATTACTGCACATGCAGCGACAGTCATGTCAGCTGCTTTCCAAGCCCATCGTTGTCGGGATAAGAAGCTGAAAGCGATATCGTTCAGCGGTTTGGTAGAATTGTAAGTGGTTCTGGAGAATTTATTAACATAAGCAATTGCCAAACCATTCGAATATGTAGCCATAAAGAGAATCACCAATGATAAGAAAAATTTTTTGTAATTCTTCGGATAATTTATACTCTTTGGTTGCTCTTGTGCATTTTTGAATTCCACAACAACTTCATGATTACGATCAGACGAAGCTATCATACCACTACTGGAAGCGAAACTGTTCTCTGTCGACGATTGCATCGTTTAAGCGTTACTTCTTCAGACAAAACAGCGATCGAATGTACTACAGAAAGTGTAATGATATTGCAAATGACTAATGGAAAAAAATTTAAACTATTGGCATTTCAGTTTAAAATTTTCATCGCATTTTAAAGATGTGTTTAAAATAATATTTTAAAGCAGCTGTTTAAAGCTTTAAAGCAAACAACAGAAACGGAAGCTCTATTTGGAACTCCTTACTCATCATCACCAATAACTAGCCATTACAAATAAAGTGAAAATTGCAATAAACAACAACAACAACAACAAGTTAATTCATTGTTCATCAACTGAAGCTTATATTCAAAAAAAAAAAAATAATTAAACTTTGTAAATGAAAATTAAATTCCCATAATTCACAGTTGAAAAGGAATATGGCGAACAAATTGATTTATATTTTAAAAATAAAATGAATTATATTCTCCTTGACCACATCTTTTCATTCAATCTGCTCGTGTTCAGCTATAAACGCTTATCAATAAGAATAAACAACTAAAACTGATATTTTAATACTGTATTGCAGAATGTAAACAAATAAAAATAAACCACGCTATAATTGTTAACCAAAAAAAGAAAACTATCTACACAAAGAATTGAAAAAATGTTAAGAAAAATATAAACCTTTTGCTGAGAACAATTGATATGATACAAGTGAACAATTTGCTTGTGTAATATTTTGTAAATCAAAAATTGCTACTGTTTTATTTATAAAATTGTGCGCAGCAGTGATGTTTTCGTTGTTTATCTATTATCAACAGTCATTCTCTTGCTAGGATAAAATTTCAATAAAATTAACCCCAAATGAAAATTGTACATTTTCCTTTTGCTCAAGAAAAGCTACTGCTTAGTAACACATAAATAAATTGTTTTGCAATGAACAGAAGAAATATTAAAAATAGACAAAAAAGCAATATAACACCAATTTACAGTATTAAAGTGTTCTATTACACACAAAGGAAAGCTTGTTTGAAAACAAAAACTGTTCATATGAATATGCAGTTTCATCAAATAAAAGTTAATAGAATGTTTGTTCAACACTACACTGGGCAAAGCTGTTATTTTAAAAGTAAATTTTCATTGAAATTGTTGCTTAGCATTTGTGCTACTAAATTGTTATTTCGCTTTAAAAAGATATTTTTTGATAAAATTTACAAACAAAATAAAAGAGGAAAAACTTTTCTTTTAAACACTTTGCCTATGCATTATTCGGTTATTTGACAATAACTGCTGAAAAATATTCATTTTTTATTCACTAAATTGCTATCAATTGTAAATATTAATTTGTTTTATAAATAAAAAAAAATTGGCAGACTGTGCAAATTATATTTTATTTAAAAAAAATTAAAAACACTTTCTTTTTTAGATGAATATTATAATTATTTTAATTTTAATATTAAATTTTAGCCAAAATACAGTTAAATTTAAAAATTTATTCTTTCACATCATTTATCTAGCGTAATCCGCATATCGGTCAAATGTAATTTTTTGTTTATAATCTTCATGTATATATATTTCTTGTGAATTTAAATTTAAAATTTATTTTCTTTTCTTGTTAAAATTATTATTGAAACATTAGAGACATTACAAAATTGTAAATGAAATAACAACAATTATTAGATCTTAATTTTCTTTTCCTACAATATTTATTTTCATAAATAATTCAACTTCAACACTAACGGTGATACTGGTGAAGTTAATATTTCAATTGTGCAAAATTATGAAATTTGAAATCTCATTTGAAAATTTCATTTATCGAGGAGAAGGAAGAAGTAATCGTGTTTACAGCTTTTTAAAAGATGATTTTTGGTATGTTTTGCGTGTGCCAAAAAGTTATTTTGGTGAAGAAGGATCAAATATAGATGTATATTGGAATTATCTTTATTATGAAAAATTCATTCATCCCCGTTTTTATTACTGGCATGTGCCAGACGTTTCTCTTATAAAACTAACTTTAAATGCTATTCCTGACAGCCTTGCTTACTCTGCGAACGTAGTTGTTGATTCTGATGAAGGTGATTGGGGAATGATGATGCCTGATATGTGCTATATTCGCGAGCATAGCTATAAGAGTAATTATGATGTGCTGACAGTTGAACTGAAGCCTAAACAAGGATGCTTGTCTGAAGAACTGCAAAGGCTATCTCCGTATTGTGAAAATTGTCTGCTTCAAATCATGAAGCACAGCAATGGCAGATATAGTGAAATGTACGACTTTTGTCCGATGGATATTTATTCTGACAACCCGACAAGAATGGAAACCGCTCTTGAAGCATTGCTTCTGCACCCGCATAACAATTTGAAAATTTTCAAAAATGGAAATTTAATTTTATCTAATGATGAAAACAATCTTCATCAGAACAAATTGTTCTGTTGCAAGCAAGCAAATGAAGTGCATAGTTTTGAGGAAATCATTACAAAAATATTATTATATCAGCGGAAATGCAGTGAAAGTTTGACTAGTCAAAATGCTGAAGATTATGATGTTACATTGTTGAAGCAAATTTTGAAGCTGCAAAAAAAGAATAAATTGAGTCCATTTCAATTAAGCAATTTGGTTAAAGAATTTGATTGCATGAACACCGAAAGTTGGCTGAAACATTTAGAAACAATGGTCACTTCGCAAATCAATGAAAGATCAGCTATGCTAGATGCTGTTATTGCTGCAACTGTAAGAGATTGTTCCGTAATGATGACTTTTATCATATGTGATGAAATTTGTAATATGCCACAGTGCGAAGAGTTTCAATTAAACTGTGGTTGTTGGGTCATATTTCGTATTGCTCTGATCGATTTGGATATTAAATCGCCTTCAAAACTCGTTCACTATGGAAATAGACTGCTGGAAGCCATTGAATACACTGAGAAGAATAATTATTCATCAATTCGTCCGCCATGTATGAAACCTACATGAATTGATAATAATAGTTTCTTGTTCTTTCTTTGATTACTTTTCTTTGCATAACTATTTACCGCAAAATATCTACCAGTATTATTGAAATAAAAATATTCCATTCATAAAAAAATGTTTATCTCATTTTAAAGAACAGTCTGAGAGCTTCAGACGGCATATTATACGTACTCATTTTTAAGCTACTATAATAAGTTCAAATATTTATTGTTCAACTTAATCACTCGTAATGTATATTTGAATTCTTAAATTTTTAAATGAATAAAGAAAAATTCTGAAATGAATGATATTCTATTTAGAAAAAGTTAACGTTAGAACTTTGAATGACAAATTTGCATGTTAAAGTTGATTTCTTAGTATTTCCAAAAAAACTTGAATTCTTTCCGTAAAATTTTAAAACAATTCCATTCTATTTATCTTTTCTGCATTTTTTGTTATGTAATTTTAATCAAAAAAATAATTTTATATTTAAATTAAAATACAGTAAATTATATTTCTTGACAATCATTAGTGCAGTTTACTATATGTATAGTTTATAAAATTTGTCAACAAGGATTTTTGGAGTGAATGTAATTTTTCCTCCAACTGGAGTTCAGTGAATGCTTTATTGTAGTGAGTAAATAATAATTTTTCACTTCTTACTAAAAATTAAGCATGCATGAGGTTTGCGACTATTCGACAGCTTGTCGAAGGTTTTCAAATCAATTTTTGCAAGCAAAAAATCCACACCAGTTAGCGTCAATATTTTGCAAAGCTGCATCGAAATTTTTGAGTGGCAATTCAGATCTCTTTTCTGTGACCAGACAAAAAAATCTGTATGAATTTGATACAGTTTTGAAATTTTTAAGTCCTGGAGGTCCGCTGATCAAGGCGGTTAATCAACTTTATCGACTTATTGATGTGAAGTTTGAATTTTGCTTTTATAAAATGCAACAAGGTTTGGTTATTGGTGATTTGCATATTCTTGAACAACAACGAAGTAAATGCTTTGTTCCAGTTGGTCAGTCGTTTCGTTACAGAGGTTTGAATGCTTTTGAATCGTATTTTTTGATGTTCGCTTGGCATCTTGTGAAGACGAAGTATTTAAATATGTCGGATGAAAATCTCAACAATGTCTATGTGGCACTTCTGGATGAATATTGTTCAAACTATTGGAAACCAGGTGGATACATTATCACTGCTCATTGGCCAGTTTCCGTTGAGAATCGCAAATGGTTTCGACGAATTGAAGATATTTACACAGTTAGTTCTACAGATGGTGGTTCCAATGGATTGATATCGCCCGCTTTGCTGTTCAATTGGAATTTGCCTTTTTCGCATTTGGGAAAAACTGCGTCTCATTTGGAAATGTCTAGTCAAGGATATATATTTTTTTCTATATTTTTTGACATTTGGTTATGCTATTCTGAACAATCGCAGCATTCTGTGCCGCCAATTTTTTTGTGTTGCTTTGATACTAGTGCTCAGTTGTTGATGATTCGTCATTTGCTCAAATATTTCTATCGTTTCTTATTCTTTGTTATTGAAGAAGAAAGTGACGAGACGGATAATTGCCTATTTGAGCGAAGTTTTATGCGGCATATGTTTCAATTTTTGTTATATCAGTTCAAGAATTGTTCAGCGTTGACAAATTCGTTCAGATATTTGTTAGAACTGTGGTTGTCAGTGATTCAACCTTGGCGTTATGTTACATCGCCCAGTTTGACGTATACAGATTTGTGGAAGCCGTTCGTATGCAGACATTCTACAATATACAAGTATTTTTTTCGTACGACATTATCTTGCACTTCGAAATTAACCGGCAACAACAAGAAATTTGTCGACATCTTGTATCGTTTATGCAAAGTTTTCAGTCAAAGCAAGTTGATGCAAGTGTTGAAATGTGACGAATATCACAAACTGTTGCTTGAAGCTAATGGAAATACTTCAAATCTGGATGAAGTGGATCGGATGATCAACTTGTTCTACATGGACGATGTGCGTCTTCTCGTGAGAAGTGTGGTGGAAGATGCTTTTGCTGTACAACAGTCGATTGTACAACGCTTGCAAGTTGTAATTAAAGAAAATGAGAACAAATCTTGGTGGAGAACCGTTGTTGATTATTGTTCATTTGAAACGGAAAATACACGGCAAAACTTAGAGCAACAGTTAATAAAAATTGTTTTCTGTACAAGACTACTTTGCTCATTTTTTGAATTGGATTTTGATACTTTGCAAAATCGATGCTTGCAACGGCAACAGAGTAAGCAATGTCAATTGCTTAATCAAGAATCGTCTGTGCAAAGGAGCTTTCCTCGAAAATTGACCACACCACGAACAACTTGGCCACGCATCCCGAATGACCAACTGCCACCTCAGCCTGGTGAATTGACAATTTTGTGTAATTTTTTTCAATTTTTGTCCGATGAACTGAATCGACGTTATGGAAAATTATTTCAAAAAATTTACAACAGTCCCGGTATTGTTGGGAAAATTGCTTCATTAATTTTGCATCCTTCGACAGAAGAATCTTTCAGTTATTCGCCGAGGTTTATGCGATCAGAGAAACTTCCGGTCCGAATATCGCTTCGCATATTCGCTTCTGTCAAATTTTGGATAATTCTATTGATTTGCACAACTATGTTGAATATTTTAGTGGAACTGTTTCCTGGCACGGTTGTAATTTTTTGCATAATTTCAGCATATATAATATATTTAATTAGTTAATTTTCTGTGAATGGTATCTGTCGTTGAGACAATACTGTATCGCTGGTAAAGAATGAATAACGAACTCTCGTTTTGAATAAAATGTACGGAAGCGTAGCGTTTTGTTCACTTAATTATCTTTGCCCTGAAAATTGCTGCTGAACTTATTTCAACTTATACTGAAATGCTGTGCACTTTTGTTTTGAACATTGATAGTTATAACATTTATCACATATTAGTAAGTGATTATGTTAAATTGAAACAATAATTTGAAGAATTTTCATTTAACATATTTGTCAAATATATTGAACTACTCATGATAATTAATAATTACTTAATCATCACGAATGTATTTATTTCATTCAATGTTGTATGTTATATTTACAATTTTAATTTTTACTTTGCAATATTTTTTTTTTAAAAAGTCGATAAATACCTGCACTTCCTTATTACTGTATTTACGTAATTCTTTTATCAAACTAAATTTGATTTGATACTGTCGAATATAACACTGACAGAAATGTTAGTTAAAAGAAAAATAAATATTTTAATAGAATGTAGGTTTCATATAATAATGAAAAGTTGAGTATAGTAGTTGTTGCAAATGCAGTTTATGTAGTTTGCATTTTTTGCTTGTTTTTGTGATGAATAGTAAATGCTTCGGGGTTGGAGAAGTCATGAAATAAATTACCATATTGATTATTCGTCCAAGAAATTGGATATGCAGTAAATTTTAAACTTTGGCCAGGCTTGAAAGTGCAAACAGCAACAGATTGACAAATAAATTTTAAATTATTATCAATCAGTGGCGAGGTTTTAGCTGGCGGCTGTTGTTAGCTTTACGTTCAGTTTGCATGTTAGTTTTATTCAATGCATCCGCTGCTCTATTGGTTGCCATGATTTTCTCGTTCGTTTGCTTCGTCTCTCATCGCTGGCATTTGATTGGAAAACACAGTAGTAGTCATTCGACAGCTTTGCTCTGTTTCTTTTTCTTGAATTTCTTTTCATTCTATTTTGCCAACTTCTTTTCACTGCTCAACGCTGCAGCATTATTTTTCTTCCATCTTATTAATTCAACATTTATACCACAGAATAATAATATTATTATTAATGTAACTTTTGAATATTTTAATTTATATTACTTTTTGTTCTTAATTTCTGTTTACACACACACACCCGCATATATATATACATATACACATTGATATATATGTAAACATCTTCACGTGTTCATACGAAAAATTACTTGTTTATTTATTTATTTGTTGAATGACCTTTCACAGTGATCAATTTTTCAGCTGTTTGATTGCAGTTTTAATTCATTGCACTTGATGAGTCATTCTATGTTTTAAACTTTTTTATAGGCTACAACCTACGCATCAATGAATCTTTTCTTTTAAACTTTATGTTGATTGTTTTATTGATACTTGATACGTGGTTGATACTACTTGATTGCTGTTCTTAAAATTGTTTGTCCTAATGTATTTTTATTTGTATTTTAATTGAATATTTGCGTTTTTATTTATTTTAATTATAAAATTTTCTTCTTATTTATATTTGAAAGTTATGTTATTAATTAAATACAATTTTCAGAAATCAGTAATGACTATCAATTTGAATCGACACAAAGCAGACTTGCTCAATGCTTATGAACAACTTTTGGACAACAACAATGCAAAGAATTGGTAATTGATTTAAATTAAATTAAATTAAATTATGATGATTAAAAAAATTTTTTCAAGGATGCTTTGCTCATATGAACCACGTTCTTTGGCACTTCAGTTGACAGCTTCCGGAGGTAAATTTTTTTTTTTTTGTAATAAATAGTATGAAATTGAGAGCGTGAATATTATTTCAAAATTTCAAGACGGAGGTTTGGAAGAGTTGGCTGAGCAGTTTGATTCCAGTAAAATTCAGTATGCATTTGCTGTACTTACTGGTGAATCGCCCTCATTGTCCAAAGTGATCTTAATTCATTGGGTATTGATAATTTTTACTCTTTGAATTTAGCATTAAAAATTGATATTATTTTTTTTTTCATAGCAAGGTGAAGCTACTCCAGTGACAGAAATTGGTCGGTGTGCTGGGCATGTTCAAGAAGTGAAACGTTTTTTCAAAGTAAGCTTTGCTAAATTATTAAAACGATTGTAGAATTTATTATTTTCATTTGAAAATAACTTGAAAAGTAGAGTATTGTTATTATTTGAAAGTTATAAATTGTAAAAGTTTTTGCATTATTAAATTGATGTTCAAGTAATAGAATTTTTTTTTGTTGAAAGCAAAGTTATAAATGTTTATTTCTGAAATTTTCTATTCTTAATTGGTGATTTGAAATTTCACTAAATTAATATACATATTTTGTACTGAATGCATATATTTTGTTGATTAAGAAAATGAGCTTAAATTTTTACAATGTTGATGATGTTGATTTCAAGCTTTCTTTCTTATCCTACTGAAAAGGGACGTGCATTCTTGAATAATTCCCAATGCGGTTATCAAGGTTGACATGAATACAAAGAGCACACAATGTCCTCATTTATTATAACTTAATTTTAGTGTTGTTCGTGAAGAATAAATTGCTATTCAAAATTGGAAGAATTGCTTTTCATGAATTGGACTAGTTGGTGCATTGAATCTGTATAACAGATTTGAAGCTTGTTATTGAACTGTGTCTGTGCCTTGATCATCAAATGCAATGTCATAAAAATTGCTACTATCCTAAAAATACTTGTTCCTTTATAATATTGACTTTTTATTTTCAAATAATACTTCATATCTTTAAAATATTTCAAATGATTGCATTCTTGCAGAACAGGCTTTTTTATTGTCATTTCTTGACACATCTGTTCACATTATTGGATAATTTTTATTCAAAATTGAAAACAGTATAATATATTGTCTATGTTGTGTGTTGAATTTTATTTTATAACTTGCACAAGGTTAGAATGCATTTATTCGCTTGAATTCATCAATACATGAAAGTATGAAATTCAATATGTAAATAATTTAAATTTTCAATGTATAAATTTGAAATGTCTAATGATGAATGTTAAAGTTTAATAATTTCTTTTTTTTTCTTTTGACCTAGAGCAGTGTTCATGTGAATTTTTTATTATTATCTTTCCTATTATCCAGCAAAAAAAATATGACTGGTTAATAAATAAATTGATGTGATAATAGGAAATTTATTTTTTCACTTTCAATGAATTTATTGAAGGGCATTCATTTTACTCATTCTGCACGTAATGAAGAAGACATCGATCCGGATGCTGTACGAGCGGCTGTATGTAAAGTAACTTCTGTTTTGGGTATTCCGCACAGTGCTCGAACAAATGAAAATGTGAAACCTGAACCAGTGGTAAAGAAAAATTATTATTAATTTAATTTAATTATAATGATTTATTGGAATGATAATTTCAGAAAAGTGTTTATAAGCCTGTAGTTCCATCGTCGATCATAAATGTTGAAGAACGTGGAAAATTTTGGGCCCAAGCTGAAGTAAATTTTAATAATATACGTTCAAATTGCTGAAATAAGCATTCAATGCGACTATTGTTGCAGAAAGAAGAAATGGATCGAGTAGCTGCTGAACAGCGTCGATTGAAAGAGCATTTGCAACGTGTTGAGGAAGAGAAAAAGCAATTGCAAGTTAGTTGGTGATTTTGTTGCATTCCAAATGTGCATTCTTTTCTTCGTTGGATATTTTAAGGAACGACTGACAAAGGAATGTGAAAATAAAATTGCGTCAGCAAAAGTTGAGCCACCCGTTTGTATCATAGATCATAATAAAAGTGGTGCTTCAACGAATTTAGTAAAACACACTGAATATCATAATTTCAATGGTAATTTCAATCATACTTCAAAAGTTAAAAGTCCATCTTCAAAATCATCTCTCACCGGAAATGGTAAGTTATTAATAATTTTGAAACTTTTAATTTATTTTCAACATTAATTTTTTCAACCATTTTTTAGTTTCTGATACTTCAAACAGAGAAATAAGTGAAACAATGAATACAAATTTATCTAACGGTATCACTGCTGCTAGTGATGATGTTAATAAGCATGAGAAAAAGAAAGCACCCTTGTCTACTTTGTCTGCAGTAGCTTTGTGGGATTACCAAGCAGGTATTTGCAAAATTTAAAATTATTCAATTCAAATTTACAATATTTCAAATTTTTATTTCTCGAATAGCCGACGAATCCGAGATCAGCTTTTTGCCTGGTGATAAAATTACTGAAATTGATCAAGTCGACACTGGATGGTGGTTTGGTCGCGCACCGGATGAAAAGTATGGATTGTTTCCAGCAAATTTTGTGGAATTGATCCAAGAATAATGTTTCAGTTTCATCGTCATCATCTTGTGCCTTAGTTTCTTTAACGCATGTTCTTGCAGAGTTATATATATACATTCTATAGATTTATTTCTATATTGAAAATTTACAAATAAAACAAAAATTATTATTACTAATGTAATCCCCGTAATTTTTCCAATCAAATTTACAACTGAAAATTGCTATCATTTATTTTGCGCATGTTTGAAAAATAGTTTTTGCATCCCATCAGTTTTTTTTTTGAATATTTAAATAGAAATAGAAATTAGTTTAAAATCATCCTTCATCTTATCATTATATCAATCTGATGGAAAGGAAGATTTGAAATTTAAATTTTTATAATTTCTTTAATAAAAGATATTTATTACAAAATTTGCGAGAGAATTTTTCCATCATTTCTATTCATCACTAATTCTTAAGATCTATTGCCCATGTCAGCGATGTGATTTTTTATTATTACACTTTATTATTACAATGCATAATTGTTGGCATATAATTTGTAAAAACACATTGTAGTCGAATTAAGTGAAGGATAATTATAGCAGAAGCAAAAGATTGCTTTGTTTTATGAATTGTTTAGCTGAGACAATAAAAAGTAAGTACCAACCAAATGACTAACTTTTGAATGAATTGAAAAATGTTGTAAAATTTCATTTGCCTTATTACACATCAGAAGCTTTACAGTCATTAGGCAGTACAGTTCAGTAGCTGTTGTTGCAATTTTACATAATTTCAAATAAATAATTAAAAAAAGAAACGAATTTCTTAATAACCAGGTGCCATTCTGGGTATAGGACAGTGATCACAGCTTCCAGGTTTGCCTGTTAATCCTTTTTCACCTGGTGGTCCGGTAGCTCCAGGATTACCAGGAAGACCCGGTGGACCTGGCTCTCCCGGATCACCAACCAAACCTGGTGGTCCCAGCACACCATCTCGTCCAGGTTTTCCTGGAATACCTTTAGGACCTTGTTTTCCAGGTATTCCAGGTTTTCCTGGCGGTCCCATGACCTGCAAATAAGTAAATGGTTGGTGAAAATGAAATTTCCATTGCATCAGAACTGCATAATTTACTTGAACGACTTTTCCATTCTTCCCAGGCAGTCCAGGCGGACCACATTCTCCCACTGATCCTGGTGGACCTTCAGCACCTACCATTCCTCTTTCTCCGGGAATTCCGTTTACTCCAGGAGGGCCAGGTAATCCTTTTGGACCAGGTGGTCCTTTTACTCCTGCCCTACCAGGAGGTCCTGTTAACCCAGGTAAACAGAGCTGGCAGATTTCACGCTTTTTAGGAGGAAGAATTGCGCCAGCTTTGCCTGGAGAACCATCTTCTCCAGGTATGCCATCTTTACCATTTTGTCCATCTTCTCCCATTGGTCCGGGTGGTCCTGGTAAACCTTGCATAATGCCACATTTGCATTTTTCAGTTTCTTCTTTTTATAAATGTAAAATATGCATTATTAACAAAAGATATTTATATATATGTAAGTTGAATAGTAAATGAAAATACTCACTTTCTTTTTCAGTCGAGTATTCAATAGATGAATTGTGTTGATCAAGATCTTCAATCACTGGTGAAGCGTAATTCTGATATGGTGTTGCAACATTTTCGTTTGATTCATCAATATCTACCCATTTGCCAAATTTCCATGCGCGTTTCAGACGATTTTTAGCACCAAGTTTTTCATTTGCATTCGACAGCTGAGCCCACATTTCCAATGTTTGCGAATGGCATGACAAAACTTCATCCGACATGTAAGTTTGGAATTGTTGCAACCGAACGAAAATTATAGGAATCAAAATAGCAGGTAAAATGGATGCAAATGTGCTGAAAACAATTGCTAGAAAAGCACTTTTTTTATACTTTGAACGTTTCGTTTCTAAAAGCTTCTCTTTGATCATAAAATTATCCATTTGTATATTAAAATAAGTAGCAGAATATCAAGCAAACCGAGAGTGGCATATCAGTTAAATGAAATTCATCGTGTTCCAAAGCAGCAAAGGTCACATTCACATCACATGTTGCTGATAGGTTCAAAATAGTAAAAGTTGACCGAACAGTGACCGCACGGAATTTGTGCTGCGCTCGAAACATTAGCAAAAGCTTGTTCATGAAATGTAAATAATAAAATTATACAGTATGCTTGTTAGTTGTGCTGCTAACTTGAAATTTCAAAAAGGAAAAGCAATTTTTATAATATGCCATTGTTTATAATTAATGATGATGGTTTAAAAGAAAAATACTAGCACAATATTAGTAATCATTTAATCGTATTGACAAATAAATTGCAATTTAAAAATAGTGTAGATTCTTAAAAAATCTATTACGGTTCTGGAAGTTTGAACACGTTCTTTAATTCGACTGATGCATTGACTTTATTATTTTTCTTTGATGGCGATGCTTCTTCGTTATTATCATTCACAGCTGTAGTTTTTCTAAAATAAAATGACATATATGTATTTATGTATAGATGGATGGATATATCCGCTTGTGCGGGTGTTTTGTGTATGCATTTTGGTCTATTACTTATTTATTAGTGCTACTGCTTGTTCAATGGTATCTGGCATGCATTGTCCTTTGGTTTCAGGCAGAGCAAAGTTCATTATTCCACAAAGTATTGCAGAACACCCAAATATAGTTATAGGTACCCACGGTGCCGCATAATGAGCCTGAAAGCATGGATTTGGGAAATATACAACAATTTTAAAATTTAATTTAAAGTGTTTTTTATGTCTTTCACGTATGACAATGAAAGCTTGAAAACTTACCAAGAGATGAATTTGAGGTGCAGAAATTGTTCCTATTCGAGCACACAATGAACAGAAACCAGTTCCTGCATTTCTGATAGATGTCGGGAAAAATTCTGCACTATAATTATATGCCATTGCATATGCAGCCGAGATGCATGACTTTCCGATCATTGCTATTATAATAACAATGGTTTTGTATTCTATAAACATATGTAAAAGTAATTAAATTAAATTAAATTAAAAATAAAATTAGTAAATAAATAAATTGTAAATTGGCACAAAAGAATAAATGAAATAATCAAATTATATACATTGTGGTTGTATTTAAGTGAAAAGGTTTGTAGGTAAAAAGTAAATAAGACAGTACAAATGAAATTTGATTTTTCACAATTAATATATAGTTTCAGAAAAATAAAAAAAGATAAAAAAATCAGAAATACATTCACTTAGAAGTTGAACAATTTAAAAACTATCTAATTTAAAAAATTATTCATTATATATGACATTTTTATTTAAGAAATCAGCTTTTACCGCTTGGGATTAAGCCACTTGCTAAACATGACATTCCTGCTAAAATGTACATGCTTGCCAAAGATGGTCTTCGTCCACAATATTCAAACATAATGCCAGAAACAATATAAGCTGGCATTTCTACCAAACCGGATATAAAAAAGTTTAAATATTCATCGCCTGGCAAGTCACTTGTGTACCATGCCAAACCATAATATGACATTGCTCCAGTGAGCCTACCAAGTAAAATATACTTTTATAAGTAACTGCCTTATTTTCTGAATGTGGGTGCATTTACGCATGAAGAGAACACTTTTTATAATTATAATTTTGACCGTAAATTTTAGCAACAGCAAAATTTATGCAGCTAAGAATTAATTTATTTCAACTACAAAAAAGCAAAAGAAAACAAAGTCAGCTAATTACCAATTAAATGCTACAACACTGGCCAAAATGGTCATTCTTTTATGATGAAACATTGCAATTAAGGTTTCTTTGGTTTCGATATTTTCATTTTTTGTCTAAATATTAATAAAAACTACAATGTGTAATCATTAAGTAAAGTATTCAGTTATAAAAGAAATTTATTTAAAAATGTTTTTTTAAGTTTAAAAAAATCACGAGTAAAAATAATTGCAAATATATTTTTTAATCATCATGCACAAGGATGACAGCTTGCATGTATTTTCCTCTAAGTAATTGAAAAAATGCTGTTGAACTTTAAAGTTGAAATAGCATGAATATTAAACTTACTAATTGTAATTTTATAACACTATCGGGAATTTGTTTTTTGTTTATTTTTGCAATTCTTTGCATCAAATCTACTGCTTGTTGCTTTTTACCATTGTGCAACAACCATCGAAGTGACTCAGGCAACAACCTTAATTCAACAATAACAACAATCTTAATAAAATAATTTATATATAGTTAATAAAAGCATATTTTTTACCAAATGTAAGAAACAAACACTATTCCAACTAAGGAGCATATCCACTGAATATGATCCCAACGGCGTATGTAATATGCGACCAGGCCATCAATTATATATCCAACAGCAAAAGCAACTTGCAATCCAATTCCTGCAACGGTTCTTGGTAAACCATCACACAGTTCCATAACTGAAAAAGAAATTAATTTTCCATATCTCAATTAATAATTTAGTTTTAAACGTTAAAAGTTTTACACGATGAATTTATTTGCAAATGAGTTAAAAGTAAAAAATAAATTTCATTAAATAGTTATTTCATAGATAGTTAAATTTTATTTGTATATAAAGAAGCTGTGTCAAGTTAAACTTCAGTCTTTTATACGTTTATGATTTTCACTTGCCTATAACAAATCCAGTTACAAATACACCACTGCTAAACACTCCTGTAATAAATTGAACAATAGCTACGGCAAGATATGATTTTAAGAATGGCAATGTGCTTGCTAGAATTGTTTGACTAACTGAAGCCACAATAAAAACGCCTTTTCGACCATATCTGAAGTTGAATAATAACGCATATTGTTATTATTATTGCTCATCTACCTGTCTGAGAGGGTTCCAAGAATCAAACAACCTGTTAAAACGCCAGCCATCCACAAAGATTTTAACAAATCTTTCATCCAAACTCGATCACAAATTAAATCAAACTAAAAAAAAATTATAAAAAAAGAAATACGCATATTTTTTAATCTTAATTATTTATTACAAACCTCTGTAGTCAAAGTCGAATAAAATACAGACCTGTCATGCACATAACCTGAGTAACATTTTTTAGATTTATTCGACAATTCACAAGTGAAATTTTCCAAAGCAGACAAAGAATCGGGACAATATTTACAAAAAATGTTCTTGTTTGAATCAAAATGCAATTTTCCCAAAGCTTGCTTGCTAATATTTAATAAAAATGGAGTATCGTAAGTTGCATTTGTCCATATTTCATCCAAGTCAGGTATTCTGCATCTGCAATAAAGCAAAATTATGATTTATTCCAATTTATAGAAATAACTGCAATATAATCTGAAAAATAGTTATTTGTTTTAATTGAATTATATGTAAGTGGATAATGATGTTTGATGAAATAAAATAACAATAGCTATGCATGACTTCAGCTGCTTAAACGTATTTTGTCAATTTGAAATACAATTTTTTAAATGTCCTATATTTGTTTATGTAATTTCAAAAAAAACTAAACAAATAAACTTCCCAAAATACAGATGTTAAGCTTATTAATATTGTTCATATTAAATACTTACCTAGAATTAGCAGTTGCCAAAGTGAATGCAGGCAAAATTGTCTGAATTCCATCAAAAACGCAAGAATAAAATGCCAGTATGTATATGAAGCATTGATATTTCCCCCATGAACCGATATATTTTTGAATTTCTTCCATTATTGATCTTTAAAAAAGCAAAAAAGGTTGTCAAATGCTATAAGCTTTGCAAATTAATTAGAATAATTAGGTCAAGTGACAGTTGCAAAACTTTATTAATATAATTGATTAATCTTAACTTTGCTTGTTTCTGTCAAGTCCTGGGACAATGAAATAGAGAACAGGGCACTGACATTTACTGAAGTAGAATCATTTAAATTAGTCCAATTTAATTAACAATAAAAACTGTGATTTGCTATTATTTGGCCAAAGTTGATTATTAAAAAAGAGGTTTGTTAATATTTGAAAATTATATGAGACATTTATTGTCGTTATATAATTTATATTACTTGACAGAAAAGATATTTTTTGAGTAGTTAAATGAATATCCAACTGAGCATATTGAAATAAAATGCAAGTAATTAGCAGATAAACAACGTTCAGAACAAAAGTAGGCCAGTTATAATGTTAAATGATGATTCTGAATGGTCGAATTAATTCCATCTTAATTCATTTTCATTCATACTGGTATATACGTATAATATGTAAAAATCTTTATCAAAATACAAGATGGATCTTCTTTTGAATTTTTCTTCCTTGGGTTTATAATTATATTTATAAGTTATAATACAAAAATTAATCAACGGCAACCGCATGTTTAAATATTCAATTTTAAATAAAACTGATCCGTTTTAACAATTTTTCAAAATTATTGAAATGACATTATTTAATTAACAATTAAATTTGTTCAAAAAAATTAACTACAAATATAGAAAATTATAGAACATATTTAAGTGTTACTTTTTATATGAATTAATACGTGAAAGTGCTTAAAATTGATAGAATAATGTAAATTTCAACAAATTTCATTCATTTCACTTTAAAAAGTTTAAAAAATTAAACTGTTTTAAATTGTTTAATGTTAAATGAAAATTTTCTTCTTTTTTTGAATACAAACTTCATAATTTGCATCTTTTGCTATGTTCAACGTATAGAAATAGATGGAAAAATGTAAATGGTGCATTTTTTGAAAATTTCAGTATATGTTCATAGTTAATAAAAGAATTTAAAAATAAAAAAACAACTATACCTGATTTAACAGAATATTGTTTTTTAAAGTTTAAATTTGAATACAAAGATGGAAATTTAAGTCTGACAGATTTTGAAAAAAAGTATTTTGTATTGTGGTGTATTGTGTGATTTGGAAATTTGCTTACTGTGTTTCTTGTTGTTTTCACTCTTTAGAAGAACAGCAGCTTGCTTCAGGGTTGAATAAAAGCAAGTTGCGGGCGTTTCTAATGTCAAAAATTGTTATCATTCATTTTGACAACCGTCGGCAATATTAAGGAAGAATTTAAAATTTCCTGCTTTCTTGCCAAGAAAACTGCTCGAAACAGTTTAATTGCTAAATATTTTAATCACGCCATCTTCTTCTGAACAACAATATCCCAATTACAGTTTTGTTTTTGCTATTTTCATACTTCATATAATTTATGTATATATATGTTTTTTTTAATATAAATTGAAATATTGATCACTAATTACAAAATGTACAACATTTGCAGATATTTCTTTTAATTATTTTCATGTTTATTTTAAAAAAGAAGAATTTTTAAAATAAATTTTCCATTGGAATCCCAATTAGCATTATTTTAAACCAAGTGAATGTAATTTCTTTTGAAAAATTAGGCATCTGCAATCATTTTTCCTTTTTGACCATTAAGCAACTGCAACCAGTTTCGTAGAACATGACAAATTACCAAAATTTCATCAATTTTAACCTAATGTTAACATAATTTTTGGTTCACTAATAAAATATAATCACTTAACTTTTTGTATTTATAGATCTTCTTTTACTTTCTAAAATACATTTACGAAAAATATTATGCAAATAATTGTTAATAAAAAGAAAAAACTACATACTGCAATATTTGTAATTTCAAATCTTACTTCGAAACATCATTTAGGATAAATGGATAAAATAAAATTTAATATTTATATCTTAACCTTCACTTTGAAAACTTTTCCAATATTTCGAAGATTCAACGTCAATATCATCAACTGAAGTAGTTTCACTTTCCTCAAACTAATTTTTACTAATTCATGTGATTTGCTTGAGTGCTCATCATTACAGAAAGATGCCTCAAGTTTCAAAATTGTCTTAATATTAAGGAAATAAAGTCTACTGAATCGTTTGCATTCCTTTTTTCATAACATGTGACATTACAATATTTGGCAATCAGATTGATGTTGGAAATAAAATTTCATTGGACAACGTTTTGCGATTAAAATCAACAATCATAAATAACAAATATATTGTAAGTTTTCTTGTACTGAAAATCAAATTTCATTCAAGAATTTCTTTTATATGCAAAAAAGCTTGGAAACCAATAAGTTGGCGATTCATTTTCACATTGACTATCTATCCACACCGTGCCTTCTGCTAGCATTTCAGTCTAACATAAAAAATTATATTTCTATTAAATTGATAACATATTAAATTGAAATTGCATACAATAACAGTTTTAGTTCGGTAATTTGCCCAGTTTAATGTGTCAGCAAGCATTTCATTTGAAACAAAGCCATGCTCCTAAAATCAGTCATGAAGTTAAAATAAGTTAAAATGAATTCAACGTTACTTACCTTTCCAAGTTGTAAAACAGACAAATGATCGACACTGATTTCTTTAGGTGTTGTTTTAATTAGATAAGTATTTTCTTTCGGCATCTTTATTACTGAAAATCCTGGCCCAAGAATTTCTATGCTTTTGGCAGCTTTTAGGATGTCCTCGCTTTAAGAAAATAAATAAAACTTTCAAGCTTTTAAAGTAAAATATTAACAATGAGTACTTCGTGATGTCTTCTTTACGGGTTCTGCCTCTTGAATGCATCACTCGCTTGCACAATTCTTCCATAGTAATAAATCCTAAAAGTCATACCAACAGTCACATACTGCAAAATGTTGCAAAACCAATTATAATTTGTAACCCACCTCCATTTACCGGGGCTGTAGCCATGCATACTTCAATCATTTGCATGGCAAGTTCATAGTAAAATTGACCTATGTTTAACTTGGTTGACCAAAATCCTTTGCTAGCTATAAATTATACACTATTATATTTGAAAGAAACATGCAGCAGAACTAACAGGCAAGTGGATCCACGCCAACCGTTGCGCACATTTCCAAAAACTGTCTTCTAAATGTTGGATTTTTACGAATTTCATGCTGATGCTTTGAGGCAAATAATTCAAGTTTGTCACGAAAAACATCCATTAAATCTGTTAACTGTAAGCAATAGAAAGTGGAATTCAAAAATTAAAACAAACGGTGAATATCTTTAAATGAAATTAAATATAAGTTGCATATATATATATTAATAAGTAGCTCATATTAATAATAAATCATATTGTTTCCTGAATTATTTACCTGCTGCAAATTTTCACTGACTATGCATTGCCCTTTCTCTTTAAATTTGGCCTAAATAAAAAGGTACCTGTAAAACTGATGCTATCAATCATTCCTTACCAAGGATTCCTTTTTACGTTGAATAGCACCTATTCCAACCGATCTCCGCATTTTCTATTGTCACTATAAATATACAGCAATAAAATTTCAGAAAATGCATTGTTTAATCGAAAAATATTTCAACAAAATTTCATTGTTAGTGAAATAAAAAACTTTAAGTAAGAAACAATTTTTAAAATTGAAAAAAACAAAATTTCAGTTAAGAGATCTTTAAATATGTATGCTGACAGCTACTTTACAAAAGAGCAATTTTCAATAATTTCAAAACGATTCTAAATAATAAAAAATCAAAGTTGCTTTTTATTAAACACTTCTTCATTGTACAGCAGTTAAAACAAACCACCGCCAAAAATACACGGATCACAGAAATTTACAAAAATGAATTGATAATTAAGTATAAATTTATTTTAATGAAAATTTCACATATCAAAGATGAGCAAACATTTTCCTGATCTTAAGTTTAAGCAAAAAGCTAGGCTAAGTTTCTTCAGTATATCCAATTGAATCAATAATCTTCGCAAAAGCATTATTTAATTTAGTAATGCAGGACGTTTTTTCCGAGAATTTATAAATAGTTTATCTGTAATACATGGATGTAAGCACTGCTTTTTATCAGCTTTTTTTAAATTTCATGGCACCAATTTCGCCTACTTAGTTTTTTTTATTAAATACAAACTTCTTGTTTTCAATGCTTCAGCTTATTTTATTGATTTGCCTTTAGTGTTTATTCATTTATTATATCAGAACATAATTTTACATCAAAAGCAGTCTATCTAGTTTATCTAATCTCTTCTGTCTTCAGTAGCTCATATTTAGAGGTTACACGTGTACAACTTATTAAATAATCTTTAGAATCTGTTAAACAAGCATATTTTTATTCATAATTTTACTTTACAGTATTTTTTAATAACTGTTCTTTGCATTTTTTCTGCAGAATTTAATAATGAAAAGCAAATATTAGATTGTGCATTTCAACATTTTTGAAAGAATTTTCTATAGAAGCAAACATCAGATAAAATCATTATCATTATTATGTTGCAAAAATTCCCATTTTCACTGTGTATTTGTTATGAACACTGATAGGAACACATATCTTGAACATCCAATTTCTTACTGTAGTAGTAATATACTGTATGATAAATATAGATCGGTTGATTGACGATTACATTGAACTTGAATAAATAGTCATCCCCGTCGATTGTGATTGATTTTTGGACTACCGTTACTGTCGAAACGGTTATTGTATAGCGATACGAAGATTCAATTTCGACTTTTTCTGGATTTTACATTGGTGCTACGAGCCGGGAGCGGAACCGAACGCTCCGAGATAATTGATTTGAAAGATATTCTGAACCGGTAACCGAACAGTGATAAGATTGTACAGAATAATAGGGGAAATGACTAAGAAGATTGAAGAACTTGCGAAGAAGTTGGATCGCACGAAAAAACGTGTGAATGATTTGATTGTGGAAATCGAGCGCCGTTACGCTGAAGGTGCCGAGATTGAGAGAATTGAAGCCATGGTGACAGAAATGGACAGAATATTCTCTCACGTTGAAGACCTACAAGAGTCATATGAAGAACTCTTGAACGAAGATGACTTAGCCGCGCAAGTACAAGAGTGGAATGCCTTCCATTTTACTGTGTTAGATGCGCGAGCTGCTTTCCACAGTTTTAAACAAAAGACCATGAGAACATCGATTATAGAAACTGCTGAACGCAAGGCAGCAAGTGGAGAAGGGAAGGAGCAATTGACACCCTTTGACGGAGATATAATGCAGTTCAGTGCATTCTGGGATCAGTTTCAAGCCAGCGTCCACGCTCGAACTGACCTGAACGACATCGAGAAATTTATCTGTTTGCGATCGAACTTGAAGGGACCAGCATTAGATGTAATTAGTGGATTCTCCATAACTGCGGCGAATTATCCTGAAGCAGTGAAGACTCTAAGAGAACGATTTGATAGAGCGGACCTGATCATCCAGCATCATATCCTCCAAATAGCAGAAATAAAGAAAGTAGCCGAATCGTCTCCATCAGAATTACGAAAAGTGTACGACAAGATAATGTTACACTTGAGAGCGTTGAGAGCAATGGGCAAAGATCCTATCACCGAGCAACTGACAGCAGCCGAGATTTTCCTAGCTTTGTTCAAAAAGGCTGTGCCACCAGAAGTGAACAGAAAATGGGAGGAGTTGATCGAATCCAAGGCCAGCACAACGGCAAACCTAGAGAGCTTTTTGGAATTTGTTCGAAAACAGATCGACATAGAGGAGAAGGTGACTTTCATCAATGGAATCAAGACTACTGTTGTGGAGAAGCACTCAACAGCCCAACACGGAAATCGATCTAAAGGAATGCCCGGTAAATACACGACATCAGCATTGCAGGTCAGCACCCAAGAAAGAACTAGATGTCACCTCTGCCAAAAATTCCATGAGATTTCCACCTGTATACAGTTTTTGGCGAGTGACGTCGATGAACGTTGGAGAACTGCTAAACGTTTGGGACTGTGCCATAGTTGTTTGGAGAGAGGACACCGCAGGAGAGATTGCGTCACTAATCGGAAAACAGCTACAGGCCAGTCAGCTATTCATGATTTGTTGAACAAAAGAGATACCGATGGTAAGAAGATCGACGAGAAGACAGGAGAATATAACGAGGGTCGGTTTGGAAACGAATGCTGACATTAACAAAGGAAGTTACATCAGCGGCCCTAAGGAACATATTACCATTTCCACTCTCAACTAGCGGCGTGAACATCGAAAACTGATGCGGGTAGAACTACCCCTGAAAGGAGTCGAGACTGATGACAATTTATGTGTCATCAATGCTTTGTGTGTTCCACACATTTGTGACAAAGTTCCTCCGAACCCGCCGATGGAAGGATATGAACATCTGAAAGGTTTGAAGTTGGCGGATAAATTTCCACGAGAAGAGATAGAAATTGATCTGCTGATCGGAATTGATCACTATTATGATGTCGTTTTGAATGAAATCACAATGAAATCATTTGGGGAAAGAACATCTCACAGAATCAAACGCACTCCTTGCATTGCCAAGTGGATGAAGATTGCAAATGCGAATGTGACGTCATCAAGAAGTTTTGGGAAGTAGAAGCGATGGGGACAGAAGAACGAAATGAATCTGAAGTGAACATCTTGGAACGATTTAAGAACGAAGTCACGTTTGATGGAGAACGATATATGGTAAGACTGCCATGGAAAACGTCAGAAGTTCAGATACCGAACAATTATGGACAAGCACAACAAAGATTGCAGCAGTTAGAAAAAAGGTTATAACAACGAACGAGCAAAAGAATATGATGAAGTGATCAAGACTTATATGGAAAAGAGATGGATCGAAGAAACGAAAGGGAAAGATGGTATACCAGGGAAAACTTGGTATTTACCACACCACGCCGTTTACCGCGACGACAGAATGAATCAAACCGAACCTTGCAGAATCAAATTCTGGACATCCTGATAAGATTCCGACGATTCAAGATCAGGATCCAAGCGGACATCTCAAAGATGTTGCTGCAAATACGATTAGACCCAGGAGATAAAGACGTAAGTAGATTTTTGTGGAGGAACTTAGAACAGGACAGGGAACCACGAATTTTTCGTTTCAATCGCGTTACTTTCGGATTGAACTGCTCGCCATTCTTGGGCGATGGCTGTACTACACCACCACGCAAATTTGAAGCAAGCTGAATATAGAATGGTAGCGGAGAATGTAAGGAAAAACATGTATGTTGATGACATTGTTCTATCTTGTGAAGAAGAAGAAGAAAGACAAAGAAACAAGTAGAAGAGCTCAGAAAGCTGATGGAGATTGGTGGTTTTGATCTGACGAAATGGACTAGTAATGCCTCGACGATTATGAGTAACATACCTTCTGAAAAGCTTGAAGATCATAAAGAGCTTACCTGGCCGATATGTTACGATTCAATCAGTTAGATGGATTTTATTTAATATACTACTTTCTGGTTTGTGATAAAGCCCATCCAATCATACAAGATGCATATCTAGCAGTTGATGCACTAAAATTTGTTGAAGCATATGATATATGGGAAAAATATCCGGAGAAATATAGAGAATATATGGGATTGATTGCTGATAAGAATACTCTTGCATTGATGGGTGGATATCCTTTGAGACGATTATCTTATATTGCTATTCAAGTAGCTAAAAAGCATGAACCCACTCTGCGCAACCTAAAACATGCAACTCCACCAGATTATGCGTTCTTGGATGAATTAATCAAGAAATACTTTCCTGATGAAATTGGGAATCCTCGTGGCGTTTGTTTGGATGAAATTTACGGCCCACTGTTAACAACAAGTGACGCTAGAATTCATCTAATGAATGTAGCATCAATCACCCAATCACAAGAGTTATATGCCACTACCAGAGAAACCAGTGAAGCTAAACATGAAAAAAGTGTGATTGAAAAGATCATAACAGATTCAATTCGAAGAATTAAAGCAAATCCACCTGAGTCCACTTCTGGTCGTATAGTAGAGATTATTGACGCTCCAAAAGAGGATGAAGATATAGTGTAAACAGTGTTAGTGAAAACACTTGGAATGATATGGAATTGTGAGAAGGATGAGTTGAGTTACAACATCTCGCCGGAAACGGATGAAAGGAAAGAATATACAAAAAGAGAAGTGTTGAGTATCACCTCAAAAATATACGACCCTTTCGGATACCTGACACCATTCATCATTAGAGCAAAAATACTGATTCAGGAATTGTGGCAGAGAGGACTGCATTGGGAGGACCCCCTTCCAGGTGACCTCCAAACCAATTGGATGAAATGGATGACGGAATGGAAGGAAATCAGAGACGTACGAATACCACGCTGTTTGATAACAGTTCCGATGATGAACATCGTTCAATTAGAATTACACGGCTTCAGTGACGCATCGGAAAAGGCCTATGGCGGCGCAGTATACATGACAATGATTGATGCTGAAGGAAAAGGAACGATCAAGTTGATCGTAGCCAAATCGAAAGTTGCCCCTTTAAAGAGTGTAACGTTACCACGCTTAGAATTAGTCGCAGCTCTCACGACTGCGAAATTAACTTCGTACGTCAAAAGAGTGATTGATCTGGAAATTAATAAAATCTATTGCTGGAGTGACAGCCAAATCATTTTATGCTGGATACGAAATGCAGCCCGGAAATGGAAACCATTCGTGAATAACCGAGTGGAGTCAATTCATGAGCTTGTGAAATCAGAAGATTGGAAATACTGTCCAACAAAAAATAACCCAGCTGATATCATCAGCAGAGGAACAGCGTTGAAAAAACTGAAAGGTAACCGTCTGTGGTGGAACGGACCAAAATGGTTACTTGATGAGAACCGATGGCCAAAAGAACGCCTCCAGCAAAAGATGACGAAAGAAATCCAAAACGTTATTGAAGAAGAACGAAGAACGACCTCACTCACGTTGAGCGTTAACGTCAGGACCCTGCCTATTTTTGAATTTGAAAAATTCGGAAATTTTGAGAATATGTTACGAGTAACTGCCTACTGCAAACGATTTGCATCAAATTGTAGGACTTCACCAGAAAGGAGAAAGCTCAATACTCTGACGGGCGAGGAAATGATCACTGCTGAGAAGTATTGGCTGAAGACCGTCCAAAGGGATGCCTTTCATGACGAACTCAAAACGCTTGAAAACGGAAAACCCCTACCTAAAGAAAATCGATTGAAAACGTTGGACCCCTTTTTGGATGAAGATGATCTTTGCAGAGTCGGTGGACGACTACGTCTCTCAGACCTAGATTACGACATGAAATATCCGATAATATTACCGAAAGCACATCATATAGTGAATCTGATTATCGAACGAGCACACAACAACACCTTGCATGCTGGGAATAGTCAGACCCTGGCAACGTTACGCCAGAATTATTGGATTCTAAATGGAAGATCGGCAGTGAAAAGAGTCCTCAAAAATTGTGTGATTTGTAAAAAACAGGAAATGAGACCGTTCGAACAAAAAATGGCCATTTGCCGAAAATGAGAACATCTGAGACATTCCCATTTGAACACACTGGATTGGACTTTTTAGGACCGTTGCGCATAATTCGAACAGATGTGTACACAAAGGTGTACATTTGTTTATTTACTTGTATGGTTACCCGCGCCATACGTTTGGAACTTTTGTCTGATTTGTCAGCGGAGCGATTCATACAAGCCTTGAATCGATTTTGTGCGCGACGAGGATATCCAAAAATAATACAATCCGACAACTTTTCGACTTTTAAGATGGCGGACCGTCAACTGAAGAACTTGTTTTCAAAAACATCCCTAGATAAAGTCCAGCGTACAATGACAAAGCACCGCATAGAATGGAAATTTATTACGCAAGACTGTTTCTGTTGGAACCAGTGCGGTTCAAAGTACAGTGTAATGGACTCCGTCCATTGGGGCGGGAGTGTTATGAACACTGATAGGAACACATCTTGAACATCCAATTTCTTACTGTAGTGGTAATATATCGTATGATAAGTATAGATCGATTGATTGACGATTACATTGAACTTGAATAAATAGTCATCCCCGTCGATTGTGATTGATTTTTGTACTACCGTTACTGTCGAAACGGTTATTGTATAGCGATACGAAGGTTCTATTTCGACTTTTTCTGGATTTTACAGTATTATTGCAAAGTATCTAATAATAAATCCGTTTTTTAATTGTAAACAATTGCTGTAGCTTCATGTGCGCGTGCATTCAGCTGCGTGAAGCATTTTTCGTTTGAAATTGTTCTGCAGCAATGTAATGTTTTATAAATAAAAAAATTTAATTAATTATTGAACATTTAGTGATAAATCTTTACATTTTAATATTTAATTTATTCTTTAATACTATTATTTTTTACTGTACAATTGGTTGTATACTGTAATGTAATGTACTTTAGAAATTTCTAATTGCTGTACGATTCTATGTATTTGATGTGTTGTAATTGATTTTTTATAAATAAGGTAACATTTTTTGAGTTTGCTTTTCTTGCATATATAAACAATGATGAGGTCTTTTTATTTTAATTTGATTTATTTAATGAATTTTTTGTTAATAGTATTTTATTCTTTTTAATTATTCTATATTTCATTATATTATTTTTACTGTACATAGAAGATTAATTTTTTCATGACTACATTTCGATGGCCTTGGCAATACGAATTTCCTCCTTTTTTTACGTAAGTAAATTGTCAGTTAATTTTCATTACGTTACAGTTTTGTTAGACTTCAACCAAATCTGCAAACTAGAGAAAAACAGTTAGAAGCGTGGGCATCTTTAGTTTTGAATTACTTCCAAGCAAATTGCCTTCACTGTTTAGACGTTGTGGACGCTCAACAATCTGAATTGTTTTACAATACCAAGATTGATCGTTAGTCTTTTACAATCTGTTATTTTATTTGTATTTGTCTATATATTATTATGATTTTAGGAAAGCTATCTTTAGAGGGTATTTATGCGGTTTTAGATCGACTGAAGCAAAGCAGTATGTATTAATTATTTTTTGGAAAATTTATGTTGAGCATTTACATGAATTGTGCTGAAAGTCACTAATAGTGGCTGACGTTAAAACAGTTGTATAAAGTGATCGTTTATCTTCTGTGTTTCATTTATTCGTTTTTTTATTATTTCTGTTTTTCTGTTAGATTAATTAATACATTTGTGTCTTAGAGCATTTAGAGTGGCAAGACAAACAAAAACGGCGATGTCTTATTTTTTGGCGATCGCCTGCTGAATGGGCTACCTTAATTTATGATTGGGTATACTTTGTGGTATTTTTTTTAATTTTATGAAGTTAAAAAGTTTTATAGGCTGTTCGTAATGGATTCACCAATTCTGTGTGTACTTTATTTGAATTAATGCACGGGGAAGATTCGGTGGATGAACGTAAGCAGTATCTTTTCAAACTAATGCAAATTAATTATTGGTATATTATAAGGTATGTTATATTCATTGAATTTAGCTTTTCATAAATTGAATGAAGATGTACTTTTGGAAGCGTTGCGTCAGTTAGAAGTTTCTGGTAAAGCAGAATTAATATTAGTGGACAGTAATAACAAAGGTGTAAAATTCTTTTGAAAATTTTGTCTGAAATGGATGAAGAAACATACGTTCAAGAAGGCGATGTTGTTGTCATATATGTAAATTATAAGAAAATGTATGCAGTGAAAATTGAGAAAGGAAAAGTTTTTCAGATAAAATACGGAGCTTTACAGCATGATTCTGTTATTGGTAAAAAATACGGTTCGAAAATAACATGCCCGAAAGGTTATGTGCATGTTTTACGACTGACGCCAGACTTATGGACGTTGACGTTGACTCATCGTACTCAAATTTTATACACAAAAGATTGGAGCTTAGTAATTTTGCAGCTAGAATTGAAACCTGGAAATAGAGTAGCAGAAGCTGGAACAGGAAGTGGTTCACTTTCAAACGCAATTATTCGTTGTATTGGATCAACGGGCAAATTATTCACTTTTGATATCGATGAAAATCGTGTGAAAGCTGCTAATCAAGATTTCCAATTGCAAGGATATGAAAATGTTGCAATTGCTGAGCAAAAAGATGTTTGCATAGATGGATTACCATTTGAAGATGAAGTTGATGCCGTTTTTCTTGACCTTCCAAAACCTTGGCTTCTTCTTAAATCAGTCAAACGAGCAATGAAACGACACAAGCTTTGTCGTTTTGGATCATTTTCGCCTTGCTTAGAACAAGTCCAGCATACTTGTCAGATTCTTGGTGAATGTGGATTTGTTGATATTATTACTATTGAATGCGTTCAACGCACACTACATGTTCGTCCTGTGAAATTTGATTCTTTCTTATCTTTGCAAAAAAGTGAACAAGAAATTGAAGAACTTCCTATTCTAAATAATGCAATGCTGGATTGCAGACCATTTCCAGAGAAGCAGCCAGTTCACACTGGCTTTTTGTCTTTTGCTACTAAATTGCCTGAACGACAGTAATTCTGCATACATACATAAACACGTATATCTCTGTCAATCTCTTTATCTATATATATTAAAATGCATATATTATTCGTTTAAGTTACAAACATTGTTTCGAATGCAATTTAGTGTTGATGAAGTTCAAATAAGAAAAAATCATATTAAATAAATTTTAATTTTTTTTGGAATGGCTTTCATGTATAATATTTTGTATATTAAAGTAAAGAAAAAGGAAAAATGTACAGTGCAATATTTTTAAGTTCTATGATTCTATTTTTAAGTTCTATAAACTATAAGTATTATAAATAGAATAGACTTACAATAAATACATTAATTAATTTATCTTCATATAATGAGCAGTTGAATCTATGTTATTGCTATTATTGATCGTTTCTGATCGATTAAAATCCATTCGAGCCATTTTGGAGAAACTTTTTTCTCTAAAATTTCCAAATTTCGTGGACTATAGACTTTGCTGTTTTGCGAAAAAGAGTAACAAACCTTTTTTCGTAATTACTACTTTTTTGATAGACAGACATTCACAATGATAAATGATTATGTTATGCAGAGTTTCATCGGAAACTGCCCAGTAGTTATGGAATAAATGGCCTCTAAAGTTGGCACTGCCTATGTTAACACATATGAAGGTTATCTACTTTTTTGGCAATATCTCAACAACTAGGGACCTAGGAAGAATGCGGATAAGTTTTTAATAATTCTCTAATTGTTTCTGATCGTTTTAAATTAATTGTAATCATTTTTGGGGAAAAAAGTTTTTCTCGAAAATTTTGAAATTTTGTGAGCTATAGACTTGCTTGTTTTGCGAAAAACGGCGAAAAAATTTTTTTTCAAAAGTTGGACTTTTTTTGATTGATATGCTTTTATATTGATAAATTATTGTGTTTTTGAGAGTTTTACCGGAAACAATACAGTAGTTGTGGAATAAATGGCCTCTAAAGTTGGCATAATGCCTATCTTAATACATAGGAAAGCTTCCCACTTTTTCCAAGATTTCTCGAGAAATACGCAACCAGAAGCGGCGCGGATCAGTTCATTGTACTTGTCTCATCGTTTCCGATCGATTAATATTAATTAAAGCCATTTTTGGGGAAAAAAGTTTTTCTCGAAAATTCGAAATTTTGTGATGTATAGACTTGCTTGTTTTGCCAAAAATGGCGAAAAACTTGTTTTCAAAACTTGGACTTTTTTTGATTGCTAAACGTTTATCTTGATAAATTATTGTGTTTTTGAAAGTTTCACTGAAAACAATCCAGTAGTTGTGGAATAATTGGCCTCTAAAGTTGGTGTTGCCCATGTTAATGCATACGGTAACCGCCAGTTTTTTCAAAATATCTCGAGAAATACGCAACCAGGAACGGCGGGGGTACTTTCATTGTACTTGTCACTTTGTTCCGAATCGATTGATACCCATTTTAGCCAATTTCGGTTCACAAAGTTTTTCTCGAAAATTTCGAAATTTTGTGAACTATAGACTTGCTTGTTTTGCGAAAAACGGCGAAAAATTTTTTTTCAAAATTTGGTCTTTTTTTGATTGCTATACTTTTAGATTGATGACCGATAGTGATTTGCAGAGTTTCGTCTGAAACTGCCCGTTAGTTGTGGAATAAATGTCCTCTAAACTTGGCTTTGCCTATCTTAATACATTGGAAAGTTGCCCATCAGTATCTCTCTTTCTACCAATCCAGAGACTGCCAATTTATGCACCTGAACCATTTTTGACTTCTAATGCATTAGTCTTCTACTAATTTCTAATTTTGTTACGATCAAATGAAATGAATTTCTGAAATTATAGCCGTTAAATAATCATTAACACCTGCGAATCAGAAAGCATGCATTCTAATTCCTTTCTTTTTTAAAAAGTACACATTTCATGGAATGCTGTCCCCATTACCATTTTTCTTACGCATTCAGCTTCTCATTGATACCAAATGTGTGGCTACTTTAATTTAATTTCGCTATTTAACAATGATGAAATGGCGGTTTGCATAATGAGTAGTAAACGTAGTAGCCGGGGGTAAAAGTTAATTACAAATGCAAGGAAAGGAAATAAATTCACAATATATGACTAATTAATCCGCTTATGCTTGGTGTCTCTTCGATTCTTTAGAGTTATCCACCAGTAGGTTCAGTGGAACTTATCCCATTCTTCTCAAAAAGTGCGGCGTATTGTAAAATAATTTGATCATACGTGCAAGCAATAGGGCGCCATTTAAAGGTACGTAAATTTTCAATATCCCGCAATCGATGATTTTTCGAGAAATTTGATAAAATTCCCGGTTTGGGCATTTGACATTTATAGAACAGAAAGACTGGCATATTGCATGCAAGTTCCGTTTCAATCTGATAATTTTGGATAATTCTTATCACTAAAATGTAATCAATGAAAACATTGATTGAGTGAACAAAAATTTTAATCTTGAAAGTTTCTGTAGGGCGTAAATGAAATGCAGGAACAATTGCTATTTAAATAAGTCTTTTATTTTGGCGATAAATATTGGTGATTCAGTTGAAAAAATTATTAAAATAGTTAAATATTGTCAATTCCTTA